>JAGSMT010000131.1:0-600000 GCA_029286875.1 Lamproptera curius | reverse complement strand
AAATCAAAAGCTAAACATTTATACTTATTAAAAAATCATAAAGTTTCAGAACAACACAATTGTTCCAATTTAGCAACATCATTAGCACATTATCTATTAAAATGCCAATACCTGATAAACTTAAAAAGTAAAACCACAATAACAGTCGTTGCCCAACGCGCATAGATTATAACGTAATCTTTTAAGAAGTGTCAAAGTCTAAATTAAAAAAAAAGTATTTTTTTTTATTTATTTGCCCGCGCGGCATGCGCCTTTGCCTCAGAGCGAATTCGAAAGGTAAAGATAGATAGAATAGTTGGAGGTTTTACGAAAATACTTCTATAAATAGGAATAAAATTAAATAAGTACATCTTTAAATAATATAAATACTACAATTAACTATATATATTTGAATAATTCATAGATACCTACACATTGGAAGTAGGAAAAGGAACAAGTGATGAAATCAAATTTAAACAGAAAGAGAAGCGATAATTTAAAGGGCAAGAAAAAAATATGTGATTAACACCGAAAAAACCATTAAAAAAATGTGTTCCCAAAACATTAAACCGTTACCATAAATTATAAACAGTGTTTGTAGCGCAGACGACACAACTCCCGTCAAGATTTCCCGCCATTCCGCGCGTATGTTTTATTTATGTGGCACGATTTCCCGCCAAGACACGGTACATTTCAACACCTATGACCGGTATATTATCACATTCATGATATCTTCCGTTATCAGTTAATTGCTTCTACATTCTGCGCGTCCGATAATACGCGTTCCCTTTACACTTGAATTTCATAATACGTTTTATTAACTGTTAAAAAGAGTTACTAAGACATAATATTTCTTTTCATATTAACGAGATGTTTATTTAAAAAAAAAAGTTTCCAATAATAAATAGAGTCGTATATACTGATAATACACGACACTTTTAATTTAATTTTTAAAATCTTCATGCTAAAAGTAACAACAGATAATTTTTGAAAGTCTTTGTGTCTCACCGAGAGTTATAACCTCACAGCAACTATAATGAACGGTTACGCTGTTTTATCGACCGCCTAAAATATGATAACATATTTTTACACTCTACTGTTTATGAAGTACTGCATATGTGATAAAGGTTACGTTTCGTTTACTTATTAATTACAACACTGTAATGTCTGAAAATATTAAACTAAAAAATATATCAAATTCCATACCCTCTATATCAGACACGTATATTATGTTTTAGTTAATACATTACTTAAAACATAACAATATTGACCCACAATCATATAAAAAACAAAACCTTCTAAACAGCAAATCCACTAATATCAGAAAATGTTTAAGTATCGAACTTCAATAAAAAACAATTGAAGACTTATTAAATTGACTTTGACTTTGACAGCATCATTACTGACTTAAAAGAAATGTAACGGATATTATCTCTTTTATTTTATGACTAAGCTTCTATTTTTTAGCTCAATTCATACTTAAACCACCCACGTACCTAACAATACACAGCCTAACGCTCACGACAAAACTTTTACGTATCAAATTAACTTATAATCTGTAAAGCTTGTATATAACATAACCTATAATGGCATGAGATCTTTTAATGGCGCGTAATATGGCGCGGTCGGTAATCTGCGAATTGCCGCCGACGCGGGCAGAAGCCGCGAAAGTTAATTCTAATGTGACGGCGCGGCGGGCCGAGATGAATATAGGCCACCCCAGGGCGAATGGCTTTCTAGCGTTGGCTTGGAAAGCTCGTTGGGCAAATGTGCCCGTTGACTGATCGCAGTTTTCCTTGGATCCGTTGGAGCGCTAAGGTATTTATGATGATCGTCTGAAATGTTGCGCTGTCTACCTGATGGCTAGGTTATATTTCATTATCAAAGTTATTAATGTGGATAAATACTCATAGATAATTGCTGAATAATTCAAAAAATGTGAATTAGGCGAACTGCACACAATTGTAAATTGGAGTACATACGTGACGATGAAACAACCCAATGGTGTAATAGACATGTACAAGATGAGTGTTTAAACGTTTTTTGTCGAGGCACCGTGTTGGCAGTAATCGATACATGACTAACTGTGCGAACCCTTAATATCAAACGGTATCGGAATTTCCCGTCGTTTCCAGCGCCGGGGAAATTGTTGCCAGTAATAAAAAATAATTGAACTTAATTTTAAATTACCGACGCGTTATATTACGCATATATAATTATAGTAATAATTATCATTGCTAAAAGCAATAGCATGTCTTGTCCATTATAGTTGTAAAAATTAAAACTAGTATAAAATCAAATAAGTAGGTAGCCTACTCATATTTCTTTACACTTTCCGGACTGCTATTGCTCAAATGAAAATAAAAGGAAGCTACAAAAAAAATACAACACTCACATAAACATAACACTCCAACCGGATAGTCGCATAAACTTCGCGGTCTGTTGTTCAATTATGACAGATCGTGTCATAGACCAAAATGATAACCGGCGTTTTGAGGCGGTTACGAAAATGCCGCCTATCTTTGAGGAGTCGCTAAAATGGCCGCCCGCGGCCATCGTGTGCGGGTCGTTACCTGATGGCTGATTTACCGCTGATTGCATGATTGAAGCAATGGAAACTGTAACGGGAATGCTGCTGTGGCGATAGATTTAAAACGATATTAGATTTGTGAAACGTAGTAATATTCCTAAAACTCATGTTTGTCCTGTGAAAAAGTTTAATTTCAAACCCAGATTATGCAATAATGTTATATTTAAAAACGGGTACTATACGCGAGCCATATAAGATACGGGACCTTTTCAAAACTTATATATAAAACTATAGAGCGTAAACGTAAAAAACTTTAAGAAATAATAGCATTTAATAAAAAAATGTATCCCACAAAGGGGCGTAACTGAATTGAGGTGAAAGAACGATATGTTGTAACGCCACGCTCTAGGGATTCGGTTGAAATTACATTTTTTTTAATACGATTAATGACGCTATCGGCGTTATCGTAGCCTAATCTTAATATATTAAAGATTAGATACGCGCATGTAATTCCGGTTTTGCATAATATTGTTCGGACATCGGACATTTGTTCACGATTGCACAACACGGCATTTGGGCAGAGACAAATCGTACGCGTTGGATTTTTAATGAAACCAATATACATCCGAATGGTACACAACTGTTTCAGAAGAGAGTAATTTAATGTTGTTACGAATATTTGTTTTAAATTGTGATTCTTTTATTTTGTGGCCAGCGACACAAAGCTTTCATAAACATAACTAGCAAACTGTTCTTTTATTTACGCGATTTATTTTTTTAATATGTATAATGTATTAAATCCATTAATTTACGGATTTTTCTCGTTAATTCCTCATATTTACTCTCGACATTTATGTCTCTTTCCAGAGTCCACGATCAGAGGCAGACTACAATGCAATGTCTGTATTTCATAACTTTTTAACGTCTCAAATTAAACAGGAAAACGAAAGTCAACTTAGATTTTATATCAACGATTATTACGATCCTCGCAGAAAATCGTAATAATCAGATAAGTTATCGATCGAATAAATTAAAAAAAAAGAACGAACAATGTCGCCATTTCGAATATCGAACAATATCTAACCCCGCGGGAATGGTACCATCTCGCGATTTCGAATATCGAACAATATCTGACCCCGCGAGAATCGTACCATCTCGCGATTTCGAAAAGCGAACAATATCGGTGCAGCTAATAAGGACGCGTCGTGAAAGCGAAATCGGCCGAGTGAAAAGATATCGCGTCACGACGACTATCCGAACGTTGTTGTTGTAAAAAATAAATAATACAACAAATTGAACTTATTAACCGTTTAGAAAGTCGCAATTTTGTCATTAGCCGCGCGCTACCACACTTACGCTCGAAGAACCGAGCAGGCGTGCCGGGTGACCCATAAAAAGGGATTTTTTGTGGCACGCTTTACGTTTTTGTAATGATTGTAAAATGGTAATAATAATTCGATTGCTTTGTGGCTCATATTAATTAGTAAGTTGTTATTTAATTTACCATTATATTAAACTTTCATTTTAAAATTATTTATCAATAAACCTATTATTGTTAAATAAAATAATTTTAAGATTTTATTGATAGTAACTATAACTACCATTGATATATTGTAAAATTTCGTTAAGGTATAAAGTAAAGTAGAAGGTAAAATTCCGTATTATGTACGCGTTGCGAAATAGTAAAGTTATAACTACTACGACTGCCTTCGTAGCCTAGTGGTATGGGCGTGGGCTTTAGAAACCGAAGGTCGTGGGTTCGAATCCTGCGAACTAACAAATTTTCATTGTTGTTTCAGTTGTTAGGCAATGGGCTGATCACCCAATTGCCTGAAAAGTCAGATGATCCATGCGTCGGATGGGCATTTAAAAAGTCGTCCACCCACCAACCCGCATTGGACCAGCGTGGTGGGATACGGTCCAAAACCACCTAATGGATAAAGGTGTAGTAGGGGGAGGCCTATGTCCAGCAGTGGACTATCACAGGCTGATGATGTGAAAGTTATCAAAATTTACCTAGATACATAAATACAATACGACGCCCATAAACTCAGTCAATCGCACAGGTAAAGGTAACTAACATTTTTTAAGGTCATTGAAAATGATAAAACTAAATATTAGTGTCATTACTATAAGAAATACTGAGCACACGTGCCCGTTGCGGTGGGCTAAGTTAGTTAACTTGTTGATATGATGACAACGATCATAAACTTAAAATAACATATTTTAAATATAATATCCATACGTTATAGTTGGTAAACCAACAAACAAAATCTAAAAAAAAAAATTACTAATAAACGACACAAACAAAAAAATGTACATCGAGATCTAAACATGTCAATGATAAATCATACGGCACCGGTTTTTTTTTGATCGCTTTTAATGTATAGCATAATAGAAAGTGAGAACATTGTACATCATAAATCACCCGCCGAACTATGTACGGACGGAAATTTCACCCATTAAGATGTAACGCACAAAGCCGCGGGTCGTAATTTTAGACGAGATCAATCCGAGCAATTTTGGCGCGAACGGTCAATGGACGCCGAAAATGATGGCGGACAATCTCTGATGCTGCGTCGTCCCATAAAGTAACTAAAAGGTGATGATTTCAATTATAACAATTTTAGACATTAAATTTCTTTCATCATCAGCCTGTCATAGTGCACTGCTAGACATAGGCCTCCCCTAATACACTCCTATCCATAAGGGGGTATCTGGACCGTATCCCACCACGCTGATGCAATGCGGGTTGTTGTTTCGCCGCTGTTTCTATTTTACTTTAAAAAAATATTGCGCTAACAATAGTTCACTTGCAAGCAATGTAGAAAGTGAAGCAAAATGAATTAGAGATAACGATTTACATTCTCAGAGCAAAATTAAGCAAATATAGTTATAGTGTGAGAGTTAATTAAGAAAGTGAAGTCCGCTTAATATTATGCTTGTTTCATTGTATTAATTTATCAGCATTCATCATGTACCAACACAATGTACTTACACATTGTAACAAAAAAAAGTTATACAGAATGACTTTTCTTTTACGGCAAACATAGTTTAAGCAACCAATTATATTTAATTATTTCTATTACTTGGCGAATATATAATTATATAATAAAATTACTTACGGATTTTACATGCTTTATTTTACGGGTAGACTACCGTGATCACGGCGCTGGAAAGTGTTCGAAACGTCGGAATTAAAAAATTAAAATAACCTGATAAAATCGTAAAGTAATTTATTTTATAATCAATTATATTGTTATATAAAGTTACTTTAAGCTTACATTAAGTAAGCACCGATTGATTAAACCAAAAGTGGAAAGCAGCGCTGTGTTAGACGAACGATTTTGTTATAGTATACAAAAATCTTTATACATCTTAGCAGAAAAACTAAGTTGTTAACTAATAATAAATGAAATTATTCTTAAGTTTTATGCAACTAATAATGACTTTTGTATAATAAATTGAAAACGTCTTACGTTACAAATAGAAAAATATATAGACAAAATGTCGAAAGTACATTTTGTCTCTATTTACTAGCGACCCGTCCCGACTCCGCAAGGGTGCAAGACTAATATTTGTAAAGATATAGCAGAGAAATATGTGGCTCATATTAAACATATAAACCTTCCTCTCCAATGATTAATTCTAATAAAAAAAACCTCATCAAAATCCGTTGCGTAGTTTTAAATATTTAAGCATACATAGGGATATAAGAACAGAAACAGCGACTTTGTTATGTAGCGATTTTTAAAGACTTTGGACAGTCAAAACGTATTAATAAATTTATAACTATAAATCAAACAAGTGACCTCCTTTAAATCGGGCTTCGTAAACTGGACTGTTCCGACGGAAACCATTCGCGCCAAATCATCAGCGATAATTACAGCACCTTTTATGGTATCCTGGTAAAAAGCGGGGTAATAAGGGGCTGTCCGGGCGATAGCTGTTCGGTTTTGACGTGATGTTTCGTAGAAAGCTGCAGTTTCCGAGGCATTAATGAAACGCAACAGGTTAACACCGTTTACAAATCGCTTAAAATATAAAATTTACATTTAAAAGCATTTTTTTATTCTGATCTTATCAAAAAACAAGTAAGCGCTGACACAATTTTTAAATAAACTTTTATTTGGGTTTTTGCCGCTATTTTCATGTTAATATTAATAGCATATAGTCTTTCTTTCTTCAAAGAACTATGATCATTATGTATACATATATTTCGGAAATGTTTTTTTATCGATGCTCTCCAATTATCTTTGTGTAATGTTATATAGATCAAGTAATCTTCAAGAAACAACTTCTAACAATACAACAATAATTAGTTCGTATCTGTCGTAATTGTGGCTTGTTATTTCAAGTTCTGTGAAGCACAACGGCGACAAGGAATTTTTCGCATTATAAGTTAAAAGAGAAATTTTTGCTAGTACTTAAAGTAAATATTAATATTCAAACTAAAATCCGTTAAAAAAATTCCTTCGGAAGAAGCTCGCCAGAAAACAATTATCATGGCAATGCCGTATGAATTTTACTCTGTGTATTCTCTTCTTAACCCATACTTACACTTCATACCACTTTCACTTTTTAGCCTGTCGGAGTAGATTATAATGTTCCTTTCACGATTCTCATTCAGAACCGAACATGAGATACCGGATCTAATATTAAAAAGCAATCTAAAACTGTACACTAATTCGATGGCGTCAAATTTTAAAATGGCGTTTAAAACAAACGAAATCGTGGCAAAATAATACTTTCATATTTAATCTTTTACTTTGAGCCTTGCGCAGCGTAAATATATCGATTGTCGATAATCTTCTAAGCTACGAGCAGCCGGGCCCCGATCAGCAATACCAGAAGTTCACTGCCTACCGTGAGACATTGGAAGTTACGTCTCGTTTAGGTACTCAGTAAATATGCTGGCTATGGTGCCCTTTAAACCGGAACACGATAGTGTTTTTACACTACTGCTTTGCGGCAGAAATGGGAACAGCGATGGCACCTACCCTGGCGGCCGCCCGTGAAAAGGGGAAATTTTATGCTTCTCATGTATAGAATGTATATTCTATTCAAATATTAAGATATAGATAAGAAGTGATATGTATGTGGTGAAGTTTTAAACTTTGTTGACCGCGTTAGCAATTGCTGCAGTAAACGGTATAAAACCTTTCACTCGCTCCGGTAATTTGTCTCAGCGTTTGGCGAACAAAGCACTGCTAATGCGGTCATACAAAGTGTTTTAAAACTATCACCACTTACTTATATCACAAATATCCCTTTACCCCAAATTATACGACACACAGTTTAACAAGTACCAATATTTAAAAAAAATATAAAAGCACTTTCATTTACGTAATTTTAAACCATCACTAATAATAATTATAGCTGGCACTTCTCACTTGCAAGATAACTAACTGTATGATTTATACAAAAAAAACAAATGACTAAGATAATAAAACGAACACCCGTAGAGTGCGAGAGATTAGACCGATTGTCAAATTGACCGCCAATTTATCGGTGAAAATGAAAAATGTCGAGATGTTGAAAGGCGTCCTGAATTCTGCCGCTTTTAATGACGCGGAAATGCGTCTAGGAGAAACGCTCGAGAGGCTAATGGCGGGCGCTTAATTGAAAAAAAGTACTACACGTGATTACATAGAGAGCGACCGTGCGAATAACCTAGCCTCGAGATAAACCTCTATGAATATATGAAATATCTACCCTATTTATTAAACTAAATTGCCAGTTTGCATTATAAGTATCTGTGTTTAACAACAACATTAAGATAACAAGCTAATTTTCGAGGCAAAACAGCGTTGTTAGCTACAAGTGAACCGCCGCCAAACGTCCAACACTATGCGATGTTCCCCCAATAACGAGTTATACGTTATAGCGCCACTAAAAACTCTGCATAAAAAAATATTTCAACACCAAACTGATAAAAACTTAATAGAAATGAATACCAAACAGGAAAAAATACTTACACGCGACATCAAGTGCGTACCTTATCCCGGCCATAAATACATCACGCGCCTATCGTTAATTATTTACAGCGATATCGTTAGAAAAAAACCGTTATCAAAATAGCATTCCGCGCGTCGCCGGCGTCGTCAGCACCACACTGGCCACATGGGCACGTGCACGTCGACGAAAACAGTTATTCATTCAGTTATTTCAGTGTAAAACCGGCGAACGGCACGCGATTCGAACGCCTCGGACGGGAATCGATTCGAACTGCGAGAGTACATCACTACGGATTCCTAATTCGAAATCAACAGGTGGCCGGTTGGAGATCTGATCTAATGGTGGCAAAAAGATTTTACGGTGTCATTGCACCCGTTAATTTGTTTCGATGGTACGCTACTGGTACTTTGTACCAGGAAAATGAAAAACAATTGAATTCAATAAAACAAAATAAAAAACAATTGTTGTAACGTTTTTTTATACATAGCAAAAATATGTTCCTAGTTATCAACATAGTAAGCATTACTTTAATTTAAAAGTTCATTTATAGTAACTTGTAGTTTTAAAGATATTTAAAAACGCACAAACGCAATTACGCATATGACGGAAACGGCGTTTGGAAATTAAAAGCGTTTCGTTAACGCGTTGCATATTACGGCCGTCTTATTGCTCGGTAACAATGCATAATTCAACGGTCCCACCACAATGGCACCTGACTCCCATGGGAACTTTCGCAGGCAAGGGCGTTCCGCGCCATGGGGCACCGGCTACACCCCCGCGAGTCGAATTTGTGGAATCTCGAGGTAATAAGATCACAATCTTCGTGTTATTCCAATTTATAGTGTTTTTACTATCATTATTATGTTGTTGTTCTCTACTTTTATTACTATATAATAATAAATATATGTTTCGGATATTTGTTTCCTACTTAATATCAGTCGTGTGCTTCTTTGTAAGTCTGTCTACAAATTTTGCTTTGAATAAATTCCCGCGTTAAAGTTTGCAATATTATGTATCGTTTCTAATTTATAAGTAAATGTAAATAGAATCGGTCAATAAGAAAAACACTAAATACATGTGTTTGTTATATTTAAAAAGTGGTATAAATATTTTAAATAACTTTAATAAAATGTATGGCTCTATAGTGACAAAAACATTTTGTTATAATATCGGTAGTAAAGAATAAAAGGTTCGGTTATTGTTTACTGCTGATATTAACAAAAGTATACAGCTCCTAAATTGAGCATTAATAAAAGTGTCATGCTACTCATATACTAGGAATCCAATAAAAACGGCCAATAAATACACTATTCAAAATTACGACCATAAATTAGAATCTTGTGGCATATTGATGGATATCGTCCCATGCAGGCCGCACGCGATGACTCTATTATATATAACAAAGCACTTTTACCTTTTTATAATATGTGATTAATAGCAAACTAGTCGTGGTAAATATAAATTATTAGAATAGCTTTTTGTTTCTATCACCCTTCGAAAGAACAATAATTTAATCATGATGTGTAGTTTGTTTGTTTTTGGTATTTTTTTTTCATATTACTAAACTAAAGAATTATTTAAGTGTAATTCGAGAATTCAAGGTATTTACAACTTAACTACGTAAGTTGACTAAAAGACTCGCATCGTAATTGAATAAAATCCAACGCAAGCAAATTACAGACGCACAGAGAAGATGTATTTCCAATCATAAACCAGGCACGTAACATTCTCACTTAAAGCCGTATAATGGACGAGGGTGATAAAAAGAAAATATCGTAGCTTGCGATTGCAGACCGAATAGGGCTGCAAGATTTTAATGTATCGATGCACATATCGGGACAAGCCGTATCGATAATATTTGTGATGTCTTTGTCGTAAAAAGTCATAGCCTCGAATTAAAAAAGAATTAATTTTGCACCACAATACAGGCTGTAGTTTCTATCAGATGAGTGTTTTCATTTTATTATACGTTTTTAAATTATCAGAACAGAAAAAGGTTCAAATTGAAGACAAAATTATTTTGAAAGCTAGCAATCTTTTTTATAGGACTATTCTCGCTTCCATGTGCTATGTAGTTTTTTTCTCTAAATAATCTTTATATAGAACAAATAGATCCTCATCTTATTGCCATTCTTAGATATTTTCACTATCGATAGCATCAATCGACCAATACATCGATGCATCGCAATCGATCGCTCGGCCGGCACGTCGACGCGCGGCCGCAACGAGTACGACATTGACATTGGAACGCGGGCCGATCGCACCGTACGTAATTGCGAAAGCGCGCGCGCAATCCGTCCGCTCGCCTTTATCTGACAGCCGCTCCGAAGATGGCCACCTAATGGATGCAATTAAAATAAAGCGAAAAAAACACCTTTCATCCATACATCTAAGTAATATTTTTAACTAAATAAATTAATGTTTCTGATATGTTTCGCATTTTTTTACGTATAGGTTATCTTATTTCTGCCTTGCAGATTGTATTTCAAGAGTAGAGTAATTTTAGTTAAAAAGTAAAACTCATTTGTTCAGGTCAATTTAAGAAGATTCAAATCACACTTAAAACGTAAATTTTGTTGTCCAAATTTAAGGGTCAGTAATAAGATAGAATCGATCGAAAACACAATTGAATTACTCGTTTTGTAAACCGTACTTACTAACTAACAATCTGCAGGTTATAAGTATCCAGTTGAAAAGGTCATATACCTTATCCCTTAACGAAGCGGCGAGACGGATAGGGACAATTGTAAATTATAAGGATGAATTAATGATGAGCATTTCGTCGCAGACATGATTCGCAACCGGGGCTAACCACCCTTTAAGAAGGCTTAATTCGGGTAAATACGGGATGTTCTCACTTAATAGCACATGAAGCCATGTAAAAGATTTCTCCTACGCACTATGAAGATTTAAATACAAGAGAATACTGACTCATATAATAACTAAACAAAAGTAACTAAGATACCGTTAAATACAAAGTGCAAAAACACGTGACCTCATACTGCACCGACAAAAGTAACGCGAATTCAAAAAAAAATCAAATTTAAGTATAAAATAAATACTCGTATGTACACTAGCAATTTCGTTCCCTTGTGTAATATGCAGTTACTTTTCTACTCTTACAAAAATAAAAGTAAAAACCTCAAGAGCTTTTGAAGGAAAGCTGACAAAATATTTGTCGCGGGCAATCATAATTTGGGATTTCCACGTTCTAGGATTCCATTATCGACACGAATATCTTATCGATACAATCACTTCGATAAAATAATAGTCGGCCCTTGGGCGTAAGTAAATAGCACAGAGATAAGTCTTTTACAAAAAAAAAAAAAAAAAGACCGTTACCCGTTACTCGATGGAAAGTAACACGAGTGGAATTAGAGTTACACAGCCAGCACTAATTGAGAGACTAACGCCCATTCGAATGATAGTTTAATTAACTCTTAATACCGATGGAAGTATAACGTAGCAGTTGCTACGAGTACCGTGTCACTGTCACGATACATTTTCACTACAAACTGTTAAAAAAAATCCCAGTAAATGAAACTGAATTTATAACTTGAATTAAAGTACTAAACAGTATAAATAGAAGAAAAAATTATCTAGTCCTCCCAACCCCCTCCATTGAAAACAATCTTATATTGTGAACATCGATATTCATAAAAACACAGTAAGAGTAAAATTAGGTTAGAAGCTAATAAAACATCTGTGCCGCAACCCTACTCGACATCCCTTTACTTTTTACAACAGTCCCACAAGCCACGGTACAGCTCATCTTAAAGTCATTATCATTGCCGTCACTATAATTATTCGCGCATTACCGTTGCAGCGTAAGATAAAAAACGCACTTCAAGGTCAACTTTTTTGTCAACCGCACAAATCCCAACTCGTTCAATCAACAGGGCTGTCACAAAACTGAGGGGATTTATATTTACTCGGATGTTACGCTTCCAGACTTTGTCTTTGGTAAGTTTCATCTAACACAGAGTTCGCGGGAAGCTCCCGTCCCTAGTCAAGCAACGGCCAGCGTGTAGTCTTATCTTGGTCCTGGGGTGCAGACCGGGGATATTGTGTAATCACGAACTGAGTTGATATACTTACTGTTGCGCTAGCGCTTACTGTTTTTTAATTTACTTACTAAACTTACGTCATACTTAAAAGCAAAGATCTGTAAGAAGTATTGTTTTTTTCCAATGTTATAGATACTTAAGCGAATGCTAACATTTTATGTTCTATTTTTAGAGAAATAAAAATCAATGAAAAAAAATGCCTAATTTAAAGTGTTGTTTTTTTTTTGCGTAATTTGTTATGAAGTATTACTATTTAAATATTTCTTAAAGTTTCTTCTGTCGAATAGTATATTAAGTACATTATGCATTAACCAAAAAAGGCTTTGCACCAGATTGAAATTGTATTTTGTATGTGTCGTAAACAAAACGCGAAAGACTCAGCCTAAGTCGAAGGTTTAAAACTTTAAATATTAAATAAATAATAAATTATACTTATTATTTAAAGTTTTAAACTTCTGACTAAGGCTAAGTCGTTTCGCGTTTTGTTTCGTCTCTATGACAATAGAAAAATAACAATATAAACAGATAAACCGCTGTTATAAAATATTTAAAAGATCTAAAAATATATTTCGCCCGTACCGACAACCCTACCGGTGGTAATCGCTTCAAAAATGCCGCGCGGCAAACGCGCCGCCGCGGAGGCTTCACGGGCGATTGGTTAGCAGGCAAAAAGCGGCGGCCGATTGATGTGGTCACGGGGACGAAGCAGCTACGGCCCGACTGGCTGACTTAGGCCCGTTTCGTAACATTAGTACTGTCAACGAAAAAAATTCGCGTACCTGTTTACTCGAAAAAAAAAACCGTATTTAGACATCTGACTAGCTGAGTAACAGGAGTCTTGTGATAGTAAAAAGTAGGGAAGTAAGACAGATACTTGCAGCTCAATGATATTAGCGTGCCGTTTACAATAACGATGCTAGCTTGCTTTGATTTTACGTTCTATTAAACTGAGCAGTGGAAGAGGGATATCTTTGTTTGATAACTGACATTCAGTCTACATCTAGAGTCGTAGATTCATAATAGTGAACTGGGAATGCCATTTTTTTGCTAGAGGACAACAAAGCGTTAAAAACATACGATTGCAATAATCACATTTACATATTTTCAAGGATTGAAAAAAGAAACGATCAAACAGATTTTACTTTACAAAACATTAGCTACAGACTATTAAAATGTGTATTAAGTTTTTATTACATTTTAACCAATAAATGTTTGCGTAAGTTTAGACACTTTAACAGCATCGTTAACAAACTTTATTAAATCAATCAATGACCTGGCGGATTCTTTATAAGCACAAATACCGTTACAACTTAAGACATTACATAGACAATATAAAGGCATTGTAACGATATGAAACGGTGATAATTTATGAAAAGTATTTTTTTTTCGAAAGTTTAATAGGTACAATATAATGTTAGGTACATAAATGGGATATATTATTTCTGAACATCGAACATACAAAAATACTTTTGCACGACCCTCAGTGCATTTATGGCTTAGTAACTGGTTAATCTTTTGCGTCACAACATTACTTTTTATCAAACGCTCTCAAGTGCCTGTACGACACCCAATGTATCACAATCAATCACGGTGCAACCGACGGAAATTTACATGAAAATCATCTTAGTCTCCATCGACATTCTAACGGTTTCCGATCGCTAGCGGTCTAAACGGAATAATAGAAAATTGTCATACGTCAATTTGAATTTTATACGGTCTCGCGAAATGATAATTTACTTTTACAAACACAGGTTTTGCGGATAAATGCGAATTTATTACCAACTTAATTCTATACAAAGGATTATACTATGTTTAGAAAAACCAAATACATCAAAAAATTAGATATCAAACCTAAAAATTGTTCGCAGAAAGTAAACTAGGCTTTTAACGACAAAAAACAACGTTCAACTGTAATTTTATTTGACGGTCTTAGGGGTACCATGCCTATAAAAACTAAAGCTTAAACGGAATAAAATCTGCTAATGTCACAGTCGGTCAGTGACTTGTTTCGACTTACGATGGACAACTTGTATGTAGGGCGCATCGCTTTTTGAAAACATGTGACATAAAATAAGTGCCTAATAAGTTTATTAATGCCGCCTCCGTGGTCTAGCGGCATTTACCCTTAGTTTGTAAACCGGAGGTCGTGGGTTCCAATCCCGCGGGGAAAAAACTTTGTGTTGTCCTCGTTTTCTGGTGAGTTAGGACAATTTGGGCCAATCACCCAATTGTCTAAAAGGTAAAATGATCCGTGCGTTGGATGGGCATTTAAAAAATCAGTCCACCCACCAGCCCGCATTGGATCAGCGTAGTGGGATACGGTCCAAAAATCCCCTAATGGAGAATGCGATCACTAGGGAGGCTTATGTTCAGGAGCGGACTAACACAGGCTGATGATGATGATGATGAATTTCATTAATGTTGGTCCAAAAGTGACCAACTTGTATTCTCGTAAAAGAAGGAGACATTCAAAAGTTTGTCTAGATTAGTTGTATAGACTTTAAATATGCGTTATTACGCAAAAACCGTTTCATTGGAGCTTGATAGAACGGTTGCTTCAGAGGAATTCGAAACCTAACACGCATTCACGTATCGGTGTTTGGACAGTGCCATAATCAGAGCGTACGCTGTGGCGCAAGGTCGGACCTCCTCACGCGCCGCTCCGACGCTTCCACGCCCTATATCGATACACGCTCACTTGTTTATCTATATGGATTTATTGATATAAAAGGATATTTTTCTGCAACTACGCAGATGATTCCTTTATTTTAAGTACATATTCATATATCTGAGATATATGTCGTGAATGTTATTTATAATTACATAATGGGTAATTCTTTTGTCGGGCCTTTTGCCGAAAGTGGTTCAAGCTTGTATATTTATGTGGTATAAGCTAGCATTTATATCAGCTATATTTTAGAATCATTTCCGCCAAAGTCAGACCAGACATTCCAGAGATTAGCCAGAAAAGTAGACTAGTAGAGTATTAGAGTAGAATAGGTCTATGCTCATTATAAAAATAACAGTTAGTTAAACCTTATAATAACTAATTTTTAATCATCTACGAGTCTTTAATCTTAACATGCTACTATTACCTAGAACGCGAAGCAATGCAATTCGGCTTAAGAGACGTTCACTTTGAATAGTTAACTCATTTGTTTCATTGCACGTCTTGATAAATGGATCTTTTGTAACACTAGACAAGAGCCAACACGTCGCTGCCCTCTAGGCTTGTTTCAATAACGAACGTAACAGGCTAATTGGCCCGCAATGCAAACACAATGGCCCGCCAGTAATCGTCGGCCGAATTAAATAGTTGCAAATGCTCGCAATGGCATGCTGCTGCCACAATGGAGCTTTCGCAGTATCTGGGTCGTAGGTGTTGTGACGGCCTTGCCCAGCGGTGGGCGGACGGTGCCGTACATAACCAGCTCCGTGACATAGACCGACTGTGCATTGTCTCCATGTTGTGTGGCAATAGTCGAACGTCGGAACTACATCTAGTTTCCGACTGAACTATTCTATAATTATGACCGTCGATGTTGCTGGTCGGTTAATGTGCTTTTATTCATATATTTTCTCTTACATTTGAATAGCGACACTTTTATGCTCAGTTTAGGTTTTATATGAACGCATGACAGTATTTGTAACGTCATAGGTCAGACATCACATTGGTACCGAAGTTTTGTCATACGACTTAAAAGCTAATCATCATCATCATCATCAGCCTTTGATAGTGCACTTCTAAACATAGGCCTCCCCTAACACACCCCTATCCATTAGGGGGTTTTTTGGACCGTATCCCACCACGCTGGTCCAATGGTGGGTAGACCGCCTTTTTACATGCCCATCCGACGCATGGATCATCTTACTTTTCAGACAATTGGGTGATCGGCCCGAACTGTCCTAACCAACTAGGAAACAACAACAAAATTTTGTTGAGTCCCCGCAGGATTCGAACCCACGACCTACGGTTTCTAAAGCAAACCCCAATAGGCTACGGAGGCAGTTAAAAGCTAATACATAGCACAAAATAATATATATATGTCTTACAATACGTTAACCCTCAAAAACTATACAATGGAACAACTAACATCGTTATTTTCAATTAATGACTATCTAGTATAAAACACAACGTATTGAGTTATAAAATAAAAGATATACATATTTACGTAATGGGTAAGCGATATATTATTCAGAACCAGTCGTCAAATTTGCACATACGGCTCCTAGAGATAGTACAAATCGCGATCATAACGCACTAAAATATAAAATGATAAAACTTAACGCCAACAAAACACAAAATGACAAAAATAAATACAATTCAGAGAAATTTATCGGAACTTTGGTACAAAATGTAATTAATCATTACACAATTACATGGCGACGCAGTGATGAATGACTTTACATTTTAAGCGACGCGTGAAGACGGGACTGATTAAAAAATTACTTTGTTATTTTTGTTACGAGTTCAATGCATACAAACCATACTTAAAAAAATTTAATAAAAGATGGCGCGCGCCGCCGTGGTCAGATGTTGCGGTGGCGGGAAAAACTAGACGAAGGCGTCCGGGATTCGATACCCGACAACCGATAACAAGCTGCGACCGCAAGTGGCTACGTGTACCGGTCATGAGCTCCTTGTCTATGGTTAATGCCGACGTCGATACTGTCTATAGGCTAGGCTAATGAGATCATAATGTTGCAATGTTGAACTATTAGTATGCATTAAAAAGATTTCCGTTTTAGTTATTTAAAAAAATATATCAAAAAATTTTGGCTAAAATTTAATAAAGAAGACCTTTGAAAGCTCTGGAGCTAACTACTCCATTCCCGACCCTATATATGTGCTACTAAATGTAAGTAGCTTATTCGATATTCACTTACACAAATAACATGTCAACTCTTAACACTTACCAACACTGTAAGTTGTGCCCAATAAAAGTTACAATTTCACGCGTTATTTAATCTTTGATTGGTTATGGTAACAATTTAGTAAACCGATATTGGCCTTCGTTCAAATAACAATATTACACTTTCTTCCATAATTTTTAGATTGCAATTATTGGAAGTACTGAGCGATGTTAAAATAATTAATACCGTAATGTAGAATATAGTTGACGTAAGAAACATTAAAAGAAGTTGATTTTGCTACTTTGATAAATTTTATTAAACATTAGCCATTCAGGAAATTTCATTCATACATGTTTGGTTATTAGATACCATTTTAAGCCGTGATTATATGCTACAGACATATATGTCTTGTTTTATTTATAGTGTAACATTCAGCATAAATAAAGCTAGGAGACACTTCATTAAGTATGACTAATTACCATCATCATCATCAGCCTGTGTTAGTCCACAGCTGGACAGAAGCCTCCCCTAATACACGCTTCTCTATTAGAGGGTTTTTGGACCGTATCCCACCACGCTGGTCCATTGCGGTGTGTTGGGTGGACCGGCTTATATGCTAATCCGATGCATGGATCATCTTACTTTTCAGACAATTGGTCGATCGGCCCAAATTGTCCTAACCAACCGGAACGCTAACACAAAGTTGTTTCTCCGCGGGATTCGAACCCACGACGTCCGGTTTATAAAACAAGGGCCAATAACACTAAGCCACCGAGGCGGTTTTGTGACTCTTTATGACTTTATCAAAAAAGGGTTTACTTTATCAAGCTATCTTTTCACTGTAACTAAAAAAATGCAATTTTTTAATAAGGTTCAAGTTTTTTTTAATGATGTCTATTCAAACACTGAATTAAAATTTAACATGTAAAATTGAGACATAACATATAACAAAGTTATTTTTATAACGGTTAGACTAAAGGATAATAATACAGTTATTGTTATAAGGACTATTCCTTTAATGTTATTTCTGCAGTAAACTTGAGAGTTTTGATCGATTGTTCGCTGATAAAGCTGCCGGTGACAGTACGCCACAAATCTTTTACAATGACATGACAATGTTCACCGATCCCTCGCAAGATTTGAGACAATCTTTCCGTGACGCGATAAAGGGAAATCAATTCTGATATCGCCGTATCGCGAACGTCTGTAACTGATTATACTTACAAGCATCCCGAACGATTGTATGTTATTATGATCTGAAATAAGTGTAGAGAACGGCATTGTTTTTTATTAAGAAAATATCACCTCTTCTGTGTTTGAAACTTTATAATCAGTGATAATATATCTACAAGTAGTAACTTGTTGAAATTGTTAAAAAAAATATTTTTGGATTTTTTATTTTTATACTTTATGCAAATTTAAAAAATTCATAGGATTTTTTAAATTTGCATAAAGTATTTGAATATTAATTTTGCATAAAGTATTCACGTGAAACAGTTATTATAATTGTAAAATTTATTTTTAATACAGTTTCAAATTACTTATATACAAATTATATAAAATGTTAAGTTACTACTTAATAAAAAGTTAAATTAAGTACAGAAATTGTGTAATTAGTAAATTGATATATTAAACTTTTTAAAGGTTATTTAACAAACCGAAACTAAAAGAATATAGGAAGATAATATAAAAAAAAAAGAAATAGACTACCGATTATTCCCGTAAAAAAAAACAAAAGAGAAGTTAATAAAAAACGATTACGATATAAAATACTATCATTACAGGACATCCCAATGCGGTAGTACGAACCAAAGACAGAAATTAAAAATTACACAAAAATATTACTACATAAATTCTACAGTTAATTTTCCTCTCATATTTTAGATTAGTGCTATACATAAACAAGATAAAATTTATTCAACACATTGACCGAACTTATACAAATAACGGTGACGGCTCAATTAGATACCTCCTTTATATATCGATACATATTGCAATCAGCTGATAAGTCGAACGTTATTACGAAAATCATAATAACATTTCAATAATTCCCGTTCACAGTCGACGCCTCTCGTGTTCTCGATCAAACAATTATAATCTCCCGTTAATTGAGATAAGTACACACTACCACGCAGATCGGGCAACACAAATAGAACATCACAAGGAACTATGGCTCTAAACACAACGAGATAAACGCGAAAATAGCATTTATCATAATTGTATCTTTAGTTTTCATTCTTGTACATTCGGTACACAATCGATAATTCACAATGAAAACATCACATGTCGATGAAATTACCGATTTAATAGGGTTTAAATGAGAAATGCAACGAAACGTTATTCTTGCTACGCCGTTTAGGGGTCCGCGTGTCGACATTCAAAGCCTTTAGTGCTTTCTCCATTGAGAATTTACTCCGTCGTTACTTGCTATCTCTTATGGGACCAAAGCGGTCGTTAAGTTTAAACGCTTTATTGTCGCCGGAGATGTTTATAAATCGCTTCTCCATTCCAGCGTCGTTTAATCGCTAAGATTGTTTAACAGATTATCAGCATTATAATTGCATAATCACCTATTAACAATAGACGATTATTGAAATAAAATTAATTAACAGTTTATTTAGGGTTAATTGCAACTTTAATAATCGCTGTGTGTGTAATGTGTAGCCCGTAAAACAAATGGAGACGTCTTTTTTGAACAAATGGAATCCATAATTCAATTGCCGCTTACTTTGTTAGTGTTGTAGTGAAAATAACTTTCAAACCGTAAGCTTTATACGTACCATTATATTTAATTTTTTGGATGATGATGGTCGGAAATCGGAAGCGGTGGCGTGCAGTGCGAGAGGTCTTAGTTCAGCAGGATATTGACAGAGGCTGATTGTGATGACGATGATTTTGTTTACTTCAAATACAAACCTAATATAAACAGCAAAACTTTATTACTCACGTAGAAGCTATCTACCATTAAGAAAACACATTAATATCCGCAGTATTCATACAGAATCCCACATCGGCAACAACAAACTTTTACTGCGAAATGTCATTGTTAAAACTCAGAGCGTCGCCCATTACGCTCGCGTTTTGCCCATCAATTTGTAAAGGGCCCATTACACGGCCAACACAAAGGTGTTGCCTAACCGTTGCTCCGGAACGACGCACCCTATTACTCAATACGTGAGCCGAGAGCAATTTCAGTGATTAATTCACTACCGTACGATATTATTAATTGACACGTAGAAAGCTGTGGCAATGAACGTTCGCTTGCTCTTCACGAGGATGTGGTGATGACGATTATATACTTAATGGTTCTGCAGAGTTATTATTAAAAGTTTCACACCCAAGTCTAAGTTGGTACTTATATAGATTTTTAAAATTCAGCCAAATATATTGTACTATTGTATAGTATTGTAAACTTTAACTGACTTTTATGAGGTTACTGTTAAATCAGATGAGAAAACAGCAAAATTTAATTTTTATTTAATTCATTCAAGCATTTATTTTAATCCTCAGAATTCCGAATGCAACGATACTAGATAATCTATCAAAAATTGGGATTACCAACCCTCGTTATGTAATGCAAAATATAAATGCAAGAAACTTAAACATACCAACGCCGAAAAAGATATGAAATTATTTAATAAAATTACTTTACGGATTTTATCGCGTTTATTTTACATTTTAAATTCCCGACGTTTCGAACACTTTCCAGCGAACACTTTCTATTCGCGCAAGCAATAGAAATAATTAAGATATGAAATTTTTTTTAACTAATTCTTATATCAAATTAAATTGGCGCCAAGCCGTATGCCGCAATTTTTAGTCTAAACCTGCGTAGACATGAACTATTACAGGAAGAAGAAAGTATTTAATTTTGCCGCTAATATATTTTGATGGCCACTTCGTTGATATAAATGTCATGCCAAACTCCCCTCAGTATAGCTATCTAGTGTACACAGCAAAAACCAATTTCTGCACGGTGGTTCAAAGTGTAACAAAGGTAAAAATATTCTCAACGAAATCTAAATTTCGTGTTAAATAAATCAAATACAATTTAAAAACGAAATCATTTAATTAGTCGCGTTCACGAACGTACGATCTCCAGCGTCCATCAATTCAATCGAACGGTACCACCTTAGCGGGCATGTTCGCGTGTAATAAGCGATGAATGTAAACAAGACGCGAGTGATATACGAGTGTTTGCGCATAAACAGTATATTCGGGGTTAGTGTCACGTCGGCTCGGACGTCGGTTTCGGGGTTAAGAAAACAGTCAGACGTATCAAGGAGCCACGGCCGAGACATAGATGGGATCTTTTCCAGGGAATTCGTGTTGTGTTAATACAAAAGCAGAACAGTTTAAACTAGTACATATGTTATTACATATTAGAATATATTACAGTAATCAAAATTAAGATTCATAATGAACCATCAGACACTTTATACGTGTAGAATGCTTGCAGTTACGTACAATATATTAGTTACATAAATAAAAAAATTCTCCTGATATTTTCCGTGTTATCTGCTTGAACGTTTTGCTACTGGAAAAATAAATTTATAAAAATAATTTTATCATTTTGACCTTGACATCGGGTTTTTCCTACCCACTGATTATTCCATATAACTAAAAGGAATTTAAAATTTCCAAAACAGACGTAGAAGGGTTTTGTTCCATTGAATATCAAATGTTAATATCCATTCAGGGCAGTGCATTTAGCGACCTACTTTAGTGCTATAAAATACCTGATTAAACATCGCTGTGAGATGAAAAATTGCGGTCGAAGCGAGCACACAAGTTTGTACAGTCCAAATGCACGCGAGATAAGATAAACGGTTAATACTTTGGTACAACAGTTTTGCAATGATTACACTTATCATACGAACGATGACAACATGTTAATGTATCATTATTAACGGCACTATTACGATTAAAATACACGATACAATAATATATCACATAAACTTACCTAAATGTGCCTCTGTAAGACATAATTTTTAAAGCAGCCTGTCAAATGAGTTTACCCCAAAATTTTTTCGCAGCTAAAAAACTTAATTACCAATAAATTGTTAATTGTATCGCAAGCCAGTGTCATTATACCTATTGTAAGTAATTGAGACATAAACTCTAATTTCGAGATACAATTACAAGAACATGAGTTGCAAATTTTTATAAAATTGTAATAATAAACGCATAACTATATATATATATATATATAAGCACTATTAATTTTGTCTGTTTAGAGTATTGTTTTTGTTTTTGTTTTATTATTCATGTTTCTATTATTATTATCAAAACTTAGAATCCATATGTTTATAGTTACAAGTCTCAATATTAATGATACTAATAAGTAAAATATTTAAATGAATCTATCGTTTCATGTGTAGAATAATAGAAGTACAAATTACATAACAATAATGATAATCTTTATGCACAACTCGAAACCAATTATAACATCTTCAGATGTATTTGAAACTTGAATCAACTTTTGCTTGCAAACATACCAGTAAAGTCTAAAGAAAATTACTTTTGAAAAATGTTTCGTCCAGAAATCTGAATCATATAAACCTTAAACAAAAAAATAAGAAATATATAACCTTACTAACATCGACTTAAAGCTATTAGTTAAAGCTTATAAAGAATAGTCTAAAATCAGCTGTAAAAAAATATATTTCCAGCGAACAGCCGCATATGAGACGTATCAAAAAACATTTAAAAATCAGCACAGATGCATTATCGTGAACGTGATCAACAGATAAGCGAAAACCAAATGAAGCGGTGCACAAGGGCGTCATCTTTTATTTGTTATCTAAATAAAATAAGAAAAAACACACACTCACAAACAGATTCAAAAACGATCGATACGGATCTTGCACCTTTCTTTACATTCTACTTTCACTCGAGCGTTCAGTTTATACGTTTTATTATAATGAGATTTCCGATCGGATAGTTAATACTGAAGTCGTCCTAAATTGCCGACATACGCCGTATTAAGTACCTTCCTTTTTTAATGCCACTCTTAACACTTACACCGGCCGCGTTTAATTGCGCCGTTAAAATTACTTTCGTTTGCGTATTCCATTTTATTATCTGTCGAAGGCCCTTTCAATTCGCTAAAAGAGTGTCACGTTGCGGAGCGGAGCGGAGTAAATGTAGTCCAAAACAAAAAAGTATGCGAACGCAACCCGTCGCCATAAATAGCTTTTTTCACCCAATCTATTTGCGCTCCCTAAGGTGCGAACATTCTGCAAACACAATCTTCCGACACGTCAAGACGTCTATGGGGCCTAGAAAAAAGGTCTGAAGTGAGCGCATCTGCCGCTAACTAGAGCCGAGATAATGCAAAAAGCTGTCGCAGTGCTCGAATAAGTGGGCTATCGCTATACAAGCAAACAGCGCTGTTTCTCGAGATGTCGCCGCAAACACATTGTCTACGTATCTCGCACGATAAATTTAATGTAATTTCACTGGGACAGCAAAGATAGTTATTGTTCACGGATCCGGTAGCTCTTACTCTTCTCTGTTTTCTTCGCATTATTGTAAAAAAATTATCATCAGTTGTACCAAAGCTAAAGAGGGTATGAAATTAGTGTTATATACCATGAGTAGGGTCATGTTATAAATGCGAAAGTCTGGGAAGATGGATGTTCGTTACTATTTCAACTTAAATAATACTATAGCTTATATATCAGAGTAATTTAATAGCTGTAATATATGCGAACTGTAAAAACTTTTTGGTCTTATAATGTATAAAGATTGTTATCAGAAAATCAAAAACAGATGTGTAATAGCTAATCGTAGTCGCTAACTAATATTACATAAGACTTACATAAGTTTATTTATTACTTACGGTGTGATTAAAGCTCCATAAAATGGCGTAATTTTTTTTATAAGGAGACTATTACCGAAATAATGAGGATAAGTGAACAAAACGCTTTATCGCAATGAAACATAAAACGGCAGACACGTGTCCAGTGTTTCGTAATGCGCCTTTGGTCCTATAAAAATACTTCTGAAAATAAACATCCTGTCAATAAAAAATTAGCACCCATTACAAAACCTTCTCGCGAAATGTAAGTACCGATTACGTGAATTAAACAGTGTCACTAATATTAAACGTGTTTTAATGCATCGTCAATTTTCGCTCTTATAGCCAGAGGGTAAATTTTAAAATCGTCGTCCACTTTTACTTAACGCTTTGTTACTTTAAAAAGTTTTACGTCATTGTGACTATTAACCTTATTATTTGTCAAAATAATATAATAACATTATTTAAACATAAAAAATCGTGTGAAAAGATAATTTATACGTCATAAACAAATTCAAAAAACTACAATTAAAACTATTATAATATTACTATTACAGCCAAATTACAGAGTAAAACACTAAAGTACTAAGCAACATGTATTAAATTTATGATATCCTAGGCTTTAAAATCACTGTTTGGTATTTTTCTACTTATATATATATCTGCTTACTAATTAAAAAAGATTTTGTGTAACTTAATCTTCATAATGATATAAATAGATAAATAATTTATAAGTTTTGACACCGCGTTCAAATTAGACGCGGATAAAGTTGTTTTAATGTTAAAAACATTTAATAATAAACTTTATGTAGTAATATTAAACACTTTTTTAATCTTTTTCATAACGTTTAAAATAAAAATGCAACACCTGCAAACCAAACTACTAAAATTTTTACTTTTTATCATTAACTAGCATCGCGGGATGCTAGTTATTGATAGATATAAATGTGCCCGGCTAAGCACGAGTGCAATACTCATATTTGTAAAAGTTATGGAAAATATATAAATTTATCAGCGTTTCTCAACAGTATTATGAATTATATATATAAAACCATCCTCTTCAATCTCTCTATCTATTTAAAAAAAACCGAATCAAAATTCGTTGCGTAATTTCAAAGATTTAAGCATACATACGTATATAGGGACAGGGAAAGCGATTTTGTTTTATACTATGTAGTGATGCTTACTTTCAACCCTTTTGATTTAACTTATCCGAATATTACTAGTATTTTAATGCGTTATTTCTCCATAAATATAAACCTAACTGTATCTATTAATTAAATAACTATAACACTAAATACACACTTATCTTCACTGTAGGCAAATAAGATAATTTATGAAGGCTTTGTACACAATACGAAAATTGTAACACAAAATGGCTCTTTTTCTTGTGATTACACATTAACAATAAAGATTAGCGACGGTCAGCTTATGCGTTATTATACATTTTAGTGTTTTCAGTGCTCTTGTTTACAACGAGTTCGGATTCAATTTCACTTAGGTACGCATTACAATACGCACAATCATCAAACTCCGTACCTTTCAAAATGATCCAAATTATTATAACAATGCTATATTTGTCCAGTAATACCAGGACGACATAACTTGCGCACGAAAATAAAACAGCAACGGAGTTTAAAAGGGCTCAGTGACGCAAATAAAGTTCCGCGCGCGGGCATGACGTCACAGCCGGCGGATACGGAGCCGCTAATGGGCGAGGGCGAGGCGGTATCGATCCGGCGACCTTGAGGCGCAAGGACACCGTGCAAACCGCCCCGAAGCTTGCACACGAGGCGCGCTGTATTTATGCCCTCCTGGTACTTGGAATGGAACTAGGACGCAACTCTTTAGTTAGGTAAAAAGTTAATTATATTAAACGCTTGTAAGAACAGGCGTATATAGTTTAAATTTATGTTGAACTAGTATGCATTAATATAAATAAGAAAAAATACTTTATCGTTAAAATAACACTATATTACAACCAGAGTAAAAATAGTGTAAGGAGTGTGACTAGGATCCGTTTTCGTCATCTTTGAATCCACTATGTTTTTTGGCGAAGCTTTTGCTATTAAATATCTTTAAGGGGGATCCTAAAACACTTGGTATATAATTGGTTATAGAAGATTAATTTCAGAACCATACAGAGCATATCTGTACTACAGAATCTTAGAATATTTGATCAAACAAATAATAAATAGACCTACGTTTAACCTCTGATGTGGAAAACTGTTATACGAAGCCATTGCACCGCAAATAAATCTAGCACGCGAGCTCACATTTGATTAGCTTGAAAATAATGTAATGTGTGATTCGCTTTAGATCGTTAACTTCAGAAACCTAGGTCGTACAAAGCGATCAATATTACTGCAACTACGGCTTTGCAGCGCAGCAGGCGACCTTATTTTTAAAATAATAGTTGTAGCTTTTGATTAGTACTTTTTAATATGTTTAAAAAATAAACCTTCGTTTATGTATATCAAAATATGACATTAAACAAGACTAACAGCATATTTAATTTACACAGAGAATATGAACATTGCATGATAAAGAGTACACGTTAACCTACAGGTAATGTTTTTTATAAGGAAACATCTTAATGTCATAATACAATAACATTAAGATATTTTATGGACGAAGACGATATGGACTATACCATACGACACCCAAGTAAACTAATTTATAATACACTAAACAATAGCTAAGTTCTATTCAGTTCAGATCAGCAAAATACAAAAAAAAAACGCACAAATAAATGTACCATAACCCCGTAAGCAAAAGCTAGCAATTCCAAATGTAAATTTTTCATTTCATAAGTGCAAGAGTGTTTTCTAAAGCTTTAAGACATTCCTCGATGCGGCTGACTGTAGGCGGACCGTGAATACCTAAGTAGTGGCCAGCAACGAGGCAATTGCAGCGAATTTATCACTTATCGATATCGGACACGCGATAAACTGCCAAAATCCGAATACATAAGGACCAAAATCGCTTGTCATATTGCGTATATAATCTACCCGGCCGTAACCTAGCAATAACATATTATTTGCTTGAACAAAGAGCGCGAAACAAAACAAAAGTTTTGTAAACAATCGCAGCCTTCGGCGTCTTGGCATTGTACCATTAAGAAGTACATTCGCCAAAAATAAAACGTTCAAAAGTCTTACACAGCATTATATCGTTATTTATTTTTAGTAACGATTTATTACTATAACGGTCCAATTAAAATAGCAATTTCAATTCAATTCTGAAATATATAAATAAATGCAAAGCAATTGTTTGTTACAAGAACTATCAAAATAAGATTTCACACATTGCACAATGTTTTATTACCCAATATAGACGCCTTGTCTTTAACAATAAAAGCTGAAGAGATAAAAGTTGTTTTTAGTATATCATTAAAATACATAATATACAATTATATTCTGATCATTTAAAGGATCATAGATGGGTTTTTCCTTGAGCAGTTCAGTGTTCGAAGAGAGACGTGCCATTATTTAATCTCAAAAGGCATCTTTACCGAGTTAAGGTGAAAGATGGCGACGTTGGTCAAAGCCACATTCCGGTGGATAGCAGATAACCGAGCTTGGAATCAAAATCTAATGCATTACATTTGTATTCAGATTTAATGCAAACTTAGTCGAATACAAAATAATAACATGCTGTCTTTTGAATTGTCAAATAAAGTGATTGAAAGAGATTGACGTTCACTTAATAAACCCACTACAAGTCTTCTTTCCATTTTGAGACATGAAATTTAATAATCTTCACAAGTTTCATATTTATGAAACCGAGGCAGCATTTGTCACAAACAACCTCTACCCTAGTTGGCATATTTTTAGTTTAATATTGGATTATTGTGACTATTCAATAAAAAGTAATTAAAGTAAATTTATATTTAGAAAAATACATTACCAAGCGATACAAGCGAAAATTAGCGGTATCCAAAGAACAAACAAAGCCCCAAAGAAGATACGGTCCGCACGATCGCATTATCTTCCTCGCACTTCCGTAACACGAACAAAGGTGATAGGAAACGTTCACACTACCTTTATCTACGGAAAATTTAATTGTGGGAACCTTCGAGAGTGGAGTTGCGGAGCAACCGATGGAATTATCAACGCCCGTAAAACCTTCCCGCCTCGTTACTACCTGCGTCCGTTTACTTCAATGAAACAGTTCTCGGAAATCGCCCAACAGGTAGTTAGAAAAACTAACCCTAAGCATCAAAAGACGACAGGTTAGATCCAAGTATTAGGATTCCAGAAGTTTCGATTCTATTGTTAGTTGGATGGATCGTAAACCGATCGGACATCGACGAAACTTTATTTATTGGCGTGCCATTAAAGAGATTCCAATGGAAATTTATTATAGTACCGGCAAAATTGGGGCCGGCGAATATTTTCGTGACAGTAAAATAAAACATATTTACATATATGCTTGCCTCTACTGGTTATTTAAACACTGTCATAAAACCTCTCGATCGTCTTTAAAACTCTGCTTAGACGAATTTATATTTTAAGTTTACGTAGAAACGATACAACATTTTCTTTAGAAAATATAAAGAGACAAATGTTAGTAGAGCTTTCTAAACACACGGACAATAACCACTGGTGTAAAAATAATGAATATCTTCTGTCTTCTATAATATCATATGTATAGGTACATATCTTGTTATCATTTCTGCGGTTTCATGACATCTCGTGGTTTAGCGGAAGTTAAAATAGAACCGGTGGAGTTTCAACAATTCGCGCAAACGGATTGTGGATTGCAATCTTGCGAAGAATTCACGTGAACCGTGCGTTTTAAGATTTAAAAAATATCTAAGGCATTTTCCTTACTACGCCAGTTTTGCATTTGTGTTAAGTTTTTTAGAATTGGCATTTGAGGCATTTGCGCTCACTATTGTCATCTATTTACGGCAATAAATCCATGTCATGCACAGTAATATATTCTTTATGTTTTGTAACAACTATCTGTGAGAATTTTTTTATGGCGTATTTTTTCTTTTTAACTTTTGGCACTAGAATTTCTTCTTAAGAAAGAATATATATATATTTTAGAAGAACGTTACCAAAAATCAGTATTGCTCCTTAATTATCAAAATTTGATATGACTGTATTGGATGTTGCCTCTCTTACTATTTATAACTCAATAATAGAAAGATAAATTATATCACTACATAGTATAAAACAAAGTCGCTTTCTCTGTCCCTATGCATGCCTAAATGTTTAAAAATACGCAACGGATTTTGATCCGGTTTTATTAATAGATGGAGCGATTAAAGTGGAAGGTTTATATGTATAATTCATGCATAATATATCTCTGCGATATCTTTACAGCTATCAGTATTGCAGCAGGGGCGGGGCGGGTCGCTAGTGTATAATAAACCCCTAGTTGGGAGTCCTATGTCCAGCCGTGGACTAACACAGGCTGATGATGAAATATAATAAATTTGTATTATTTGCGTTAAAATTAAATCAATAAGTTTTTAGTAAGTAATTGATTTTGCACATACAACTTATGCCAAGAGCATAATAGCAATACATTTAAACGTACTCAGTACGGTAGCAAATGCGATAAAGATATCGTTTTTGTTGAAAAAAAAAACCATTTTATTTTATTTAAATAATATCCAGCGTTTAATAGCATATTACACAAACACTGATAAATGTTTAATTTATCAGTGTATGACTCATAAATGTTATAGGAGTTTATCATTTGGTAGGTGTCAAACAACTTTGCATATCGAGCACTGGTGTATCTTTTTACCTAAAATAAACATTTTTACAATATGAAGGTCTACGTCTAGGAGTTAACAACTTCTGATACATTTTAAATAATAAAAAAATAAAGTAACAATCAAAATTTAATAGATTCACCTCGTTTTTTATTAATTTATAATATTTAGAAATATAGATAATGCACAAAAAGTACTAGGAATAGATATTATGCTATTTCTTTTTACCGGCGTACAGTTACAGATTTTAAATAGCCTAAATAATGAGAAATAATGCGTTTTTTGTAATTTTTATAGTTTACAATTACCAAGTCTGGCAATAATTACATCATTGTTTTTAAACGCTGTAAAAACCCGATATAGCATAAAAAAAGCAATCACACAAATTGACATGATTTTATTCGCCGGCTTCGCTCAAGTAAGATTAACTAAATCTAAAAATTTTAATTAATTATCTACATTACCTATATTATGTTCTGACAGAAATTTCATCTAAACTCGCTAAGTGATATTTGTATAAGAGAAGAACGTATTAAACATTCTGACAGATAACCTTTTGCATTTAAAACATAAAAAAATGAAATAGAATAAATTACTGATATCAGAGTAGAATCAAACCTTGACGGTTAAACGATGGACACATAATAACGTCATGATTATTAATGTATCACTCAATAATGCTCGTTCAATATTGTTCATTAATTAGCGGAGCTCAATAACAAATTGTAGCTTATATTAACCGTAATCACCAGGAGATCATAAGTTAACGGCAATATTATAAAGCTGTTATAACGTTATGCATTACATATAACTCGTGATACTTATAATTATGATATCATTAAAATTGGAAAATCACAATGCTGAATATACATTTATGGGTGTCCCGTTTTTCATATTTTATTATTTATTATAATTTTCCATGGACTAAACAGAGTATAGACCTGATATGTTTCCGTATTTTTTACAAAAAGTTTTATATTAAAATGTACTGTGACGAAAATTGTAATGAAATTTCGAACCGTGACGACCTTCGCCGTGTTTACGACGCTAATGAACGGTTAATGATGTGACGTGAGAGATTATCCGGTTACCTGAATCATTAATGATATACGTACGTTATCGTGTTATCGCAGATTTATGCGACATAAATCGTTCAGAGCTGAAAAATGTCTAGATTGATCAACATGTTGCAATTTTTTCATCAAAAATGTTGATAGTGGTATCACTCCAGAAGAGTTTTCAAGAAAAATAATTAGCACCTTCGCGATTTGTTCAATATTTTATAGTTATTACCGATTTTCAAATTAGGCCAATTAACAAAAATAAACACTTCTCTAATCTCTAAATAAAATCCTTTTTATTTTTTTTCCCTTTTTTTGGTTTAATATTAAATTAAACCGAAAACAATAAATTAGGAGGATAGTACTACTAAGATTTGCTCTGTGGCAAATACGCAAGCCAATAATTAAAAAAACTACTAAAATTTAGTACTTAACTACTAAAGTTTACATGGACAACATATGACTAAGGTTGAATATTAAACATGGTGTTTGTGTAAATATTTTTTAACGAATAACGTATTATACACATCATGTCCATAACGGAACAGTTGCAATACATTTGCGTACTTTTCTCTCATCGTATTGTTAATTATTTAGCGATGTAATAAAAACAGCATAGGTACCTACGTTTAACAAAAAAAAACTATATTTATTTTTAAATATTCTTTTCCTTATTTTTTCGTACGCTTATACAATTAAAAACAATAAAAGCCTCATTTTAATTTTAAAACGATGAAAACAAGAGAAGAAAATAATTAATTGATATTAATGACACTTCAATGATCAAAACTTCTATAGTTTTCGACGTTTTTTGTTTGATTACATATTACAATTATATTATTTGCGGAAGCAAATATTTCCGCCCATGTCGAGTGCTTTGTGACTCGATGTATCGATAAGACGCACAGAGTAAATATAATTTGCTTCACGATAACGTGTAAATATAGAACGTTGCAAATACATATACATAGTGTTACGTTATCCCTGCATCATGATATATTTCTTAATCCGGGTCAAGAATATGCGGCTATTTTGTCACTTTGTCAAGTTAACTGCTTAAAACGGAATCAGAAGCAAATTGATTAACAATATCTAAAAGTGAGGAAACCTTACGTAATCATATATAAGATAACAGGGACATATTAAAAACTCATTAGGTGCATGTGAAAGAAATCGTAACAAGATCAACGGCAAATATTTTTAGATCATGCATTATTTAACAGAGAATTAGATAAAAGAATAGAGCAAAGAACTATATATAACAAAACGGAGTAGATAACACCAAAAATAATACATTTCATGCTTAACAATGATGTGTTGCCTGACCCTGAGTTGAGGGATCAGGGCAAGCGCATGATGTCATTGTGTGATAATAAACACTTAAGAATCAACTCCTGATAATTCAGAATAGAAGACATTCATTGAAATGAGAGTGAGGTCGTCTATCCAATGACAGCGGATACAAAAAGATTTTCTTCGCTAAGTGTAATCCAATAAGCTGGCTTACAACACATGCAAGGTGGCTTAAGAAACGGGTACGCAGAGAATTATCAATATAAGCAACTCTTGAAGACATATAATCGATAAAAGGTCTAATTTGCCCTTTTTCGCCATCTTTGTGACGGTGTGATGTTTAAAAACAAACCTGGAGCGTGAAGTTATCCAACTCATTTTGATGAAGGACTTTCGATAGATCCGAAACTATCTCAAGTGAGTTCACGCGTTAGAATCAATATTTTCAGTGCCTCACGAAAGATTTACTTGTTTAATAAAAAATTGTCTCGATACATGCAGCATTATACGTTCAATATCTTGCATACAATTACAATTATCTCTTATTAACTAACACGAAATAAACATGCGGCAATGCAGTTGATAAATTAGATTATAATGCAGAGATGCCACGTGAAATATACAGACAGAAACGGTACATTTACATCTCCGATCGCGGCATTCGTAACTTAGCCGAGTTAGACCGCAACGTGCGCAATCATTAGCGGTCGCAGTCAAATTAAATTCGAATCGCATTTTAGCATTGTTCCCGCCAGTTACATTTACCGTTTGAAAAATAAACTTAATGAGATTTGTTAAAACAACTCGGCCAAGTTTAACCTGACATCCCAATGGCACGGGCCCAGGAAAGATGCTGTACTTCCTTGAAAAGACCAATTAAATTTATGAAAAACATAACCTTATTATATATAAACCCAAATCTATTTTTAGCGTATTTGTCATTTTATATTAGTTGTAAAAGTAGCCCGTTAATGGCAAAGTACCGTTATTATAAACGACTACTAAAATTAACATTACTTTCGTCTAAGATTATGATAAAAAATATTTTTAATACTAAGTAGTACTTTTAGATGTAAAGTTTTAAAATTCACTACCATTTTAAACAGAAACACCAACAATCCTTTTAATTCGATGCAACCAATTTTAAAGTAATTGAATAATATAAAACGACGCTCACGTTCAAGCGCATATCGTGAGGTGACAAACACGTGACAAACGCTCATACATGTGAAGGATGATCGAATTATCACAATCGGTCGCGTGTGGCATTGAATCAACAAACTCTGACAATGTCATAGCATGATGATCGAATATATATGCATTGAAGCTCGTTCGGTCGGTGTAATGCTCAATCTGGCAACAATTGCATGCCGTACAAATTGAGGAAATGTAATATTTGAAATATGACTCGACGAAAATAAGTAGAAGAGTAATAAGACAAAATGTTATGACACTTAAACTCGTTACAGATCTAGGATGTAAATTCAGTCCGATCTCGTGGATCACTAAATTTGTACAATGCCTCTACAAGAAATTTCATAGAAGTCATATATTTTATACTTATTTCTACGCATAAACAATAGTATATCTCATAATCAAGACCATAAAATCGTTGATAGAAGGATAATAATTCTTAAGCACCTATCCATGTTTGAAGTGCAATTCGACAACATCTTCGCGGATTCCTTATAATCCGCTATAACACTTATACCTACAAGAAAAGATCATCTCAAAACAATATATTTTAATACTTATTATCTAATGTCAGCCATCGATATCACTGTGATATGCTCTCTTAATTATAATCCAGTATCACTCTGGGTTTGACCTACCAACTTCAATCGTCGTGTGACATCTTTTACTCATCAACCTATAGGTCTCTTTTTCCAGACAAATAGTGATGAACCTCAGAATTGTCCATCAAGCTATAATTTTGAGTCCGAGAGAACCGACCTGGTTAACACAGCACATAACAGCTCAATTATAACATTATTACAAATGTTGTATGGCCCAAAACTTTTTGTAAAGTATACAGGGCCGAGTTAGATATAGAAGTTTTGTGTTGATTTAAATAGAAGCCAGTGGAACAATGTCAGACGTTACCCTAAATACATAGAAGGTGACATTGACCATTCGCGGTGGCTGGGAAATATTCGCGATAAATCTTCCGAGAAACGTGCACGACTAAGTCAGATTTCTTGTGAACAGTACAAGCGAAATGAACGAGGACGCAACCGGAATAGAGAAGACCTATGATGTATAAACACAAAGTAATTGTATGTCGACTAGAAATGATCACAACATAGTTTTTTAGAATCTTTTAAAAAAAGTTGTGAAAAAAATCCAACCTAATCCTTTAGATGGGACAAATTATTTTGCGGTTGACCTACCATTTCACATATCATCGTGTTCACCGCTGGACATGCTCAAAAATTTCAATTCCACAGGTTTTTGAAAAATATTCCCACCACGCTGGTCCAACATTTAAAATATTTCAATTTCAGAATTAAAACAAAACTCAATCAAACGACAATGATTAGCTATTAAATTATGCTCGAACCAAAACATCCATTACGTTTCGAAAAGTCAAATAATATAAATAAGATTAAAAGATATTCTGCAAAAAGATTTAACGAATATTATATCCTGCTTAAAAAAGCATTTGATTTTATGGTAAAATATAAATAAAAAGGTAAAAGTTACAGTAAAATTTATAACGTCTACAAAAAATAAATCAATTTTACCCGTTCGAAAGAAAAATTTAATGTATAACATCAAGGATGACTTTAACGAATATTTGCTTGATCCGCGCAAAATAATGCCATTTCACATTGGTATAATTTAAATAAAAGACTAATACAGTATTTATCGTTTACAAATGAATTATTAATCAATTTTACCCCGTCGAGATGTAAGATCATGTTGAAGGCAGGTTCGCATAACGTGTGGACGTTTGATTTATACTGAACATCCACGCTCCATGTTTTCAGCAGCAACCGACCCTTAATCGTATTTACTTTCTCCCGATTTACAAATGTAATCGATTGAATAAGTTGAATGCATTCGTTATAGGATGATTGTAGAAGCAGTATTTTATAACTGTTATGGCGTTTGATTTTATATGAACATTGACGTATTTTTATTGTTTATTAAGCAAATACACAGAAACTAATACGCAAAAGTTGACTGTTATCACTATTCGCCTCAATTTCTTAATGTAGACCGTTACTTTCACGAAAAATCCAACGTCAATATATCTTTAATGGGACATAAACTATTTTGACGAGTTGACCTACTCATTTCATCATCATCAGACGGTGTTAGTCCACCGCTGGACGTATGCCTCTCCTAATGCACGCTTTCTTCATCGTGGGGTTTTTGGACTGTATCCCACCACGCTGGTCCAATGCGGGTTCGAGGATGACTGGAGTTTTACATGCCCATTCAACGCATGGATCATCTTACTATTCAAACAATTGAGTGATCGGCCCAAATTGCCCTAACTAACTAGGAAACAACAATGAAAAATTGTTGCGTCTCCGCGGGTTTCGAGCCCACGACCACCAGTTTTTAAAGGCCCTTGCCACTAGGCAGTTGCTCATTTATGCATCAATTAAATCCTTTATATTACATAATTGAATGATAGCAATGTTTTAAGCGTTCCAAGCTCTATAGGATATTAGATATTTGTTCATTATAGGATATTAACCAAATGTCTTTCATTATCTAAATAATATTAAAAAACTTCATAAATAAATAAAAGACTTTACAATTTTTCATCGCTTTATTATTTTTTTATCATGGTTCTAATGGATCGCTTAGTTTGGCCTATATAAGAGAGACCACATTTACAATCAAGCTTGCACACTCCTGGATCTTGCAGAGGAATATTACACTTGACAGGCATTGGAAACCTACTTATCTTCTTAGGTGGCTTGAAAAAGGTTTGATAGAAGCCTTAATAAATAAAAATACTTAAACGACGTTTTTAACCCGGCCAATAAAATACATAATGGCCGGGTAATAAAACTTTGATAGACCTAAGTCTGCCCGTGACCATGGATCCTGTGTAAAGTGTCTGAAACGTCAGAAAAATAGTAAACCAAATTAAACGCGATAAAATCCCTAAAGTCTTCTATTAAACTATGCCTGGTATTAGCTTAAACACAAGAAAGTTATCATAGATAAATTTAACCACAGCATTTATTTTACTGCATCTGAGTATAACCTAATAACCAATGATCTTACAGAATACAGAAGCAATATAAAGCGAACATAACTCAGCGAAGTAAATTCTCTCCCTAATATTTAAGGCTGTGCAAGTAAATTGAATTTGAGATTGTATACGGCTCATGTAATAGGGCAGCGTGATTGAAAACCAATACGGTGATCCGACTAAAGTCTGCACGAACTGCGGTGAAATGCCGCCGCAAACAAATGCCCTGACCTTTGCCCAGTCATTAGTTGAAGTACCGGGAAATAATCTCTGTTTACTATTACCGTTTAATGATTAATAATAACGATAAACAACAAATACCCTGTTTATTACACTAATGGTTATCTGTCACCAAAAGTGTTATTATTTATATTCAGACAATATTTTGCTTCGCCTGAAAAAAAGGTACGTAGCATGCTTATCGCAAAATAAAAAAAAATGAGTCATTATTTATATGAAATGTATTATACAGTTTACAGAATAGACATGAGAAAATGTAATATTATTTATTAACCTATCTTATTATAAGAGAAAAAAGATAATAGCATAGGCATTGAGCATTTAAATTTAAATTATAAAATGCGGGTTGCATTTTTTATACCTTATAAACGGTATAAATAAGACGATAAGGAGTTCCCCACACAGAATAGCAGCTGTCGAACAAACATCAACAAGAACCTAATAAATATAAATGGGTAATTTATATCTTGACGGCTCGAGCTTAAGACCATTCGTATCAATTAATTTTGCCTAAAGCGTTTTTCATCTCATTTCCACCAATTACGTACACCGGTTCGCGACCGGGCGCAACGCACATCCATGCATAAAACATACGGCATACCGCATAATCAAGAAGGGTTATTTGTTGCATATGCCATGCTAACTCCGCACCACATTGCGACTTAAAAATTCACCAGCTGTATTGTAATTTGCGCAGGCCTCGTACGTTTCACTAAAAAGCCTAATTATAATAATGCCGCATATTTGTGGGACATCAAAATGTCTATGTCAGTATTTGTACGCAGAAGGACGTAAATTGTCACTCATTAAAGTGACCTTTATGTTCTTTACTGCATTACAGTGAAATACTCGAAGTGCAAAATGCAAAGTCATTATCGCAAGTCAATATATTGTGAACGTAATTTAAAATTAAAATAATAGTCATTTAACATACAATTTTTGTACGAAGCGCTAGTTTCGCCAACTATATATTAAATAGAACGAATATAAACGGGAAGATATCAATCGACCCATTCTAACTGCAAATAAATAATAAAAGCCCTCATAGCGCAAACCTGTGCCTCACGTATTAAGGATGTGAGACCTAGATCGAAAGCTCTGTATTTAACATCACAGCAGATCATTTTTTTTTAATTGGTTCGGCCGTATCCTGCTTGTGAGAATCGCAGCGTAACACGCTTCTTTACTAGTGTTTATATCGTGTAGTGTCTGTGTGTCCAGTAATTTTTATATACTACTGCTTTTGCGACAGTAATTGGCACTGCGGTAATATATTCCCAGACAGTCCCCTATTCCGACACCTTTAAAATAGCATTAGAATTGAGAGTAATATTATAACCCGAACAACGAAATAGTGTCATACGTCGAAAGTTTTCTATACAAATAAATAAAAATATAAACGATCACATTGTGATATTTAACCGATACTTATAACATGACATTTTTTTAAAAAACAATTCTGTCTGTCTCTCTGTTTGTTCTGGTTAATTTGTGGAAACGCTGGTCCGATTTTAACAGGATTTTCATTAGAAGATAGCCAAGAAGTTATAACTAGAGCAACTTTTATTAGATTTTTTTTTATTTTTAATAAATTACCACGCAAATGATTTTGGGGGTAGGGTATTGATTTCAATCACTAAATGACAATCGACTCATAATAACACCGTACTTACGACGTCGCTTTGTTGCTATAGGTTTCATAAGATCCAAGTTTGTATTCCTGTCAAAGGATACTATCTTTTTATGATTGGAGTAATTACAATGTATCTTTTGCAGAAAAGCAAGAATCTTGATAAAACGCGTCTCAATCGAACACCAAACAACGTAACAGCCAGACAAATTAAAGTAAGACTAAAAAAATGTTTTTTTTTTATTTTATAATATTTTTGGTGGATAACGAATATTGAAACGAATAATTGGATTTTATAATGAATGGAATGTGTTACATTTCTATAAATACTTGGCCCTCTAATAAAAATTTCCTATATCGATACTTTTATATAAAATTAAGGGTTGTTTATTTTACTATGTTGTAACATAGAGTAAGATTTTCACCGTAAAATTAATTTCAAAATTAATTATTTATAGATTTTTGAAATTAAATCGTCAACGGGCTGCTTGTACGAGGTGAATAAAGTTTGTCGGCGAAATCTATTGCTTGTTTGTATAAAACGAATTGCATAATATCAGAGTTAATATAAGCGCACAAATTGATTTTTACGCCATTGTGTTGTATTAAATCATTTAAACAGTTCCACGCGTAAAAGCCTATTACGTGTTCATCATACTAAATTGGTTAATGTAAACATTATTTTTTTTAACAATGAACCTCGAAACGAATAAATTTGATCCATTTGCCGTATCTAAGATCTAGGGCCGGAAAAAGCAATTTATTAACCGTTTATATGTATAGATTTAGGTTCATAAGTACCCACCTAGCTTCTTTTCCATGCATACTAATAACTTAAATGTATATTTATTCCTACGCTTATAAATATACATTTAATTTGGCAACACCGGTCCAAAACTGCTTACTGCCATTTATATTGATGACTTATTTAAATTTCCGTCAGTTGTAAGAATAAATTTATCGTTACAAGTATCAATGTCAAACGTTAGCTTGACCTTAGATTATGTGGAATATTCGAGAGCAACCTTTAAACTCCGTTTATGCAAAACAATGATATACCTAATTATTTCTGATATAAAATTATTACAACGCATACAAATCAATGTAAATTCAATAATTAAATCATTACTATCTTATTTAACATCTTGAGAAGAACGAAAGAAATAAATCATTGAACATAAATTAAAGGCCGAGTTAACCAACAGTTACAAATTATGAATTGAATCGAAAAATAATGTGAACGGAAAAACGGTGCTTTACTTATTTGTAATGTGCTTTTAACTGGGATCGAAATCTTTATAGGTATTTCGTATTATATTTGTCGCACAACCGTACTTATTCCCAGAATTACTGAATGAGACGAGGCTTGCGTAAACAGCGCAACGGAAGTAAGTTTACTACACTACATAAGAATGAAACTTGTAGCAACACTGTGTTAATATAAGCTATTAAGTAACATGAGAAGTTACTATTCAAAAATCACTCGAGCAATTTAAAAGTATTCTTGTGATTACAACTCACAAGAAATGGTATAAAACTAGTATGATTTTATTAATTATCATAATAAATTTAAGAACAATACTAATACAAAATTTAAATGTTTGACCTATACATAGTATATACAAATAAACAAATTTGGATTGTCTGTTGCAACGTAAAAATGAACGTTTTAAATTATTACATTGTGTATAAACAATTCATAGGCCTGAAAATATTTTTTTCTTTAAATTTTTGTTTTTCTTACAGCCTGTCTGTTTGCTCTGGCAATCTCTATAATGGTTAGTCTGATTTTCACGAGACTTTCTTTAAAGGACAGCTGATATAACTGGGAGTAACTATGGCTTAATTATTTGTTTGGTTTTTTTGGAATAAAAAGGAGAATATAAATTTTACATATTTTTGCAACGCGGACGAAGTAGGTGTGAACGCTAGGTTTAAAGTCGTGACCATTTTGCGTAACATATTCAAAATAAATTTGATAAATATTTAGACGGTCATCTACCTTAGGTTATAACAATGCACAAACATATAGAAACAATCGAAAACAGGACATTCCCTAAATAAAAACATCTTTTAAGTAGAATTTTTGAATGATTGTATTTAGGAATGATTAGGATTGTAGTTCATATTACAATATTCATACAGTAATATATTTCTAATTACTGTATGAATATTGTAATATTAACGTTTTATCTCTATGTTATTGTTTGATGGCGAATTTGATAACAATACGTAAATATGTATCGTTATAGGAAGTACTGAAGCAAGTAAAATGATTCCGTTGAATAAAAATAACGATAAAGTAGTGACGTTGTCGTTTATCATTTGATGAACAGGTTTTATAATACATCGTCAACGTATTCGTTAGCATATCATACATATTTAGAACGTTTTTCGTATACTGGGTACCTAGTATTAATTAAAAACTTCCTACCTCCTGGTCGTAACAGCGTATTCGGATGCACAAATCCATCCTTATGCAGCAACAAATGCCTAGGCTCCGTCGCTAGGTAACAGGTGGAGCCTTCAGCTATACACTTTTGGAAGCTTTTCGCCGCCTGATAGAACAAGGCCCAGGCGTGTTCCTCACTTATTGTCGAGTTAAACGCCTGCAAAATCTGTTGTAGATTGATGCAGTCGGAAGCGTCCAGCGAGAACTCAGTCCCGGGCGCACCGGCACCTTCCTTGCGCATCATCACGTTAACCAGCGGCTATCGGAGCCATCGTAACAATCGCACTACACTCAACGGGGCACTGGTATATTGTTGCACAGTAATTTTGTCTAATATCACGCAACACTGTTAATTTCTCATGTGTATCTAACCGAAAATCGCGTTCACATCAATGGGATCGTGTGCGGAACTGTCATCGCGTCGCAACTAAACGTCACGTCACTGTCAGATTGTTCGCGCTTAGCAAGTGGGTGGTGCGAGAATTATTTGTTTCGGTTTGTATCGCGTGGCGGAGATCGCGAGGGCGCGTGCGCGGCTTCACGAACGGCTGACACACACGACGTGCATTCACAACGACGGCTCTCGCCGAACTAGTTCCGATCGCGGAGCGCGGACGATTCCCCGCGAACTGCGGCACTCTAAGATGCCCCCAGTCCCTACCCCAGGTCGCAATGCTTCCTCCATCATTACATTACACTGCACGAAGGCACCACTGCATTGCTGATATTAGTACAAAAACGCAAGTCTTCTACGGTTAAGGGAATAACGTGATAACACTACGCCATAACTAATTTTAGACGACACTCTAAGAAACATGTACAGAGCCATCCTTACACTAAATAATTTTAAAATCACACAAGGACAACCAACCCCGAATACTGCCCGATAAGTAAATGGTTGATATTGAACTATTTTTTACAATATTATCTTATCGGGCCGATTGAAAATCGCTTTTGCGATACGCGGACAGTAGCGTGGAAATTAAACAAAAGGAGCAATTTTATTATAACTTTTATTGAATATGAATATATAATAATATCATTACAAAAATTCATAACACAACGCCGTAATCGTTACATATAGGTACTTTAAATACATTTCGCAAACGTCTTACTAATAAGACTGTATATTATCGTTACTATCAATACATACTACAAAATAATATTCTAGCTTTTTCTATACTCAAAAACAGCCAATATTAATGGACGACTATAATTTAATACCATTTATATTAAATGACAATACCTACATGATAAAACAGTTTAACTATAAATAATGTCGCATTTTTTGACGAACACAGTTTACCGAAACACGGAACGCATCTTTAATTAAATCAAAGCTCACAAATGTAATACACAAGAAATTTTAGTTTCGCACCCATTAATATTATCATCCGGCGGATTCGAAAGGAAAGGAAAACAACGTGGGGGTACCGTTACCAAACATTGTTAACACACTTTATTAAGGTTTATAACGAATTTGTAGGCCTCCGATTGCCGTGCAATAAATGTTTATGTGTGTCAAAAGAAATTTTACTTCATTAAATAAAGTGTACAATAATCCCACTTGATACACCGAAAACGATTATCTCCGCGTAGTAAATAACTTGTACATTAAAACAATGTTTTAAACTTTTGTTTAAAGAAAGCGAAAAAAGTTACCTTTATTGTATTATAACACTGTTATTTACGTATTATCAATAAATGTACAATTTTCAGCGTTGAGTGAGAAATTTTAAACTGTAGATAAGAGGAAAATAAAATTTTGAACAAAGCATGATTAAAAGTATAACTTTCAAAAATATGTTGCTTATATAATTGAATACGAAAATATTGTTTACTGGTTAATTTCTATAAAAATTAAAAAAAACTCGTTCAGAAATAAACGTTAGAAAAATATAAAAGGATTATATTTTCAGAATTGTTTTATGCATATTCCTTTTTATTGACTTTAAAAAACAGAAAAATCCTTTCATAAGTTGTAAGTGCAATAAGCAAAAATACAGCACATCAATATCATAACTGCCGTTGATAAAATGAAGTGTTAAAGGTTCGAATCTAGTAATAAAATTCCGCGATAATTTTTTAAATTATTAACTTTTTTTTAAAAGAGCTTTGGCAATTATTGAATACCTTCCGTTTTCAACTCTAGGTACATTTTTTGACAATCTTAACCGTAAGAAGGTGTCACTCTAACCAAATAATACCGAAAAAAAATACAAGGTCGCTCTTAACCCGACAGACAAATGTAATATTGTTATTGGATAGATTGTTACTTTACATATCATTAAAATCGGATAGGTACATAATTTTTTTTGCGATTTTTATTTTTCTTTCCTATACGATGCAATGCAATACGCTTTTTAGATAAATTTAAGTTAAGAAAGTTTATTGTAAATTTAAATCCACCAGTTAATAAATAAGATTTGAATTGTAAAACTTTCATACGAACATTACAAATGAACTACAATAAGCATAGTACTGTGATAAGTTATAGCTTATAGGCTTACGTAACCCAATCTACAAACCACAGCGTCTTATTTTCTATATAGATTACATAATACTATTTTAACATGCGAAAATATTTAAAAAGAAGTCAAATAGTTAATCTATATAAATACAATAACTGAAGTATTTTATTAAGGCCACTAGTATACATTTAAATTTTAGTGCATCCATGTCGAATTTTAATTGAAGTTTCGTTAGGTTTTAAAACTCAATTAATAATTTAGTTTATTGTTGTGACAGATTAAAAAATTAAGTGCTTAGTATATTTATTCACGCACAATATACCAGACCCCATAGACTGATATATATGCTAAAATAGTCCAGTGTCAAACTCTTAAAGTCAAAGCAAACGGACCCAAAACGAACAAGTGTATCCCTAGTATTATGAAGAAATGAGTTGTCACTGACGTTTGGCGGTAAAAACAATTCATATAGCTTTAACGTTATAGAGCTTTTGTACATTGACATTAGACAATTCAGTTAACAAGTTTTTCTGTGTCTAATGGTAACATACAAAACAACCGGACAGTTAAGGGGCTTAAAAATAAAACGGAATCATATATTTATTTAACGGAACGCATAGAAAACAGCAGCAACATGAATATCAGTCTGTCCTTAATAAATTTTTCTGCTTTCACTTCTTCTTTAGACTCCACAGTGGGTCGAGAAAGTTGAGAGGGTCCTTCATATCGGCGCTCTTGAGGCCAGGAGATTGGCGCATCTCCTCGAAGGACTCGCGCGTGAACTTCGATTGACGATTCGCGGTAGCGGAAGCTGAAGCGGAAGAGGGGGCGGACGCGGTGGCGGAGGCGGGTTGCGTAGAAGCAGCCGCTCGTGGTAACACGCCCGCTCCGCTCGCCAGCGAGACCGCTTCGCCGTTGAACAATGTACTGCCTGTTGGAGTAGCGTGAGGCGATTTATAAACAGAAAAATATGTGTATTTGATTCTCATACAATAACTTCGGATGATCAAATAATTATTCGTATAATCAAAGCAAAAATAATCAAAATTTCCGATGAAAGTAACAACGATTCCAATTATAATTAGTTGATCATAACTAAACTCATGCTAAGAAAAATGGCATTGTCAAAGGAAAATGGCAATGGTAAGGTCTAACTTAACATAATTTCACACCTATCGTTTCGTACACTCAGACAAACTGTAAGCAAAGTGACCGCGTGAAGCGCGCTTGCGATACTAACTGTAATGCCATTCAAACCGAAATACAGTAGCCCTTGCATACCAGTCGGTCCTTTGCAAATGTGAACCTGATATCTACATTGGTCAAACAAAATCAACTAGCAAACAAAAACTTTTCTCACTGTATCAGTCTATATTCTTATAAGTATCTAAAGATTTTTGACAAAACAAAAGGAGGAAAAGAGGTATATGTCGCTACTAAATTGCAAATTTCGATATTCACAAACATTTGAGAGAAAAATAGAAGACCTACTTAAGAAATATAAGGAAAAATCAATATTCCATTTCTTTTATGATGTCTATTTAAGTGTGGTAAATTGTTCACATGATGTTTTCTCAACTGTCCATTGCTTATGTTTATTTTTTTACTAAATACTAAATTTAAAAATGTCAGGCCACATGATAAGAGGGTTGTCGATTCAATTTAAAGACATTTCATTATCGCTCAAAAACTTATGTTACTCTGTTACAAGTATGTAAAACTAATTCGCAAAAAAAATACTCAGTTCAGAGCTTAATATTGTAACTTATAATAGGAACTCTACATGTTAATGCTTGATATCGAGTTAAGTATTTTTATGACTGTTGATTTCGAACAAGTTTGTGTTTATTTTCACATTATATTAATTACCACCTGCTAATGAGTTATTATTATTTGCTCGTAAACAAGATGTGATAAGAAAAACAGACTTGTTTGGTTTTAGTCAAATTAATTTGACAAAAATATTTGCATGAGGAAGGGCACTATAAATGAGTTCCTATTTGTCATTGTGGTGTTTTTTGACCGTTTCAGATAGGACCAATTAAACAAATATCATCGGTTATTTTAAATGTTTTTAGCATGCTTATTATGGTGTATTAATAATTACTCGCGGGCTCCGAGTAGGATACACTATACGACTCTGCACCAAATGAATATTTTTTTATTTCCTTATTAGTATTTCAGTAGACATATTCTATTGTCATATTCTAATGCCGCCAGAGTTTTAATTATTTGTCAAAGAAGGCGTGATGTTTGACGTTTTGCGACAGTTTACCGGTGGTAGGTCCCCTTTTTACAGGAGATCGTCTGGGAAGGTACCGCAAACACTACTGTGTTCCGGTTTGAAGGGCACTGTAGCCAGCGTATTTACTGGGTAAACGAGACTTAACACCCTATGGCTTACGGTAGGCAGCGCGTTGGCGATAACACTGGTATTGCTAATGTCTAACTGCTCGTCTGCCTGCCAATGCCATAATAAAAAAGTCTACCAACAGAGCGCTTTCTTCTTTAGATAAAATAATCTTACGTTGGCTCTGGTAAAATATCCTATGTTAATGTCGACGGATAATGAGAATTATGCACTGCATTCGTAATCTCAACCCTTTACCATCAGCTAACTTGACAATATGATAGTGGTAAAGTTTCCTTTTCTTGGGTAACTGACTAGAGGATTTCCACTGCGGTGCCTATCTCAATTCGGCATATGACTGCTTTCCAATTTATAAGGCACCATGACAAATGTAATGAGTAATCGCTAATATACTCACCAGAGCAAAGTACGCCCTGAGCGTAGAATAGTACAGTTTTGTACGCGTCTGCGAGGTATTTTGTGTCTTCTAGCACGTTGGTTCTGTGCTTATAGAGGTTTATGCACGCCGCTTCGAGGATATCTAAGGAGGGAAAATATTAGAATAAATTTAGTACCGTATTTTAACTGCCTCCACAGCCTATTGGTATGGACTTGTGCTTTAGGAACCGGATGTTGAGGGTTCGAATTATGGGGGGTTCAAAAACTTTTCTTTGTTGTTTCCTAGGCGGTTAGGGCAATGCGTGTTGATCACCCGATTGTATGCAAAGTAAGATATAAGTTAAGGATGAGCTAGTAATAAGTCGGTCATCTTCCTAATCGCACTGCGGTCGTGACGGTTTTCTGTCTAATCGGACTAAGATAGTAAAATTAAGAGGGGGCGCATCTGAATCTACGTATAACCTCCTGCTCTATAATATTCCCTGCGCAGTTGGCTACTCTCTAATGTACATTGGCCGTCGTTGTCGTAATCGGCTAAGAAGACACAGATATTGATTTACATTCAATGATCCTTTTAACAGACTTAAAAAAAGTAAAGGAGAATTGTTTTTCTTTCAATGTACCCACCGCAGAGCGCGACGTTGCCCGCTCTTGCCTCACACATGGCGGCCAAGAGCAGCGCGAGGAAGGCGCTCCTCCCCCCTCCACGAGCGCACTGCACGCACGCGCCTCGCAATTGGTTGCTCAGTCGCCCGCTGAACGTGCACCCGAGCACACGGTCGCAGAGCAGCACCAGCGGCGAGCAGACGACCCTAAATTGGACCAAAGATGTGTTAAAAAACACATTAACTGCCTCCGTAGCCCTTACCACTAGGCTACGGAGGCAGTGGTTAGGCATGTGCTTTAGACACCGGAGTGCATGGGTTCGAACCCTACGGGGACTCAACGAATTTTCATTGTTGTTTCCTAGTTGGTTAGGACAATTTGGGCCGATCACCCAATGGTCTGAAAAGTAAGATGATCTATGCGTCGGATGGGCATGTAAAAAGGCGGTCCTGCGCCTTACTCTCTCCGGTCGTGTCGGTCAACCGTCCCATCAGGCTTTGAGAGTATAAAGAAACAGGGAGTGCGCCTGTGTTCGCGCACTCCCTGTTTCGTATACTTGTCGATTATAATATCTCCCTGATCTCTAATATAGATCGGCCGCCGTGGTCTGTCTGTTTGTCGACTAGAGCACATTATTATTAAAGAACACATCATTACAGAACCGCCAATTTATTTGAAAGAGCACTACAAAAAAAAACCTCATGTTATAATATTCTATAAGCAACCACCTTGAAACATCGACTGCTACAGAAAGTATTTTATACAGAGGCAAAATAATAAATGATTGGAGTAGAACAATATCATCTAACTAATAAGTTTTATAATATGTCATAGTTGTTAGCTAATTGTGACTCAGAGATGGACCTATCGGTGAAAATTCATCGAAAAGAAGGCTTAACTAATGACGCTTCTTTATTGCTATGGTCGATCTCCGTTAGTGATTGACCACTTGGCATTTTAGACCAATACCACTCAGAACAAAACCAGCAGTGTCGGTGTAAGCAGAACGGATTAATCTGTAGAGCTTTAAGTAAAATTAAGTGTAAGTAATGCTAGCTACTTTTACACCATACATACATACATCATCAGCCTGTTTTAGTCCACTGCTGGACATAGGCCTCCCTAATACACCCCTATTCATTGGGGGTTTGGACCGTATCCCACCACGCTGGTCCAATGCGGGTTGGTGGGTCGACCGACTTTTCACAAGCCCATCCGACGCATAGATCATCTCACTTTTTAGACAATTGGGTGATCAGCCCAAATTGCCCTAATCAACTAGGAAACAACAATGAAAATTTTTTGCGTTCCCGCAGGATTTGGACCCACGACCTCCGGTTTCTAAAGCACACGCCCTTTACCACTAGGGCTACGGAGGCAGTTAGCTACTTTTACTCAATAACAATTAACACAAACAGTTCTGGTTCTTAACTATTACATACATATTTTACCTAAAATATTTTTAACCCATCCCGTATGACAAACGACTCCAAATCGACCACTTATGATTTCCCTTGCATTAGAACGAATTACAACATAGTTACAAACACTATATTACTTGGCAGGGAAAACGTTGATCTGGTAATGTGTGACACTGAGAACCGTCTTCCCGTTGGTGACGGTCAGTTTTCGCTCCGTCCAGTGAACTGTGCATGTGACATCGTCCAGGCTCACTCTGACCCCGGGGAGATCTAAGGATTGGCCCTTCGCCGTTGGCCAGTAGGACATGCCTTGCATCTATAACAATAGTGTAATATAAGGCTACAAATAAAATTTGCAATCATGAACACTATGATGATAGTCAGAGTGATGCAAATTACATAGAAACAAAGTTAAAAAAATTCTACCATCTACTCTTTTTACATTTTGTATAAATAGTTTATTGTTTTTTCTGTTATATTGTAATTCTTATAAAAGCATATTTTCGTTATATGATAATATATCAGACAGAATTTTATTAAATTTTATAAGAATATAATTAACAATTCAATATGTGTGCTTACAAAATATTTGAATACGAGCTTAAATTATGAAAGAATCTCCTTTCATTTGTTTTATTCCATTACATGGTAAAATATTGTTTACTTTTATGTTAACTCTTACTTGAATTGGGTATAACATATACTCACTTCAATTTCACTTAGCAAACAGACGATACAACTGATCTTGTACTCCAGTATCGCCTTCCAGAAAGTTCCGAATTCGTTTTCCGCGGGGCAGTTAGAGATCATCAGTGGAATGCACCAGGGAGCAAATTGCTGGAAAAAGTACAAAATCAGAAGAGCATCACAGCATGATTTTTATTAATAATATAAGATTTATAAAAACTAAATCAATCGTTAAGATTTTTTTTATTTGAATTACGTTCAACGTGCGGAAATACCAATTTAAGAAACGAATAAGTTTATAGTGTATTATTTTATTATCGTAGTTGACTGTGTTAGTGACATTCAACCATGAAAAGATATTTAAAGAGTTAAAAATATTGGTACTTTTAGGAATTACTCACAAGTATGCGTACAATGAAACAAAAATTTAATGTTATTTAATATTATCTAATATGTAAAGTTTTTGATGCATTGTTCAGGGGGCCTTCAATAGGCTTTTTCTCTATATGTTTTTGCGTTAGTCGTAAGTGCAATAATACCTTGTAAAACGAAGCATTAATGTAGGCATCCCTGTCTGATTTAAGGACGACCCTTGAGTCGTCATAGGGCGCAACTATTGAAGCGATATTACCCTCGGAATGTTGCATCGCGATAGTTTTGGATCTACTCATATTCTCCTTTAGCTGCAAACAAATTAATAAAAACAATATAAGCAACTCATATTTTAACTTCAGCCTACTTATATTAGATCATATATCAAACCCAATTAAATTCATAACGTTTAGTCCGCCAAAAACGTTGTTACTAAATTTAAATATATCTCAAAATTAAAGAAACCCACTTAGGAGATAAATCACAAAAATTATTTATTATTTAATCATAAAATCCAATCTCACCTGAACATCTTGGAGCATTTTCCATTTGGAATCTAACACGGTCAGACCACTAGCGGTTGTGTTAGTCAACGAGTCGACCATATTTTGGAGTTTCTTAACTTCTTGCGTGAACTTGTTTACGAGACTGGGATCGGAGAATATGTCTTGTTTTGCCGGTCTTTCGATGACCTCCTCTTTTGGTGGTTGTTTGATCGGTTGTGGTTTTTGGGCAGTCGGTTTAATGACCACCTTCTCTGAAACCTGCGGCACTTTTATTTCAGGTGTTAATGGTTTATATTCGACGCTGAAGTCGATATCGCAGAGCAAGTCCAGAGTTGAGGGTTCCGGTTTGTCTTCTACCGGCTTATCTTCTGGTGGGGGAGCTATGACCTCATTTTCCTTGTCCTTCACTTCTGCCGTCTCACTAATATTTGCGTCACCCGCATTTACTCTGCTCTCCTCGTTCGACACTAAAAACGGAAATAGCGTATAGCTCATCAAATGAAATGCCTGTTTAATTTTTTATAAAACATTTATTTTAAATAAAACTCGATATACATTTTGGCATCGGTTACGATTTTGCAGCCATCGTTTCTTTTAGGTTGCCTCCGTTTACATTCTCTTACCTTGGTTAGTGTACATGACGTTGGTTGCAGGCGCATGGGCGGACTGCGTATACGTTGATTGATTTGGGTCCGCTGCTGGAATGTTCTGTGGAATTGGCACATTCTGTTGGTTTTGGTATCCGTAGGATTGGTTGTAGTACGTGGGATCGAAGGACTGGCTTGTTGGTGTCTGATGGGTCTGTTGATTTTGCTGTGTCTGATTGGTCTGCTGAATCTGCGGTGTCTGATAGGTTTGCTGCGATTGCGCCGTCTGGTAGGGTTGCTGATTCTCTGGTCCCTGATTGGCCTGTTGAAACTGCGGCGCCTGGTAGGTTTGCTGCATCTGTGATGGCTGATTACTCTGCTGCATATGCGGTGTCTGATAGGTCTGCTGCACCTGAGGCGTCTGCGATGGTGATCGAAGTGTCTCACAGTTGCTGGGATTCGTGTAAGCAGCATGCGCATTCCAGTTAGGTTCTTGAACCATCGACTGAGAGTTCATACTCGCTTGATCGGCACTACCGTAGTTTGAAAAAGAGTTCTGCGAGCCGTAGTTGTAATCATAGGCACCCGTCGACGCGTTGTAGGTATAGCCGGGTTGGTTCGGATAGTTTTGGGCGAAGTTTGTGGTCTGCTCTTGATAGTAGTTCGCCGGCTGATAATTAGATTCCGGTTGGAGGTTTGTGCCGCTTGTTGGGACGAAGTTCTGGTAGCTGGTCTGCACGTGGGAAGTGAGCGCCTCGCCCGTCACGTGCGACTTGATGGGCTTCTCGAAGGCGTCCATCTGGGACATGGAGTGAGAGTACTCCGACTTCAGCTCGGCGGCGTAAGGGTCGGCGCCCATCGGGGCGTTGGCCACGCTGGTGACGGAGGTGCCGGTACTACCCGCACTGGTGTATACGCAGCTTTGCGGCACGGCGTCCTGAGCCACACTGTATTGATACGGCGCGCTGTATTGATTGGATACGTTGGGAGAAGCAAACTGCGCGGGCGCCTGCGTCTCGCCATACGAATAATTCAGACTGTAATCCGATGGCAGCTGCGAGGAGACAATGCTCGTCTGCGAGTCTTGGCCGGCGTTGCTGTACGTGGCCATGTTGGCGGAGGGCACGTGCTGGTACTGCATGCTGTAGTACGTCTGCGAGTACTCGCTGCCGAAGTGTCCGCCCGCCTCGGGTTTCGCGGAGACCTGCATTTGGGCGAAGTTGGCGCTCAAGTCGCTCTGGTTGGAGGCGCCGTACATCGACGTCGAGTCGGGTATGGGTCCCGCTTGGCTCGACTGCGGGTAGTCACTGTATTGGGCGTACTGCTGCGCGATAGGATTCGCGTTTGTCTGATCGGTGTTTCCGTACTGGAAGGAGCCCTGGGAATCGCTCACTAAAGTCGTGTTGTTTTGAGTCGCGGAGTAGTATGGATTAGTGTACGTTTGGGGGTCGGCCATTTGGTTGGAGAACTGCGCGGGGGTGTATGGCGTGTAGCCGTAGTTGGCTGGGTCCTCGGCCTTGGGCGGCTCTTTCGCCGGGTAGCCGTAGGTGGACTGCGCAGCGTAGGCCTCCATCTCAGGGGCGTAGGGAGCGCCATATCGGCTCGTAGCGGGCATCACCACGCCATCCGGCAAACTCATTTGCGGCAAGTCTGTGGCTAAAACAATAAATAAGGGTATTAAATTATACTGATCATCATATTTTACTTTTCAAAATGTTAAAAATATAAACATAACACTGTTAATAACTTTTCACGGGTTTGTCGAGAATTAGCATAAAGCTTATAAATATGCATCAGCATGTTGCAACTAATTCGAGAAAAGCAAAAATCTTAGTATAATTGCTATATTTATAACTTAATAGTAAGTGAGAATAATAACATCGTATACATTTTCATTAAAATGTAAATTAATAAATAATTCTTACCTTCAGACCCAACTGGTGCAGGTCGTGCTGAAGTTGGATAAATTGATTCTGGATAGTACGTTTCTGCTGGCATGGGATCAACTTGTGCTAGAAAAGGTTGTATAAAAGTGGTAAAAAGAATTACCAAAAATAGCCACAACAAAATTTATGTAACCAGTTAACAATGTAAAGATGTGTAAGTTTAATCAAGAAATAGAAACGTCATAGTTAAACATAATCGACATTTTATGTTATGGTAAATAAATAGCTTATTATATACAAAATTATATAGTGTTTTTCGAAAACAACTAGCAATAGTGCTTAGTGAGACAGTATATATATAGCAGTTTTATTGCCGAATAAGCAATATTTAATAAGAAGATATAAGTGATAAATATTTTAATCGTTGCTGCATCTGTGACCAATGTAATCGCCAATCATTAGAAAGGCTCGTTTCAGACGTTTTCCATTTATTCATTTAAAGTTATTTATAATGGATTAATGGTGAATGCATTTTTTGCCAGTCAACTTTAACGAGTAGCTGAGAAAAAAACCCTGGTGGCTGCAAATAGAACGTGTTGCTCTACTATTAGATGAGTGATACCTTGGGGAGTGTACGACCTGGCGAGACCTCGGTTCTTCATGTAGGGCAGGTAGTCTTTCAGCTTGGGCGTGGAGGAAGTGAGGGCAGCAGGCATCGGGGGCATCGGGTTCGCTACGCCCGGCGGGGGGAGGGCGCTGGCATCGGCGCCCTTCGGTGCTGCCAGCGGGGGCGATGGCGCAGCTGCCAAAATTACTAATTATAATACAATAATACGACCTAGGATTTAGATAATTAAAGTCAAATGTTAAAATTGAACAGAGCTAAAAACATATTTGATGTTTAGTAAAATTAATGGTCGCTTTACTATGGACCGCGACGTCATAAAGGAAGTAGCTCGACCAAGACTAGCTCAGGACCAAGCTTATGGAGTAGATTGGAGCAGGCTTTCACCGCATTACGCGGCCCTTACAATTAACCTAACACTATTTAAATCTAATAGCTAAAATTAAGTAATACTACCCATATCAAGAAATTAAATATATTGAAATATAGTTTTATATATCCCTTTTTAAGTATGAAAATGACATAATTATATACTGCAAACCTTAAAAAGGTCAAAAAAGGGCTCAATGGTAAATAACGATCGGGTAAGGGTGACACAAAATAATCATAATTTATCTGTTTACTTTTACGGGAAAAAATAGCGTATGACGTTAAGCGAAGCCGGTGCTATCTATTGTATTTCCTAGTGTTAAGCTTCCACGCTCTTGTCTATGGTATGTTACATCCACTACTACTTTAATGATCGTCGACGACCGGTTTGCGAACCGTAAGTTCCATCGCTGGTCGCTTGTTTTTTTGCATTGCATATGCAGGCAGACGAGCAATCGGGGCCACCTGATAAAAAGTAGTCACCGACGCCTATAAACATTAACTATACTGGTATCACAAACGCGCTACCTACCGTGAGACATAGGATGGTAAGCCTCGTTTACCCAGTAAATACGCTGGTTACGGTGCCCTTCAAACGGGAACACAGTAGTGTTTTCACACTACTGCTTCGCGGTAGAAATAGAGACCGCGGTGGAACCCACCCAGACGGTCTCCTGTAAACAGGGGACCTACCACCGGTTGCAAATAAATAAAAGGTTGTTGTAAATGAATAAATTCGACTTTGAGTCGAGTCATGGAAGGAGCGGCCTTCACCTGGCGCCTGCTTGGCCAGCATCTGCGCCCTCTCCTCGCGCTGCACCTGGCAGGTGCCCCGCAGCCTGGTGAGCAGCTGGCCCACGTTGTGCGACAGCTTGCGGTAGAACTCGAGCCCCTTCTGCGCCTTGCCCAGCAGCTCCTCGTACGCGTCGTACGACGTCACCAGGGCTGAAGGAGAGACAGGCGTAAGGTTGTAAACGGTGGTAAATTTTTAACTTTTCAAATTATGAGTAGAGCCTAAAATAAATATATAATTAGTTCATCTACCGACCTACATTCGATTTTTTTCACTCTTTAGCTTTAAATAATACTTTAGGTCGAATATTTAATTATTAATTACTTGCCTGCAATCACTGAACCACGAACAAGGTGGATAACTATTGATGAATTCAAAGATATTGTACATTTATCCGAAGGTTATTGAAATGTAACTTATATTTTGAACGATAGAACATTGTCATCAATAATTTTATATTTTGTTTACGCGAACACACATCGTTCAAGTAAAGGACTTTAAAGGATTTTATTACGAAGCAGGGGCGGGTACGCTAGGTTTCTGCCCCTGCTTCGCACGGGTGCTATGCTGATATTTAATGTATTCACTATATTGAGCACATGCTATACATATAAAGCTTCCTCTTTAATTACTCTATCTATTAAAAAACCGAATCAAATTCTGTTGCGTGATTTTAAAGATATAGGCATGCCATAGGGATATAGGGACAGACTTTGTTTTATAGTATGTAGTGATTTACATTCTAAAGTTTATTGACATCCAAACGCCAATAAAAAAACTAGGCGAGATGTTACTTTGAGGTGTTAAAATATTGAATCAGTACGACCGACTTTTCTTTTATAAATAAAAGGCAAATAAATATATCTTATATTTCTCATATTCTTGTTAAACTCTAATATAAATACCGTTAATAAGGGCGTCACGCTTCCTCAGTACGTCGGTGAGTAACCGTCTCGAATCGCCGTACGCCGCGTACAACGACGTCAATTTGTTTATAATGTTCTCCTGCGCCGCGAGATTCTGCTCGATGATTTTCACCTGTTACGACAAAGGAAGATTTAAATAATTTCGCATTTATCGACACATACGAAGTAATAATAATAACTACCAATAACATTAATGGTGAAACATTACATTTACTTCGATAATTTATTTTATTTACTCTGTTTGGAGAGTGCAGTAAGTTATCAATAATTTTTTTTAATACATCAGATAAATTTTACAGAAATCAATGTTGAAGATGGATAAATTTATTAAATGATATTAACGATCCAAGTTTTTAAATTATGAAAGTTTAGTAATTTCGCAACTAGGACAGATAAAGCCAAGCCAGAATGCAATTCCTTTTCGCTATTAATGAACAAGCTTTCACATCCAAATGCAGACCACATTATTAAATGAAAACCCATTGTTGTATCCATACAAGCTATCTGTTATTTCAGTAAAATAGAGCCTCAATTCTTAATCATTAGTCTCAATGCATAAAGTGCTCCAAAAAATTTACTAGCACTATTTAGTAGAGTAAATGTGCACTTTCCACGGACCCTTCATTAATGGGATTCTAGTTCTATACCCACAACAACCATATAATACAGATAACAAATATCGATAAAGTCACCTTGGGAGTATGTTTCTCAATCTCCTGCTTAAATATCTCCTCGGGAGGCTCAGAGGCGCGTGCGAGGAGTTGCGCCGTGACGTCATCAGCGTTCAAGGTCGACCTCAGCTCCTGCACGAGCGCGTCTCGCTGCGTCTGCATCTCGCGCGCCTTGCCCACTACTCGACGCATCTCTTTCATCGTGTCGCGGTCTAGACCCTCTGCAATAATTATTTATTTGCCATGAAATCACGTAGACTGTTTCTTATTCAGGCATCTTATCAGTATCTTCAAAGAGGTCCCCTTGTTACAGAGGACCTACTCGTTATTTAGTTGTGCTTTGGTAAAGCTGCAGTTTTAGTGTGTTACAGTAAGTGGTAAGTCAAGACCTTAATAAATAGAATTGACGCATCTTAGACTGAATTTCATCTTTAAAACATCCTGCTTCTCTGGTTGTTTTATGTCATTGATAAAGATATGACTTCATTGCCAATTCCCAACCCGTAAATTGAATAATTCCAGTTACTTAAACTATGAATAGCTACCACCATAGCCTAATAGTGTGTGCTTTAGAAGTCGTAGGTTCGAAACCTGCGAGGTTCTTAACAAATTTTCATTGCGGTTTCCTAGTTGGTTAGGGCAATTTGGGTCTATCACCCAGTTGTCTGTAAAGTAAGATGATGCACGGGTCGGATGGGCATGACAAAAGTCGGTCCACCCACCAACCCGCATTGAGCCAGCGTGGTGAGATACGGTCCAAAACCCTATGAGGATTGCATTAGTCAACAGTGGACTGACACCGGCGATAATAAAACCTATTTCGAATAAATCCATATTTATTAAACAATAACGATTAGGCCATGGAGATAGTCAAATACTTAACCAAGATATAGAAAACGTAACATAAAGGTAAACCTGTTTGTCTATATTCTAATATATGCAGTCAAATATCGTATCACATGTGAAGTTACCATTTGTATTATTCTAATATATTTACACTATAAAGCTTACCAATGTTATCAATGCTGGGTATTTTGGTCTGAAGTGTCTCTAGAGGCTGCGATAGGAGCTTTAAATTGGCAATATGCAAAGTCATGGCTTTGTGTAGCACCTGATTGCTCTCATTGGTTCTAATATGGGCCTCTTGGTATTTGTGGAACTCTCTAGAAATCTCTGTTTGCACAATCGAGGGTGGTCTAGGACCCATTTGCTTTTGGTACTCCTTCTCTTTTAGGGTCTCCTCCTAAAATTAAATTAATAATGTATTATAATATTGTTGCCAGAACATAAAACAATACTTCATGGAATTGTAAAATCCATCACAAATTAACACTTTCTTTTCCTGCTGTTTAATTCATTTGTGGAAGAAGATTTAATCAAAAGTTTCCAATACTATACTATGATACATAAGTGCCTATGAGTAAACATTACTAAAATTGCTACGACTAGTGCATTATAAGATCAGAAAGTTACTAAATCATTAGCAGACAGCATTGTAGACATTTTTATGATTTAAGAAATCCGATTGAAGGTCTAAGCAAACAATAGCCATTATAAAAAAATTCTCAACTTCTAAAAATAGTTGTAACTAGCTGATAGGCATATGTATAAGATAAATATGAGAAGTATAGAAATGATAATTTATTTAGCACCTGAATAAGAGCCTTTATTTCTGTAAGAGAATGCTCAACATCACTTATAACTTCAGCCAAATTGTTCATGGAGTCAACCAAAGACTGAATGATCTCGGTTTTGGCGTTCATAGCTGCACATCTGTCCACAATTTCTTGGGGTATTCTGTAATGGAACAGTAAGGTTTATTGAATATAATTATACTATTTGATCATAATGAGATTTACAAAAACAAATTATCACATAGAGCACAACATAAAGCAGAATTTACAATGAAATAAAAATGTTAACAGAAACATTTTAAAAAGGGTCTTAAAGATACACTTACTTCTGATCAGAATCAAGAACTTCCAACTGGTCAAGTTGTAGTGATGACATAAACTCTGTCAACTCAGTGTTTTTAGTTTCAACCTGACCAACAACATGTCGAAGCAACTTTGCCTTTTCCTCTGAATACATAGAGGCAGCTTCGTGTGCGCCCATCGGCACTAGGCGGGAGAAAATATCAGGGCCTGATATCTATAAGAATTCATCTGTATATTAATTAAAAATGTTTGCTAATTGTTTTTAATGTTGTGCTAAATATTTGAAACAAAACAGAGCATGATACTTGCAGTTGTATTATTAAGACATAACTTTGCTTATGTTTTTTTGCTTATTAAAAACTGATCAACCATAACCTGTGTCAAGGCTTTGCTTCAAGACAGAAGTTAACAAAACTTCTAACATTGTTTAATTTTTATCTCTAATATAATAAATACAGATAAAAAAGCGGCAAAATACACCTGTATACTATTTCAGAGCCAATTAATACCTGAATCACAAGTGACCAAATTAATTTAGTTTCCAGATTTGTAGTAGCTAAGTATAATAATTCCATAATTATTGTAACATGTTGGTTAACCACTAATGTAACATGTGCATAAAAAATAAAGATTTTCTATGGCACAATTTTTATACCTTGTATATGCATCAAAAATTTAATGACAGAACAATATTTTTGCAGTAAGGTAAGTTAGAGGTGGTAGTTCCCCTTTTTACAACCGGGCCGATTAGGGCGGTACTACCGCGGTGCCGATTTCTGCTGCAAAGCAGTAGTGTGCAAAACACTACTGTGTTCTAGTGTGAAAGGCACCATAGCCAGCGTATATTCTGGTAAACAAGATGTATCATCTTACCCCTTGTATTACTAATGTCCATAAGTGCTGGCGACCAATTTCTATATCAATATATCTGCTTGTCTGCCCCTCCCAAAACTAAACAAAACAAGTAACAAACCTCTGGATCATTAAAGTTGATCGGTAAAGCCTTTACAAGGCATGCAGGTCTCAAATCAATAAGCATATCCTTATCAGGCACCTCCTCATGGTAAATGAACTCATTCTCATTTTTGGCAGCCTTTCTTTTTCCTTCCACCACATCATTTGTAAATGTAAGAGCTTCCTGTGTGACTTGTACAGGTTCAATGTACTTTGCAAGCTTTCGAGCTTCAGCCAATTTATCGACAGCTAGCTGATAGTAAGCCACTCGTTCACCCATCTTTTGTTGTTCTTCTGCGTGCATTCCTAAAATTGAAGTTAAATATGTCAGACAATACCTGATTTATTATGTATGTTTATTGTTAGAATGTTTATTTGAAATTAAAATATATGTATTTTTAAGGAGTCCCTGTTCAGAGAGGAATCAATTGACTTTCATCCCGACCATGGAGCAAATTAAGATAAGGATTTTATATGCAGAACCTTATTCAGTTTAGAAAATGGAAAGTTGCCTTAGAAATAGCATATCTCCTTTGTTTAGCATATTTAAGGCAAATAAAACTTAATATATCAGGTTTATTACTTCACATTGTAGAATGCTTGTTTTTTACAAAGACAATGAAAAACTACATTACTCGAACTAGTTCATTGACATTCATCACATATGGAAATAACACACTTTTTATCTTATCACAAGATTTGTGAAGTGAATGACACACACCTTGATATAAACAAAGTATGCAGCCAATGTATAGTAATTTAAAGGAGAGATAGCGATGCCACTGATTGTATAGTTTCATCCCAATTATTTCATGATTGTTGTCTGTGCCAGACGAGGGTCCAAGATGTGCCAAAGAATTTTTATAAAATAATACCACTTGTGTCGCCACAGCACCTAAAAATGAAACGTTTGAATAAAATAAAAGCTGCTAATACATTTCACTGATCAAAAATAGTTATATTGTTCTTTGCCCAATAAAACAATGCACATACCTATAACACTGGATTTCCTAGTATCTTGTATACTTTTGTCCAAAATGCATTCTTGGGCCTGAGCAAAGCAGATCTCTTGCAGTAATGACAATATTTCTGGTGATATATCGGTTCCTGAGGGCTGTGGATACTGTTCTTTAAGGTAGTTGAATGCCCAAGCAGCCTGCTGATAATGTGTACATGCTGCCTTCAGGCTGTCAGGTGTGGTTCGAGGTTCTGCTGCAGCTAATTGGGTATGAAGAGCCCCTATGTTGTATAATATAGATGCCATTTCAAACCTAATGTCAGGTAGGGAGCAGCTCATGTTGGCATAAAGATCCTTCCTGTAATACAAATTGATCTAATCACAGAAACACACTTACTTTTTATTTAGTGTAAAATACACTTTCTTGGGATTTGAGAGCATCATAAGGTAATTTTAAGTAATCATCTTCACCACAGTGTTTGTAAAAAGTTGGTGAGGCCAATCGCAGTTTGCACTTTACTTATAAGGACAATAAAGAGACTTATAATCAGATGATAACTACAAATGAATCTAAAAAAGTGCTTTAATTAGTAAACAGAAAGGTAAACAATTTACAGACTCCATCATCAAATAATAAAGATGCGATCCATGTGTTGAAAATTAAAATAATGACTATTGGCAGCATTTATTCATCAAAGCTTTAGCACTTATTATAAATACTCTTTCAAGACTCTAATATGAAAGCTCCAAGAACAGACTACTCAGTAAAAGATGAAAAAAAATATTTTAATAATGGTACATATCAGAGATCAAAGAAAATATTTACTTTTAAAGCATTTTTGCAACATCAAATTAGAATGACCTAATTGGAAAGTAGTCTTACTATGTCATACCATTGTATAAATTATTGCTATTTAATTGTTACCTTAATAGTAATTCTGTGTAGTTTTATGATCATAAAACGTAAAACCAACGTCAAACTGACTTAGAACATCATTCGAAATGATGAGTAATGGTGCAATCAATAAAGAAAGGTAACATTGATATGTGTTACATATTATATTTAATTTAATTAAGTACTTACCAAGCGAATGTACAGGCGACTGGTTGACCTTTTGCCATTGGGAATCGGCTTTGCATTGCTCTCAGCTGACAGAAATACCTATTTAGTGAACTTAGACCTGCTGCGTCAACAGTCGCTCTTACGGCGGCTGAACGCAAACCTTCCAGTTGGTGTATTTCATTTCCATAACTATCTGGATCTTCTCTATATGCCTCTGCTATATACTGAAACATAATTGATGATGAGTTACAAAGAAAGCTTCTAAGAAATTTCCATTTTGACAACAAAAAGGCGACTTTTATTTACCTGTTTTAGTTTAGGTCCAAAATGCGTATTTTCTGGACTAACTTTCAAATCAAAACTTAATAAAGGTAATTTTGGTACCGCTTCCATGATTCATTGAAATCTCAACGAGTAATTGGTTTTTATTGTGTTGATCGAATAAATTCATTAATCTTGAATTTACAGACTGCTAAGATTTTTGTTTGGAAAATGAAAGATAAGTGATTAGACATGTCAGTTGCCATGTCTTCAATATTATTGCGGGTTCCAATGTTATTATTTTTATGCTAGTTGATTTTAAATAAATATTTAAAAATAAAATTCTACGTTACTTTGTATAATTTGTACTATATGATGTGCGACAATAAACTATTAACAACACCACTATTGTATGGATTTATTTACAAGTTTTTCTGTTTTAAACGTAAATAATTCATTCTAAACAATTTCAAAGATGTTTGCACTGTAAACTTTACAGTGTAAGGTAAAAAATATTATAAAGTTTATTTTATTATTTTTATTATTATTACTTGTCAATAAAACCAAATAAATTGCATTGTAGATCCAGAGGTGCCGAGAAACACTAGTGGCTTTTTATTATTTTATTACAAAGGGATACCACTAAATACATTTCTAGCAATGTTTATTATTTTAAAAGATTCAATGTTTTCAAACATTTTTACATAAGGTAACTAAAAATGTTATAATGGCAAGGATTCGATTAACTTAAGCTTGACATTCATATTTTCTTGTTGAGCGTCTGTGTTTGTTGATTGGTGATTTTAACAATTAATACTCCTATAAATTTTATATTATTATACAACGAACAATTCAATTACTTTGCCTACTCAACAAGTTAATATGATATCAAGATGAAACTGAAAAAGTTAAAAGCTGAAAGTGAGGTATGCCGACACATTTATAAACAAACACATAATTATTTAATATAGTATTCATTTTAGTTATTCTTCTTGTGATATATATAGTCTTAAGCAAGTAAATAGCCGCCTGGGTGTTGTGTGCAAAAACTTTCCGCTGAATAGATTAGTTTGTCAAATTAAATTATTAAAATCATAACTGTGATGTGAAAAATAAGTAATTTATCCTAACAATAGATTTAATTTACCCTAATCAAATCTAACAATAGATACCAACCTATTAGAGATAAATTTGCACGGGAGATATTAAAGTTCACAAGTCTACATGGAGGTATAGTGCTGTTGATCATCTCTGAAAGTATTATTAATTATTAAATGATACCTGATGCACATACATTTTAATAAAACATGTGGATAATATCAAAGGTCAACTTCAATCAAATTTAGGAGAGTATTGTATTTTGTACTTGATTAAAAAATATTAACTTTTTTGGATTTTCCATTGGCCTTCATTCTTTATACATAAATTAACACAATTCTTGTCAATTACCTTCCTCATATATCATAATTTTAATAAAAAAGTATATAAGAGAATATACACAATTTTTTTACAACAGACTCCTGTACAACCAGAACCAGTTGTACCTCCTCAAGCAGAGATAATCGAAGCTGATTTGTACAAGAGATCATACTTTGGACCTGATGTGCCAACCTTGGAGTTAGATTGCTGGGAGGAGGAGTTGTCAGAAGCTCAGCTGCAAGCATATAGAAATGCCGATGATGAATATAAAAGTATCCAAAACAAATTAGATGAAATTGTAAAGAGTACTGGAGGTGAAATTGTGTACAATGGGGATCAGTTTACTGCATACCAACTTTTAGGAAAGTAAGTACCTTGGTGTACAATTTCATTTTTGTCAGTTACAATGTATCTATTTTCTTCTGTCAATATTATCATGAATGATACTTTTGTGCATGAGATGAATAAAAGCACAATAAAAATTATATTTTAGTTAAACCATTTGCTATGCAAGTGAGGCATTTAAAGCAGAGTTTCACCTTTTATTTTAATTCTTATTGTGCTTCTTATATTATTGCTATTTTTTACTGCTGTTTTTTTTGTTTAGCTTCATCATTTAAAATGTAAAATACTAAAGAATAACAAACAACAGTTTTAATAACTCACATATATTAGGTAATTAATATCTTAATACATATTTTTTTTTTAACTAGGCAACCTGTATTGAAAGATTTGGAAAGACAGAGTGCTGAGATTCTGCGATCAAGGTCTCGGTCTCTTTCTATCAGTAAAGAGCCACCACCTAAAACTGGAAAGAGAGGTAAGATGTAGTTCTATTTTAAATAATAATTGTGGCAACAAATAAGAACATTACTTGAAAACGTATATATAACATGCGCATACAGTGGCTGTGTCACTCTTTTCTTCTGTGTGATGTCTAGGTTGACTGTCTCTGTGGCCTAACGGTATTTGCCCTTGCTTTATAAATGGAGGTTGTGGGTTCAAATCCTGGAGAAACTTCTTTGTGCTATCATTGATTTCTGGTTGGATAGGACAATTTGGGCTACTCCAATTGACTGAAAAGTAAGATGATCCATGCATTGGATAGGCATGTAAAAATCAGTCCACCCACTAACCCGCATTGGACCAGCATGGTGGGATACGACTCAAAAACCCCAATGAAAAATGCGTGCATTAATGGAGGCCTATGTCCAGTAATTGACTAACACAGGCTGATTATGATGTCTTGTGAGTTCAGGTCCCAGACATGCTTATATATTAATCTTGACATATTAGTGTTATGTGTGTCTTTAATTTAATTTATATGTACTGTGCAATTTCTATTTCTTTATATGATACACTAAAATTTAAACTAAATTTTAATGGTAAATTTACAAGTTTATAATTTATTGTCAGTCCCTAATACTGGCCTATTTTTGTTTCGATAAATATAAGATTTTATTGACTGACGAATTTGTTGATACCTTTAAGGTCGCCCGCGGAAAATTCGCGAAGAAGATTATGACTACTCCCCGGCCTCCGATAGGGCCAAGTCACCGGAACTGCGACACAAGAAGAAAGAAGGACAAAGATAAATATAAGGAGAAGGAAAAGGACAGAGATAAGGACAAGGAAAATACTAAAACAAAGGATAGAACTCTCGCGCCATCTAGTAAGTTACCATACAGTTATTAACTATTATATTGATTTGCAGTTACCATTGCCAGACCCTAATAGGATCTGAATTTAATGTATGGAAATAACTACTTCAAATTAGGCGTTATGACTTATCGCCAAACTGTTTTGTTTAGCCTTGGTATAATTTCTTGCATTAATAAATAATAACCATCTATTCTTATTATAATTAGTGACAATTGTAAGTAACTATCGCCACCAGCTGAGCACCGATTAACAAAGTCTCTACGGCCGTGGCATCCGCATATTTTACTTTTCTTTACGTTTTTAACAATGTCATATTGTATATATTAGGTTTTGACCGTCATTTTAATAGCTCAATGATTATTTTCCCTTTCAGACGTCCACAGCGTCGTGACCAATGTCCGTCCGTCGGAGAACACGGCGATCGGCGGTCTGCTCACCGGAAGTGCCACCAAGGCGACAACCATTGTCGACTTGACTAAGGAGGATGGCAATAAAAATGTCGCAGATTCCCGCGAGGTGTCGTTCAACAAGTTGCAAGGTTTGTAATACGACTATAACATAATAACTAGATTTATATCGAGATAGAAATTTGCGAAAACTCAGGTAATTAATGAAGTACTGACAAATTAAATGTAATCTTGTAGAATATTTTTAGTCATTGTTAAGTTGTAAACCATGGTAATATCTGTATTTGATCCTTAGGGCTACTGAAAAATATTGAAACTTTTATGGCAAGTTGACCAATCTTAATTGTGTTGGCACAGTTTACAGTCGCTTTTTAAGTTATTTATTTAAATAAGGCCTATGTCTATGAAATTATGTAAGGCACGTTAATTTTCCTTTACTACCTACTGGGCCATTATCTGTCTATCCATAAGCTATTTGAATTATCTTTAAATGAAAGCGTTTTATCCCTCTGTTTAACACAAGTCCACCTTGTTTCAAACTAAACATAGCTAGTACTCTTTATATAAACTCACTTTTCTTTGTAACCACACACAATCACACGAAAACACTATGTTAAGCTCACAAAATACCCTTTGACACTAGAGACAGGGTCACTAATTATATTCATCTCTTGTAACTGTATTCGTGTCTTGTGCAGGCAAGACGTTCCCATCGCTGGTGGTGGTGGCGCGGCCCTACCTGCGCGCGAAGGAGGCGCCGCCGCCCTCGGACCGCGCGGCGCTCGACAGCAAGGTGAAGTCGGTGCTCATCCACACGCCCATGAAGTTCACCGAGTGGCTCATCCAGCAGGGGCTGGTGCGCTGCGAGCAGGCCTGCCTGCTGCACCCGCACAACAAGCTCAAGCTGGGTCAGCATCTTTCTCTTTTTCTACCTACCTTCTACCAGGTGAATTTCGTTTTCATTCGCTGTCAAGACGGAAATTGCCAGGCTCACACCGACTGACTCCACCACATCGTTCCTCCCTGACACCTAAAGCCCACTTTTCGGAATACATGAAAGCTTTCGCAGTATTTTAAGACATCGCTGAAGCTTTCCGTTCAAACTGCTAAATGTAAACTGCTTCAGTCTAGTTAGAGCTATCTTTACAGGCGGCCTTACACTTGAAAAAGACGGAATTGATTAAAAATAATACAATCCATATCAGCGAAGTGGCATTATCCATATGGAGTTGGCATAAGTTAATTTTCAATTTGTTTTGTGTTTTACTTGGTGGCAAATTTGAAGGTGGTAGGTCCTCCCTTTTTACATGGAACCCTTTTTACCGCCTAAGCTGGTACCACCCCGTCATTTTCATTTACAAACATATTTTTCACTGACATCGGAACACGAGGGGTATCACCAATGCACTGCTTACGGTAAGACATAGGTTGCAGCCTCTCGTTTATCCAGTAATTAAGCTGGCTACGTTGCCCTTTAAACCGGAACACAGTATTATTATACACACTGCTGCTTAGCAGCAGAAATAGGCATCGCGGTGGTAGTAATACTTACCAAATTCTCTACAATTTCCCATCAATTATAAAAACATCTTTACTTCAGGCATGTACTCGGACGTGTCGAAATTCCCGTACTCGGGCGGCTACGTGTGGATCTCCGAGTGCTGCCCCACGCGCTTCGTGTCCGTGTTCTCGTGCTCCATCTTCGAGGCGGCCACCTTCCCGCCGAGCGTCATCCTCAAGCTCATCTACCACTGGGCATGTCAGACCAACGTGCAGAACGTCGTGCAGTGGGTCAAAGTGGACAACTTGTACGTGAAGAGCCTGTTCACGTGGCTGAGAGCGGTGTGCACGGCGGCCATCCACCAGCACATGGGCCTGCTGGGCGGCTCCGGGAAGAAGGTGGAGGTGGGCGTCATCTCGCTGGGCACCACCAGCCACGACGGGACGCAGAGGCAGGTCAAGGTCGAGGTGCTCGGTGTGCTGGATCCCGTCGAGAAGCTGGTCAGTTTGGATTTTTGCATATTATTTTGTTGTTGGCGGCAGATTGGGTAGATCGCTAGTTTAGATTAGCTGATAATTTTGAATACTACTGAAGAAGTACCCCTGGGCTGACTATTATTGCCTTAAAACGGTAATTAAACGTGTAATTACCGGTATAAAGAAACGCAACATTTGCTTTCTTTTGACGATGAGAAGACTTGTGGCATCCGACACTGTTTTGTTAATGAACACATTTACTATCATCTAAACATGTCAATGTGACATGGTCAACGTTCTTTTGTGTTTTTGTTTTGTACAAGTTTAACGTGAGAGGCGCGACAAAGATTTTTTAATGTTTAAAAAAATGTATTTTAATAAATAAACTATTTTTAGGAATCTCAGAGAGACTTCAAAAAGAAAAATAATGGCAACTGAACATCTCTTATACTAAAAAACATTGAAGTGGCTTACGCGACGCAGACAAAAGCTACCAAATATCTCGTACGGACGAGTCAATGCGTAACACCACTTAACACACTAACACTCACAGATGTACAACACTTATCACACATGAGAAGAGTTTCGTTCCGGGCAGCGGCTTATAGGAAGCTGTCTCGCTGTATATCAGCCCGGTCCTTTATACTCGATCGCAGAGAGACAAAACGCCAATGTCACTACTTTTCTCAAAGTACCCGCTAACGAAGTAGTATTTAGACTCTATTATCAAATTGAAGGTTAAGAAAACCACTTATATTATCGGAAAATAATTTTCCATGCTATACTTATTACTGTAACAACAATATTTTTTTATAATAGCCATAATTTTATAATACTTATGTTACCGTTTCAGATACGCTTGCGAGCCGTCGAACCTCTAGCCGAGTACGAAAAGAACTACAAGAAACGATTCCAGAAGATTCTAGAGCCACTGAGCTCGTGGGTGCATCCATCTTCCGTCATCCTGACCGACCTAACGGTAGACAAAGGAACTTTGGTATCTATGGGCTTCAAGCACGTGGTCCAATCTTCTTCCCATTCGGATCAACCGTCACGGAACAGCAACGCCAATATAATGGAGTACTTGAGAAGGATTGTGCCTAGAATGTTCCAGAACACGCTTTCGCTTCTTTCTAGGCAGATCATACAGCAATTCCTGGACGAACTGGTGTGGAGAGAGAGGTGGGTTATTGACTGCTTATGTGCTTATTTTTAATGGCTAGTCTGATAACCATTCGTATTACGCTCTATAGCTAAGAGCAACCTATAGATAAAAAGAGAGATATGAGGTATGGAAAAAAGTAAGAAAACGTGTGTGCCGATTGTCTTAAAAACGTAATAAAATCATACGTACGGCGTACTTTGAAGTGGGTTTCCCCTAAAAGATTTCAATTTATTGCCAGGACAACTAAGAATTGACGATTGCTTTTATATTGCCGTTGGATTCTTATTTCATTTTACACAGGTAAGTACCTGTGAACCTCACAGGTACAGTATATAGCATAGCTTACCCTTGTGTCTTTAAAAAGAATGAAACAAAAAATTTTAAGCCTTTTCGTGGGTTATTACTATATTTTGATTATATATCAACAGATTCGGCGTGTCACCCGGTCAGGCGTTCGACAACATCGTCCTGCACATATCGGAGCAGACCAAATTGGAGACGAAGGACGCGATCACGGTACGGCTTAACAAGATCGCCGCCAATCCATTCAAAAACTGGAAGTATCCTAGCAAGGTAAGTTTTTGTTTAAATATATGTATAAGGCAATTTGTAGATATTATAAAGGCGTAAGGCCTAAACAAAATATGTTATCGGTTTCGATATAGCTGACATTAAACATAAAAGACCCAACAAGTCGGCAGTATGTGACCATACTTTAAATCACTCAAATCATTACATCAGATTTGATCGACCACAAATCCTCGCTAAACAACACCGATTCCTACCAAGGACGATCCGTGAGGCTATTGAGATTAGAAAACATCCAAATTTCAATAGAGAGGATGGTTGGGTTCTACCACCTGCTTGGGATCCCATACTTAATAAATTAAAATTTAAACTCAAGCATAATACCACTGCTGGCTGTAAAGATAAAACCAGTTAGTTTTGCATAGGTCGGAGTACAGACTAAAAATAATTAATAACAATTAAGATCTGGAAAACCCGCTTCAGCACTGGCAACAAGACGCATGACATCTTAGTCTACCCCGTGACCACGGCCGCTGGAAAGTGTTCAAAACGTCGGGAATTTAAAAATGTAAAATAAACGCGATACAATCTGTAAAGTCATTTTATTTAATAATGTATAATTTACGCGTAAACAATGGAAATAATTAACTGACTTAAACTTTGACGTGAATATTTTAAGTTTAATTAAAATGAGTGTTGTGTTGATATAGAAAAAGGACAAAAGCGAGCCGGAACCCGAACCTGAGACGGGGAGAGGAAAGCGCGGTCGCAAAAAGAAGGAGCCGTCTCCCGCTCCCCCTCCCAAGAAGAAGAAAAAGGAGAAGACCACGTACGTGGACGATGACGACGATGAGGAAGAGGTAGCCATTTTTCTCATTTTTGATTACTCTAGACCAGCTGAGATTCGGATTTAAGTTGAGCGACAATACTTATTTAAAAAAAAATGGCGACATTTGTGTAGGATTCATATTAACTGTTGCGGATATATTGATGGATTGATATATCAATAACATCATAAGCGCGACAACAGTCCGTTGCAATAGATACATTGTTCTAAGTTCGATGTCTTTTTCGGTTCTGGTATAGCAATTGCCTGTAGATCTGATCTGAGCTAATCTCTATCATATTAAATCAGTTTAAAATCAAAGAATAGGAAATTAAATTTTCAGTAACCTATTACCTCGTACAGCATACTTATATGTCACAAACTCTCGATATGATATGAAAGTCGTGCTCTAAAATTTTATTCCCATCCATAATAATGGCCCTTTAAGTCTCATAGCTAAAGCAACAGTTTACGCTTCACTTAGTACTTTCTTATTGTGAAAAGAAAAATAAAAATAGTCCTGCTGAGTTTCTAAAGCCGGTTCTCAAGTCAGAGGCTTCCATTTCCGAACCGGTGGTAGTTTATTTGGCAGTCGATAAGAAAGTGTACTAGCAGACCCTGCCACGCTTTGCCGTGGCTAGATTTTGTAAAAACGTACTTAGCTGATCTCTACTTGGCAAAAGAAAAAGACATCGTGATCAGGGAGTTCAATAACGAGATCTCCTATATATATATAGATAAAGATATTTGACTCTGACGTGTATCGGGTGAGTAACGACATACCCAACTTCAAGGTTCCCTTAGCGCTTCGTCGTACCAAGATCAAGCAGGAGAAGGAGAAGATGAAGGAGAAAGAAGCGGAAGTGGCCCCCACCCCTCGCGGCAGACGCAAGGCGGTCCGCTCGTACGTTGACGACGATCTGGATGACGTGCCCCTCAAGAACATCAAGCGGGAGATCAAGCAGGAGGAGACGGTCTCGCTGGAGAGGTATTACTTCGGACAGACCGGCGGGAACGACGAACCGGAACGGATCGCTATTGCTGTGAAGGTATACTTTCTTTTTCTCTTTGGCTATATTTACGTAGATCCTGTGCTTGTCACAACTACGTAGAAACAAGGAAAATATAATGTACTTTTTTATCTATATCTTTCTTCTCTATTGGTATAATCTTACGTTTTTACCAATCGTTATAAGGGGTATCGAATATTTTTAAATATTACGCTTTTAGAGATTCATAGATTTTAAGAATTAAAAGTTAATTTATAGATGGTCGTCTACGTAACAATTTACCCTAACACAATCAACAACACAACCATGATACAACGTAAACGAAATCTTTTATTGCGATAAACTTTTTTTTTTTCATTTCGTTTAATATTTTCCAGTGCCCCTTATGCCACGCCGAGTTCCACGACGCCTGGTCCCTCACACGCCACATCTTCGAGCACGTGGCGCCTGGCGAGGGAGACGTCCTCTGCAATTATTGCCTCACGCGGTTCAGGGACGACGAGGAGCTGCAGTTGCATCTTAAGCACAACCACCCGATAGACACCAAGTCCCCGGAGCTGTTCACGTATGCCTGTCTCATTTGTGAGGTAAGTTATTGATATAAAAAAATATATGTGATGGAATTATTAATATTCGTTCATCGAATATTACAGTCGTTGAAGTTATTTGGCAGTAACCTTTTTTTTAAATGTACTTCATATAAAATATTTGGGACAGTTGATGGCACTCAATTTTTTATTCTAACAAGTCATTTATTCTATGTTATCGATGAAACTAACCTAAACGTGTCGATCCACAAACGTGTGGCAGAAATTATTCTAGCCTGCTGTCTAAGTCTGAGAGCCTGAATCCTGTAACCCGATCGTGAGTAGATGCACAAGAGAAACGTTCCGTTGTAGGTGCGCTTCGCGGCGGTGCTGACGCTGGCGGCGCACATGCAGAAGGCGCACGCGCCGCGCGAGCTGCCGTACGCGTGCGCCGCGTGCGCCTTCCGCGCGTCCGCGCACCGCGCCGCGCTCCACCACTGCGCCACCCATCACCGCCACAATGCCGCACTGCACTGCCCGCACTGCCTCAAGGTATACCACTCTCTAACTCCTTCTCTATATCTGTCTCCCTTTCTCTTTGTCGCTCTCTCTCCCGGCTTCCCCTCTTTCGTTATTTATCTTTTTCTTTCTTCTGTGAAACTACAAACCCTTTATAAAACCTGGTCTTTATTTTGTTATTTTGGTCTGGTTTACTGGACTTGTTTAAATAAAAAATATATTACGTGTTGGGAGGAAATGGGCTGAATTTTCTTCCCTACATCGTGTAAAAAGATGACCTTACGCTTTTAAACTTTAAACTCTTTTTTTGTTATCTTTCGTACTTTCCCCGATTGCGGTCTATATAAACATTAATTTTTTTTTACAATGGTCATTATTCTTAGACCTCAAGAAACAGTTTCTAGATCGCAATACATTAAAAGGTAGTCTAAAGAAGTTTTCTCTCTTCCAAAGTAAAATAAAAAGTGATATCTTCCTGTGATATGACACTTGCTTATCTTCAATAGTAAATATTTTAAATATTGCTTTCTGTCACTATTTTCTCGTCACAAATTATATCTTTATTTAAACTGCATTATTTTATTTAATTGACTAAATAACAATCAAAAATTTACAGATGATCATGGTGTATGTAGATGGGTATGAATTGACAGCAAATGTCCTACTCTACATTGACCATCTGAAACAACATCAGAACAAAGAGCTGGAGGTTAGCTGCAACAGATGCGTCCTCAAGTTCGTCCATCTCGGTGAGTTGGTGTTAATTATGTTAAGATTTATTAAATTGTTTCCTAGTGCAATTGCAATAATAAATAAATTGAATAAGGAATCATAAACCCGTAAAATCATGTGTATTAGTACAGTAGTAAATTTCAAGTAGAAAGAGTCAAATAAACATATTCATTAATAGTAATGCTATACATATGACGCCTCTTTCCTTACTATGGTTTAGGTGATTCACTTATTTTAAACATGTTTATAAATTAATTTTTTTTTGTTCCCGTGTACAGTAAGTTTTGTTTTAGACTTAATTAAATAGTTACTTTGAAAGGAATTATAAAAAATAAAATTAATTATTTTCAGGTCAACTTAAGGAGCATCAAGTGAGAGATCACATAACAGTGGAAGACGCAACACCATTGTGCTCCGAAGAACATTTAATTAATAAACCCAAGGTAAACAATACCTACCAATGTTACCTATAAAATTTTATTTATTATAATTCATAGACATTGTGATAAATTAGAGTTTTGTTTCAAATATCAATCAATCAACAGCCTGTGATGGTCACTGCTGGCTGGGCCTCTCCTAATCACCCTATTCATTGGAGGTTTGGACCGTATCCCACCCGCTAATCCAATGCGGGTTGGTGGGTGGACCGACTTTACATCCATCCGACGCATGGATCATCTTACTTTTCAGACAATTGGGTGATCGGTCCTTCCTTAACCAACTGAAACAACAATGAAAATTTTTAGTCCCCGATTCGACCTCCAGTTTCTAAAGCACACGCCCATACCACTAGGCTACGGAGGCAGTTTTGTTTATATAAGTTTAACCTTTACCTAATTTTTAAAGTAATTTTTTATATTGTAACATTTTAGTTCATCAAATATTATATAAATGAAATTGAAGGAAAATAATTTAGCAAATTGCTTGTCCTGCATATTCAAGCAAAATTCTATAACTTATAGTAATAAGTATATATGCCCTTAATTGCACAAAGTGTAACTTAATTTCAGAACAAGGCGCGTCCTCCCGTAAAGGATTCGACAAGTCACGCCATCAGCGACACGTACGAGGCCCTCACTCTGGTTTTGCCCGAGGGATTGCTCTGTAGAGAGTGTGACACTCCCCTCGACAGCGACAAACACTTCCTGTGAGATATTTACATCGTTACTACATTTTTTTGATAATATTAATGTTCTATAAGTCGATTGAGGCTATGAGGATGTAAATAAAGGACATGCCATTAACGCAGACGAGCGTACACTCTTCCGTATCTCTTATTGTCCTACGGGTAAGATAACAAACAAGGTGGGCGAGAGACCAGACGTTGGACAGATATCATCAGATGATCGGTTGTGGCATACCGGCAATATTCAAACCCACATTTTCTTTTTATTAGCGTAACTGTCAATTAGATGCACTTTACTTAATCAATTTTAGTTCTGTATCTGCGGGAATACAGTGCATTTAATAAGTAGATTAGATGGCAATTTATTTGAAAATACACGCTTCCTTTCGCTTCTTTTCTGCTGTATATCAAAAGCGAATGCCAAAATATTACGACAGGAGCGTTAATTAAACTTGAGCAACTGGTATTAATAATGAGGAACATCATAACATGTTTTACGTGTACATGATTCTGTTCCGTAAACTTACGCAAGAAACGGCTGTTTACCTATCTATTTATATATCCTATCAAAGCATTCAATAACGGACTCGAGCTATTAATTTAATTATTACACCGAAAGCTAGGAATGGTAATTTTGTAAAGTTCACTGTGGGTAGGGGGGTGACGAAGTGCAGCAAGTGCCCGTACGCGACGTCGTGCTACCGCGCCATGCTGCGCCACAGCGGCTACTGCGCGGGCCCGCACTCGCTGGAGGACGCGCCGCGCCCCGCGCCCCTGCGCCTGCACTGCCTCTGCGGCTACGCCACGGACATAGGTCTCTGCCTGTTGCTATCTCATTATCATATATATGAGATACATTGTTATCGCTTTACTCGGTCTGATTTGACATTTCCTTTTGACCTACAGGAGGCCCGACTGATAGCCATCGTAAGCAATCGAAAAAAACTCAAATCGACAAATGTTTAAATACCAGTAATGAATGGTCGATGGTTCTGCATTTCTATGATGATTTTGATTACCACATATAATTTACGTTATTTTCTCCAATAATAATACTACATTTATTGACTGATTCTTTAGAAAAAAATGTTTTGTACAATACAATATTCATTGAGAATCTACACCTCGATAATAAATTATTGTCATACCAGCCGAGTTAATATACAGTTTACCAATTACAAATGAACATTTATACATAAATTGAATCAAAATTATAAAATTTTTCACTATACATATATACTTATATTTCTACGGACAAACATAAATGGATTCGCAACAGATACATATGCTACTTACGAAGCTGATTCAATATATTTTCAACAGGCACAGACATGCTAACCCATTTGCTCGGTTGCGAGCGCAAAACTGCATACAGCTCGGAAGAGGAGGCGCGCGCCAACATCGTCAGCTCTGATGAAAATACCAATAAGGTTTCACAGGAACCGGCGCCCGTAGAAACTGTGAGTTTGTCACCGTTTCATAATTTCTAGGACATACATGTGTTTATCACATTTATTTTCATTAATACAAAATATGAAGCACTTTTCGGTCTTGTGTTGTTTAAGTAGTGAAGTATTAAATTTAAAGGATTCAGATAGCCCTATTAAATTTCATCCTATTTGTTATTAGTACTTTTAAAAGAGTTTAACAAAATCCACACTAAAATTGGAACCTTTTTTTATTTTCTTAATATTTTATTTATTACTTATAATCAATTAGAATATATTACAAGTTTCTCTATTCTATAGCCTGTTGAGAATATGGCCCCGTTGGCAGACTACGCGCCCCCATCCGTTCTCAATACTCAGCTGTCTCTGGATGACCTTGCTCCACCCTCAGTTCTTCAATCTGATCAGGTTGGTTCCATTTAACTACCCATAAGTTTAGATAACATTTAACAGTAAGATAAAAAGAAAATGATAGTAATTGCAAATTTTTACTTATTATTAATGCTCAAATAATATAAGAACCATTATATACCATTATATTATTTAATAGATTATATTTATGTAAAACTTTTTAAATTTGATTACAGCATGATACTGAGCTTTTAAAGGAAGCTTATGATAGACCTTTGGCAACCCCTCGGCATGAAGAGCCTCACTACACCCTTGGGGATTTTGAGCCATTGCCTCAAGAACCTCCTCCACAACCGGATTTTGAGCAGTTATAAGAAAATTGTTTAACTATTATGGTTGCTTAGTTTATTACATTGCAATTAATATTAGAGTACTGTTATCGCATATGATTTAAAATTATGCATATAACATTAAAGTTAAGATAAAAAGTATATTGGTACACTTTAGTACATTTTATTATACTGCTTTATAATTGTATTCCAAATTGAATGTCTTATAAAACATTTATATAAATTAATACTATCAATTTCTTTAAAACAAAAGAAAGTCTATCTTAAAAAATGTTAAATATCAAACTATGTCATGAATATTTTATTTACAATAATAAACATTAGGTTAAAATAAAGCGGTTTATTTATTTTTATTCCTCCTCTTCTTAAAACTTAATGTCACTTTGTTTGTCACACCATAGTCATCAATAGGGCTTAAATTATTGTCCAATATTAAACCGTCAAAGCTTAAATCGTATGTCTTCCAAATATATTTCCATGATATCTTCACCTTACTACCAATTCTTTTTTGGTGTATTTCAAAATGTCTGGCTATTGCTTTCTTTAGGTCTTTTACATTTGCCTTCTGTGGTACCTGTTATAAAAACTTTTCATCAACAAGGTAATAGAGTAACAAAGTATCATAACCAAATAATTTTTGATTAATTTTAAAGATTTTTAAAAAGTTACATTTATAACATAATTGTATTTTTTATATTAAATAGTTTACATAAAAAAGCTATTTGATGATTTAACAATTGTTATCTAAATTCATATATAAAATTTTATCAGGTTCAAACATTTTTTTTTGATATTTTTACAAAAACCGAACAGGAAGTTAAGTAAATGAAACCAAAAGCGCTAACACTAGAACACAAAGTTATTCCGCTCTACTACATCTGTAAAATTTTTAACACTTACAATTACTTTCAATGCAGGTTCATCTTCTCTTGACACAAAAATTGTAATTGATTGGCCATGTTCTACAGCAATCTGTAAATAAAACTTGGCGGTGTGACACACTTTTCAAGAGTCACTTGTGTTGAGAATATCTTAAACCAATTTTAAAGATGTAATGTCAAAATATTTTAATACAACATATAATTTTGCTTATCTTATAATGCACTAAAATGTAATATATTTTTTTAACAACCTATGTACAAGGGCCATGCATAAATGATGTCACACAAATTTCATTTTTTAACTCCTACCCGGTCCACTTCAAATCTAAATATGAACAAAGATCAATCCAATATATAAAATTCTCTTGTAACAATTTTCATTCCCATACTCATCAATAACAGCTTGACAGACATTTATGAAATTTATTATGCATATTCAATAAGTCTTAAAATTGCCTACTATCTGTATTTTCAAGCCCCTGTGATAAGGTGAAGCTACCATAAAATGTTTAAATTATTTTTGTATAATATACATTTTATTATTATGTGGCACTGAAAAATACAAACAAACCACCACTTAACAAACCCTTTCTTAACTTTACTATAACCAACCCTGTTTTATAATAGTCATTTCAATGATTTTATAATTTTTTATCTAGATCAATAACATTAGTCACTTAGTAAGTTATCCCTTACATGTGTTTACCGGTTTATGGAATTATTTTTCATATCAAATTATTTACATGGCAAAACAGTGTTTGTCGGGTTAGCTAATAATACTATAACAATGATAATGCAAATGCACTTATAAAATAGGTAAATGGTAAATTATTTCAGTCTAAGTAGACACAATTTATGTTAGCATTGTAACCTGTAACAGGGAAGGGATGTCGTGCAACAGTTTAGACGAATTGTCACCCAGGTATGTACCTTTAAGTGATACTTGATCAATACTTACTAATGCAAGTTTTACCAATATATTATGCTAATGTGTATTTTTTTTTTTTTCATATAGAAAATCAGATATTTATGTTACCAAAGCCCGACAGAATACAATGTTAAGTCATCAAAGTCTCGCAAGTTGCGATATCAAAGAACGCTAGACGTATGATTCCATCGATGATTCTTTCTAAATGTTCCGTTGTTGGTATCAATTCTTTGGCTCAAGTGTTAATGTCAATTTATTGTAATACAGTTAAATCCAATTAGTTATACCTGCGAGAATATTTCCTCAACAATAATATCGGAAGGTAAATCGGCCAGAAGTGTATCATTGCTCATAAGTGCGGAAAGAGAAGATTTTGTTATTTCGAGAAGTTCATCATGAGATACATTATTTGCTATGTCTTCAGTCTCATACATCTTTCAAATTATTAACTTCCTTTGTAAATGACTTCCTAACATGTAAATTAAAATTGAGTATGACTGAAATATATACAATCTTTACATTTATTCATAATTTTAAATTCCCGTAGATTTATTAAGTTTTAAAACAGATTATAAAATATATCATAATATTTATCAAAATTATTTCATAATGACAGGCCGTCGACGTGATTAGTGATGTTTAACTCAAGTAACGTACTCGAGTAAGGCTTAACTCGAGCTGACTCGATTAAAAATTCTCTCAACTCGCGGTCGAAAACTGTAATTTACTAATCAGTAGCTTGGCTTGATCTTGAATTGACAGAAAAATGTTTTATAACATTAATTTTTTTTTAGAAACTGTTCAATCATGTGTACTTAATAATACCTAAACACATAAATATAACTAAAATAACATTATCTAATTTAAAATCTTGCAAGTTTTCTTATTAAGATTACAAAAACAATTATGAGGCTTTTTTACTTTACTTTAAGGTAGTTTTACCGCTTCTATACTCGAATACATACAATATTTGTATACTTATGCATGTACATGCTTTAAGAATTATATTTTTTTGGCGCAACATGATAAAAGTCTATTGTTAAATTTCATCTTTTGCCTTATTTTACGTTGGTCAAAATACATACCGTAAACACAGTTGACACTAACACTAATACTTTAGGGTGTCAGATTTTCATGACGGTATGCGCTTGCATCGCAAGAATAAATTGTCATATTTTTTTTTATATTTTATTTCCTCTAAATTAAAGAAATAAATCAGATTAAAATATGACTTACCTTTTCTAAATATTTTTTACAAATTTAGTAAAGCTTTCACCTTCAATTCACCAAAAATCGTTTACTGTTCTGTCCATTTGTGTTTTTTATGCGTCCACTTGAACCCGAGTTACATAACTCGAGTTCAACTCGAAATACATAAATTTTAACTCGAGTGAACTCAAATTATGTTTAACCCGAGTTTTCACATTACTAGTCGTGATATATAGATACACATAGAAAAGAAGTAAAATAAAATCATTAATTCAAACAAATGGCTCAAAAATCATTTTAAAAATAAAGCGATTGCACAAATGTAATAATTATTCTATGGACAAATGTTTTGAGTGTAGGAGACCAGGGCTGTAGAAGTACTAGTAGGTACCATTGTGGTATTTTTTTCTGATATAAACCGTTTAAAGCTTAATTCGCCAATAACTCTAATTTACTGTTGAGATCAATTAACAAATACATTCAAAGTGGTAAGTAGAGACGAGTTGTTTTGGGCCACACTTTATTAATTCGGCTTAATAAGTAACAACTATTCATTTCTTTAACAGTGGCCTAGATCTGTCCCTATTAACACAAAAATGTGGGACCATAAAACACTTGAATGTTATTTTAAACCATTTTTTAAAAATACATATTTTTAGTAAAAATTCTAAAATTAACAATGCTTATGTATATATACTTATTACAAATTAAAGTCAGTCAGATATAGATTTTTAATAATGTTGTATATCTAAATGAGTTTAATCTGTACAGTTGAAAGATAACTCATAATTGAAAATTTTGCTTTATCTATGGTGTGTACAAAGTTGAGGTTAGAAAAATTTTAGGCCAAGATATTGAAAAACTATTTAGCATATATATTGACTGGCTCTAGCTTAAAAGAATATAATTATGGAGTCATTATCAAGCGGTTCATTAAGTGGGGCACAAAAAGAAGAGCTCATGGATCAAGTTAAGCAACAAATAGCTATCGCTAATGCTCAAGAACTTTTGACAAAAATGTCAGAAAAATGTTTTAAAAAATGTATCACTAAACCTGGTACCGCTCTCGATAACTCCGAGCAGAAATGCATTGCAATGTGTATGGATCGATACATGGATGCATGGAACCTAGTCTCGAGGACATACAGCAGTCGTATACAGCGGGAAAGAAACAATATGTGAAAATAAATGCATTTTACCAGTGATAACGCAAAGCAGTGCTGTATATAGAGATGATGTCGTAGTTTCTGGGTATGATTCAATTGTAAGTTAAATGCTGCTGATTACTTGTTTTGTTATAAAATAAAATATTTTAGGTTGTGTTAAACTTTTATTTATAACCCAAAACAAATGTAAAGTACCAAGTCCTTAATGAAAAAGAAACCAATTTTTAGCTTACACAATAAGATTGTAATTATAAGATGATATACATTAATTATCATCCAGTGTGTATCAGTAAACAAATAATCTTCTGGAAAACTATCATTCTTCTTTTAACATCTTTTTTCTGTATTGATATAGTTTTTTCACCCACATTTCTTTCAGTTCCTCTTCACTGGGTAATTCCTGTAACAATTTATAACATCTGTTTAAAACATTTTAATCATGGTATTGTTTAGAACAAATTATTGGAGCAAAAAGATTTATAGAATAAAAAACTGCAAAGAAACCTTATTTTAATTTTATTAATAAAGTTAAGCACGAGACCGAGTTTCTATCCACAAAAAACAAAAAAAATTATGTATATGTAAAATATGGAGATAATTATTGTTTGAACAAATTTCATTAAACAACAATTGAAATGAATAGTTTATCTAAATGTTTTATTGTTTTGTTTACATTCTAAGCCACTGTTTAGCCAATTTAGGCTTGAAATAGACTAAAATAAGGTAACCCATACCTAACAATTATTTATACTTCTTCCGGATGTTTTGAGCTCTATCATCAGGAATAAATATAAACAATTAATTTGTAAAATCCATAAAAAGTGGATTTAATATGTACAATAATCACATATATTAAAGTAACCCATAGCGTTGAAGCAGCATTCTATTTTTATGGTCTTGTTATTAGTCTCAATGATTGCCATGAAATCAATTATTTATTGATGTATGTTGCCATTAGCTATTAAACCTAAGATTAAAACATAACCAATCAGTTAATTATGTTGATATTAAACATAAGCCTGTAGGATACAAGACCATTAGAAATTACATAACCCTCAAGAATTAACTGAATGTGTTAAGTATTTATATTGATAAACAACTGTCATGTTAATCATCATTTAGTTCCACTCAATATGAATACTGTAGATGTTGACTGTACTGCATAATTAAAAATTGATATTTTTGCAAAACTACATCTAAATAGCTGAAGGTGTAATAAATTTTATGTATGAATATGAATGGTATCAACTTACATCAAAGTTTATAATGGAGTCATCATTTTGGACCTTGATATCAGACTCTGGAACTTTAATAGTCTCTGCGTTTAAGTCAATAACAATGTTGTGTGACTGCTTTTTGCTTCTAGATGATTTAAAGGATCTCTGAACAAAAGAATCATTGTTCAACTCATCAATCAAGGTTGAGTCATGCATGGTAGGCATATCAGCTTTGAGTTCCAATTCCTTAAACTCATATGAGGGTATTTTTGTAACAGTCAATCCTGCAGCCTCGGCAGCTTTAACTGCTTTCTTCAATTTCGCTTCTGTATCATCAATATTAACAGGTTTCAATGGAGGCTCTGGAAGGATTTAAACAAAACTAAGTGAAAAAATTTCAATTATGTTACATTATTTTTCTTGCTTATATTTTGCAACCAATGTACATATACAAATTTGCTGAATTTTTTGTGACTTAATATAAATCAATTTTTTCTAAATTTTGATTTTAACTTTAGCCATGTTCAGTCATTTTAAACAATGTTATTAAAGGCATTATTTACAAAACACTACAGTACATACCTATTTCTAAAGAACTGTGACTGCTTGAAGAATAAGATCTTTTAGTATACTTTTTGCTACTCTTACTATATTTTGATCTACTTCTTGAACTGGATCCGGAACGAGAACGATCCCGCGAAATAGTTCTTTTGGAGCGTTTTGACCTCGATTTAGATAAGGAACGCCTCCTTGATTTTGTCTCGTATCGTTCCTTTGAAAGGCTCCGAGAATAACTTCTTCTTTTGTGTTTTGTACGAGAAGTCGACCGTTTTCTTTTATGACTACTGGATTCCGAACGACCTCTTGATCGAGAGCGTCGCTTATGTTTGCTCTTATGTTTTCTTCTTTCGTAAGAAGAATCGGAACTATAAGAAGAACTTCGCTTCTCGCGGTAACGACTTCTTTCTCGAGGCATGTCAATTTTACAGGTATGACAAAATTATAAGTATATTTGCAATTCACTTAAGCAATAATAAACAAACTTATCTGTTAATAGCTACATATCGAATATAAACATTAATATGGTGTCGGCAATAATCGAAATTGTTTTGAAATGACATTATTTCAATCAAGATTACAGACTCACTATTTCCAAGAGATGCCAGGCAAAAATAAAAAAAAATATTGGCATGCTACAAAAATGTTAATCGTATTAAAATATACGACATAGTCTTTGTTATTATAATAAAATTGTGACAAACGTGCATCAGTAATTATTAATTATAGCTATAATATTAGCTACTAAATTTGAAAGACATATAAGCTTTGTAAGACATCATATGTTTTCAGCATTGAATGAAATAGTAAGTTAAAAAGTACTTGATATTTATAATGGTGATATATGTATAAATTTCTACAATCCATTATATTAACTTCATTAAACAATTTAAAGAAAATGTTTAAGTTTTTAAATCTCTTTTTGTAAAAGTTTCATGCTATGTACAAAATATTATTTTAAAGTTTTAACTTGAACTTCAAAATTGTAGTATATAAGTATTTTTTTTAAAACAAATTATTGACGTATATACAACCATGCGTTAATCGGAGCATAACTTAGGGCAGCGACCAGAGTCAGTCGGCCTCGATGACGGAATGTGTGAAATTTTAAGATGGTGATGAACAGTGTTTTGTCATTTTTGGATTAGCTTTTAAAATATTGGTGCTAAATTTTAAATAGTAATATATGATATGCGTCCAACGCTGTGATTAAGAACCTTTACACTCTCTTGTTTTGTGTAGTGGATTTCAAGTGTCGGACGTGTTTGGTCGGATCATTGACATTGTTTCGTTAGAAAATTTTGAACTCGTCGCATTTGATATGTTTATGCTTGCATTGTGTGCTTTCGGCAGCCCCAGCAAATGGATTAAAAGTTTCTGATGTTTTCATATTCATGGAGAGGCAGGACCGTTCATATACCAACATGGAGGCCACAGATACTGTGGACACCAAACAGGTGAGACCGATTTCAACGTAATTGCCGGTTAGTCAGAATTTTGATTCCTGGGACACATGTTGTTTTAATTTTTTGAAAGTCAACCTCTGAAAACATTTTTCTAGATGTTTATTAATATTCTCTTACTTTCGCAAATAGATTTTGCATAAGTTCTTTTTAAAAATTTATCAATTGGATATATAAAAATTAATTAATTGAAACATGTGTTAAACACAATGAAGTCACCTAAATCGTCAATCAAACCAAGGTGGAGTGTGGGTGAAGTAGACAGCAACCCACACTCTTGCAGAATAAATTATTGGTATTAGAACAATGTTATGAGCCATACTTGTCATATCAAATGTTTGTGGGCCTCCTTTTGTTTGCCAACTATTTCTAAAGACAATTCAATTGAATAGAATTATTAAAATTGCAACATAAAAACATTTTCCTTTATTTAGTGTTCATTTCAAATATATTTGCGACTAGCTGTTGCAGTGATTTGTCAGCTTGTCGATTTCCGATTTAATATCTGAAAAAAAAGTAGCCTTAGTAAAACCAAGTTACATTGGCTATCTTCCTGTGAAAGTCACTTCAAAATCGGACTAGCCATTCCTGAGGTAAGCCATCTAAAACAGATAGACAGACAAAAATAATAAATCAAATCGCTTTGTTGTATTAAAAATGGTTATTGTAATGTTACAGACACTCTTATTATATTTATTTGTATAGATCATTGACAACCTTAACAAACAGTTTTTTTTTTCTAGTTTCATTTCTTCTTCAACACAGTTATATAAATATATTGAAAACATAGATTTAAAAATAAATATATGTGTATCAATAAATATGGCAATCATATTAAATTGTATATATATTGTTTACAATAGTTATTGTAGTACTTGGTCCATTGTGGCTTTTTCTTAATTTATTTTTTATTTTTAAATGTTACTAGAAGAATTATACTTTTTCTTAGGAAATATCTACACATAATCTCTCTCTTATCAATGGCTATTTTTGAGTGTAACTTATTGGCAAATTTTATTCAGTTTTAAACTGCATTTTTAAGTTTTCCTTGTTTTTGTATTTGCTACATTTATTATATCAATTTTTTATTAGGCTATATTTAATTATAGTGCTGTTTGTGTAGTGATGTTTATCACCGCAACATTGCTTTGCCTTTTTGTTTCAAAGTCAAAGTCAAGTTATTTGAGTAATAGTAAAAGTATTAATGGAGTTGAAAGATATGTTATTTTGGACTTGACATTTATTTATGTCTGCGAAATTTTAAACACAATTGTCCCCGGTATAACATAGTAGATTGGTAGGAAAATTGTCGCATAACCCCTGTATTATTATTAACATAAACAGAATATTTAACACATTGTGTTATATAACTAACATATTGCTTTGTGTATAATTTTATTTAAGTTATTAAAAATGCTCTTTAAAGAAAATTTTGATAAGATAGAATCTGTATTATATTAGAAACACACCTAAAGGAACTTACAAAATTTTAAATAAGAAACTTAGCGAAATGTTACTCAAAATGCAAATGTATTTGAAGTTTACTAAAACTGCTTAATTATAAAAAATTAAGAAGACTTTATAATTACAAATTGTCTAGAAATGATTAATTTTAAGTTTAAGGATTAAATGAACAATTTCAGTAGTTCTAGCTAAATTGTGATGTGCAATGTGTTTTACATTTTAATTAATTTTCTAATTTGGTCTTTATGGCTGTGAATATTCAATTATTTCTTATAATACTAATGATCTGCATGTCGCTTTTTTAAAGGTTTTGGTCTTTTTTTTTTAAATAAGAATATTCCCTAATTTCAACATCAAGTGTAATAAAAATAATTATCACATCTATTCTTCATCTTAAATTACAAACCTATTTTGGATTTACTACCTATTGGAAGGTGCCTGAGTTCTAAATCTAGTATTAAATTAAAAAATTCCTGGCGATGCGTTCGTTAGCAAAAGCGCTTCCAACCAACCATCGAAAGTTGTGTGCGTCTACGTCAAACGTTGTTCTAATGCTGGTAGAGGGGACTGGTGTTGCCCGCGTTCACAGCAGCAGTTAGACCGCGGGCGCGAAACGGCGCGCGCGCACCGTCCCACCGCGCGTAGTGATGTGAATTTGTGTCGACATTGTTCGATAATATCGATAGGTCGTGCAATCGTGTAGTGCTGTGCCAACGATGGTCGCCATGGTGGCATCCGCGTCCGGCTACGGTACGCTCCGCCGTTTCTTGAGCGCGCCGGACGGCCAGAGCGCGGACGGTGCCGGACAGATGGTCACCACGTCTGTCGCAGTCTCGGTAAGGATAGGCGGATTGGCCGAATTAACCCGGACATTAATTTAAATTGTTATCTCGACCAAAGTTACAAATAGTGTACACCGATAGTTTGGACCGTTTATAAACTCTTAGTTCAAACGAATTTGTAGTAAAAGATTATATTATTGTACTGAATCAAGTTTGTTTGAGGCAAACTTTAGTAAGATATGTGTAAGCATTACCATTCTCCGACGTTAGTCAGATGGACTTTATCGATAATTGTCGCTTACGGTCGATGTCGGTGTAATTTTGCTCGATGTTATTGTTGTACGTAGGTTGTTAACGATGTGTTATTCGCGAGGAATGTTGATAATGACGCCTCACGCCCGGCCGATTACGTACTGCGGGGCCATGTCGCGTATCTTGCGGTTCAAATGATAAGTTTGGTGATAACACACCTTAGTTTATTGTTGGAGTTATCGTGAACTTGCGCGATATGTTAAGCTATCTACCGTTGCTCCGTGAAAATTACTATTGTATTTCTATAACGATTCGGTACTATCAGGTAAATTTTATTTTGACGACTATTGTTCTCCAAAAGCGATGTTTGCTAAAAATCCTTCATATTCTATTTAAATATTCGATAAAAAAGGAATGTTTAATTTTATGTATTCTTTTAGATCGCTAAAATAGAATATTATACAAAAAAACACCCACCATCATGGACATGACTGGTTTCAAATTCCGCGAGCAATACTGCAGCAGCAAAAAAAAGTTAAGCGTCTCTCCGCATCGGATGCCCGCCCAATCGGCGCAGACGAAATTTCTAATTCGTTTAGATTATAACGTAACGTTGAAATCGATTCATTTCTTATTTAACGCCCATTCCATACAGCCGCCTAGATGTCGTGCGATATTTGAACGCTCGGCGAAACAAAAAAATCCACGACCGTTTAGTTTAGTCCACCGCGACCGGCGAGGTCGTTGACCTTTACCGTTGGCTTTCCATTTTTATATGTTATACCGCTCCCATAGGAAGTGTATTAGTGATATTTTAGGTTGACTTGCCATATGGCTGCCTGTAGTCGGTACGAGACGTTTCCCTAAACGGCAGTGATGTCATCGGGATAAGGCGGGAACGAGCGCCAAGGTTGAACTACTAGACCGTGGCCATATCACCGTATGGCCTATGGCTCATTGCTCAGCCGCGAGAGATCACTTTATGCCTTAACAACTGTTTAGAAAAATCTCCTGGTGTGTTTCCAAAAACTAAATTTGTCAGAGATCATCTTAAAACGCTGTATCTGCTCGATTTTCATTTCATTAGGACTGAAAACATCATTATATTACAACTATTATTTTACCGTCATTCTCAAAAAACCGTGACTTTTTCCCGTAACACTTTATTCTATTTTAATTATATGATATCTAAAAAATTGCGTATTCGCCTCTGCAATAAAGTTTAATATCTCATCGCTTTTATCAAGTATTTAATTCACAGTATTGAAACAACTTCAATTGAGAGTCATGTCATCAAAAAACTAAATTGCAAACGTTATTTATATACTATGATTTAATTTTGCCCTGTTTATTTCTTTAGGGCCTCGACATTCTGTCTGAATTCAGATATATTCATTACAACAAATTTTTAAACTCTTAGTACTTTAATGTCGAAGATATAGTCGTAGACGATCAAACATTGTTGTTGTCTTCCGTAATTTTAGTTAATGTCCATTTGCCTCGGCTGAAAGAGGCAAACAACCCCGTGAGTCTGTAAATCCTAAAAACCTTTTACCAACAAATGAAAGCAAATTGAATGACCAAAATTCTAGAATCTCTGAAGGTATCGTAAAGCGAAATAGGGTTACAGATTTCTTGAGACGAAAGGTTCTTCCAATTTATGCGATTAGGATAAAGGGAACACGGGCGTCAGATAAAATAAACCAATTTTACACAGTCCTCTTTCCCATAATTTATATTCAGCGTTATAAAGAAACGCTCCAGTTTCTAGTAAAGCTTTGGATATTTTCGTAATTTGTCGTGACCTTATCGAATTAATCGTTTCATTGCTTTATAAGTGTAATTTAGAAATTTACGTTGCATGTTGCATATTGGTCGTGTGTCGTGTATTTTTAATACAATTGTCAGTACACCTGTCGTATGTCGAAAAATGGGGAAAGTTTGAAGGTCCTAAGTGATTTTTAACTGTCTACAACTTTCGTAATTCCCGTTCGGATATTTGGAATTTTGCCATATGTCGTATTAAGTTGCATGCAATACTTCCTGAATTTTTGCTTTATTGTTTTCTTTGTTTGTGTATGCGGGAAAATCTTACATTACTGTTTTTGTAGTATAACTTTTTCTGACGTGATTGACTAGGAGAACGGTAACATATTGGTAAGCGATTCAATCTGGTCAAAGAAATGTAATAATCCACCGCAAGTCTTCTGCCACCCAAAAATATATAGGATTTTACGTCGCGTTAACTATTAATATATTATTATTATATTGCCCAATGAATCAAAATTCATTAGTATAGAAGCTCTCTGCCTTGCGGATGAAAGGCACCTCAGTAGTACTTTCGTATTCGTATCCTAGATACACTTAGTAGAAACAAATTTATTTCGAACCAATACTTACTGTTTGTCTGGTCAGATCTTTCTTTGGCTCCGTTTCCTGTCTGTCCATTTTTATTAAGTACCATTTATTTCCGGACAAAGTTACAGATAAGTCATATTACAAACGTGATCGGAATCGCGGGAAACGAAACAGATTGCCGCTAGAATTCTAATTGCACAAATGTCATTGGAAACCGGTCGCCACAATCAATTCCTATAAGTCGAGAACATTTTTAGTTCTTGCTGCATTTTTATTGAAATCATTCATTTCTGTGCGGCAGTTAAAAGCGTTTTGCAAATAGGCGGAAATATTCTCTTTTGATACTGAATAAGTAATTGTTACGGTATATACTTGACTTCAATGATAATTTAAAATCACTGTTGTAACGTTATGCATGGATGTATGACTCTAATTATTATACACTGTGTACTTAAAATTACCATAATTATCAAACTACATGTATATTTTTTGATAATGTTTCTCAGTTATGGTCAATCCTGTCACCCGTTTTCGCTCGACGTTGAATTCTGGGACACGCTGCGTATCTTATGTTAATGCTTCTTACAATTTCAGTCAGTCACATTCTTTGTCTATGTCTTGGATGAGACTTGTGGTATGCGTTGAATTTAAAAATGATATACAAAATCGAGCTCACATTTCTTCATGTGGAATCCTTCACTGTCAGTCAACCGTTGACTCTTCTCGTTGTTATTTTCCTATTTGTATTTCGGTATATTTTTCTATCCCTAATAACATACATAATAAGTTATATTTAGGAGACGGGACGGCTCAGTCATCTCTTGCGACACGGCGAAGGAAATGGGAATTTTATCTTTTCTCACAGCGTGCATTTCCGTTCAATGTCTTTCCTGCCGTAGCGAAGATCTTACACGGTCGTTAGCGTATTGAATCCATGCACTATGTGACACACAGACAGAATTTTTTTCAACATGTCGCCTGCTTGTGTTTAATTCGCTGTATCTCCCTTTACACTTAGACCCTCTTATTGTTATGATGCGTTTTTGATTGTCACTCACCTTGGCCTAGTTTTTGGGCAGTGGATCATATCAGGTATTGATCATGATCTTGCAACAAGATTTTACATTTACGTGATGTTGGTAACACATAAAAAAACCGTCAGGTTTTATCGATATCAGGTATGTTAATAGCTTTTAAGAGACCCGACTAGGTTTGTGCTTCGGCGATTATTACGAAATTTTCAGTTCTTTCTTTGAATTTGTCGAACGAACATGTAATTTAACATGGAATACGTTAACGTCGCGCGTGCAGTAAACAGTGCTCTCACAATTTCTCCGATTCTAAATTCCAATTTAGTTCCATATCATATCTTACATGATACGACTCAACCTTAATACCAAATTGTTTCTTGACTAGTAAGGCTAAGTATTGGTATTAATATGTTTTTTACATACCCACTGTTTTCAAGAATAAAAATCAAACTGTCAGATTAGTATGAGAAACGTCTTTAAATCAATTGTGACACCAAATACCATTAGTAGGCTTTTTTAAATTCAAATATACGAACATTTTCCAACCTTAAAATCACATGGCTGCTAAGGTCCTTGAGCTGTTTTTATTAATTAAACTTTCGTCTGTTTGTGTGACGTCACACCATCAAATTCCCTGATTAACGGCGGCATCTAATTACTCTCGTTGATCGGATTAAAATTCAATAAATCGCTCGTTGCGTAACGTAATCTTAGAAAGTAACGGCAGCGGTTGACCGTCGAAAGTTCATTACTTCAATGAGACCGGGGACAGCCAACGGTACTATTAATACACTTGTAATTGCCGTCTGTGAAATCGCTCCCACAATCAAAGATTTGCGACGCTTTTGAACCAGATACGCGGTGTGAAAATCGGTAGACGCCGTGCGCCACGCGTGGACTTGCCCGCTTTTATTGCGTAGTACAGTAGTTCCTATTGGTATAAATGCTTGTACATTGCATGTATTTGTAATTTGTTAGAGACATAGTTAGTAGTATTCAGCTACTAGCTTTAAGAGATGCGTAGACGACGATATCGTGTTTGGTCCTAGGGTTGGAGCTTAAAATTCCTTCTTTTCAACTTGTAGGTGGGAAAATCGGAATTTCCAAACGTAGTAGAGCTTTATAATATAAATACAAGAAGTTTATTGTTATCGTCTTAGTTATTTAAATATTTTTTTTGTAATAAAGGTATTTAAAAGCGTGATTTTCTTCTATCGTAAACCTTGTTTTTAACTGTTCAAGATGTGCCTATGTAACGTGATTTTTATATTAGTACTCTCTTGCCGTCTCAATAGATCAGATGCGTTTAAGGCTTTACTGTAGTAAAATTTTTGTTAAGCCTAGTCCAGCTAGAGAAAGCCTACGCGCCGCTCGTTCACTTTCATTCGGTCAAGCTTCGCGCGTTACGTACGATGCTAGAATTGGTAAGAACAATTCATGTCATCGTGTGGGTACATCGAGCGCCGCGAAACTGTTATTTCGCATCAATTCTTTTGTATTACGATTCGCCGGACACTTGAACCGTACGTTGAACTATCACATGTTATACCATCGCGTTTGTAACTGTATATTTTGGATGTGAATTGTTATGCGAGAGGTCTGATTCGGTAATGCTATGATGAGTTTAAGAGTACGGTTCAGCTGGTTTATTGTAAGGGCACCGCGTGTGAAATTCGTCAGTCTGAACAATAGACAAGATATTAAATCTAAACTAAGTTATGCGGCGTGGGTTAAAAGTCGATTTTAATGTTTCATTATTCGTTGAAACACCTGATATAAGCTTAGAGGAGGTCTATAAGTGTTTTGTTATATTTAGTTGAGACTATTTGAAAGTTGATTTACGGATGACCGTCTTATTTTACTTTTCCACACAGTATTATCGAATTTGATTTGGATTTTATAACTCAAAGTTTGGTAATATGTATATTACCAATGTGCAATATAAACAATATGTAATTATTCAAGTGCAGTGTACGATTAAAAGGTATTTGATACTCCGGGGGAAGTGAAACCGTTATATAATTCATTACAGCTATAATTGATAACTTATTTTATTTTACTAGCTATTACAAAAAAATCTTCGTCGTAAAAATCGTCAAAAATCGTAGTCAAAATATTAAAAAAATATGTTTAGTATCTATGCAATATAATAGCAATGTTAATAATAAGTTATATTGAGTTTCTTTTAGTTTATGCTTACCTATATATCACAATAATGAATTATGTAATTGTTGCGATATACATGGAGAATAAATTAATTTGAATCAAGTATACGTAAATGCGACTTGAATCTCATAAATAAATCTACGTCGTATCTTTGGAATTGTAAACAAGTATGTCTTTTCGATTCCATTGAGTAGTTTTTATATATACATATGAGAAGATTTCGAAATAATTTATGTACGTTTTAAGCCTAAAGTACAAAAAACATCAACACATATGAATAGTCATAATACAAATTACAAAAAAATTATTGTATCAGATGCCTCGGAAGTGGACATTTATGAATCATTAGTCTATTATGACCGTAGATCAGGTTTTATCTGTGGTCAATGACGCTTTGAATTGCAGTTGTCGAGTATTGGCAACGTCTACTGCCAATAAAGACAGCTGCATTTCGTGGGATCATTGCGTTATTGTTATGTGTTACAGCAGTAATTTTTAAAACTGAGCATTATTAACTTGTTCTGAACAAAGAACATAAGTTATACAATTTGTATCAGTAAAGATGATATCAGAATTATTTATTATAAATAAAACAATGTTAACGTTGGTTTAAAAGTGTGTAGTCTCTATTTTAAGATGTATAATAATACATTAACGGTCCACGTGTGTGTCTAAAAATACTTAAAAAATAAATTTGGGCTTTTGAAGTGGCTTACGGAATCCCATTTTCGCATGCGCTTATTCAAACACATTCTCCTATTACTTCCGTCAATAGGCAATCGCTAAAAACACTCTCTATTTGTCCGAGTCCACCTTTCACTATCACTGAGTTTTAGATGTGCGAGAGTGGTAATTGACTCCGTCGCTTAAATCGGACGTATAAGATTTTGTCTCTTTTTTTTAGTTTGATTGTAACAATATATATTTATAAGAACCCCCTAATGGATAGATAGGTGTATTAGGGAAGGCCTGTGACCAGCAGCGGATTATCACAGGCTGATGACGATGATATTTATAAGAAAACTAATATACTATTATTGTTAAAATATTTATTGAAAATGTGTTCTTTAAAGAAATACATGGTGTAAGAAAATATTGGTGGTCGCTTAAAATCTTGTAGGATACTAATCGAATCTGGAGAAAAATTGTGTGGATATTGTTTAGTTTGGGAAATATTGGCGCGTACCCGCTTACTAAGATGCATTTAAGGCCCGCTCTAGAAGACATTAAAGTATTTTCACGTCTAGTGAAAACTATATGACGTTATTTCCATGACTTTATAATATAATTTTTTACTTGACTGTAACACAAATCTTATTATAAAGTTAATAAATCATGGCTATAAAATTATTTAAACCCGAAACAAACGGGGTAATAAGGGAGTTAATGTACCGTAAACGTAGGCGACCTAGAAATTTAATAATTCTTCTCGCGACTAATAAAAATGTTGCCCGCCCGTTGCTCCGGCCGCTGATTAAAATTTAGTGAAAAAAAAACCATTTTAACTTTCACTCGATACATTTGCGGGGAATTGTGCATTCTTATCGCTTGTTATATCTTTTTATCTTGACCGCTTCTCCGTTCGTACGTCGGGCGCTGCCAAAGTTATTGTTTTGCATCAAAACATTTGTCGGAGGGAAAAGTTATCAATCCCTGTTTGAAAGTCCAATGCTATATGTGTTTACGTACGTTTATTTTTTTCTCTAAAGTGTAGCTATTAGATTTCAAATGTATTTTAGTATTTTATTTGCAGTTGGCGCGCGCACTTAAGCCTATTTATCACTAATTTATTCGTAAGCTCAGTTGTGATTACAATCTTATTTGGTTATATGTACATCTATTTGCTTATAAATAAGTTGTTTTATTCTATGTTATACGTAAATGCGATTATAATATTTATAACCTGTGTAAACTTTACACGGCTGGATGGGTTTTTCGACTAGATTCACTTTTGCTTTTTAATGATTACTTATGACAATTTTGAAGTGATGAGACAACACTTTACTTCTTCTGGCCTGTTTTAAAAGCATTAGAAGGTATAAAATTTAAACATTTATTAAAAATCTAATAATCCCACAAAAAATTATAATACCTTTATGTTCTTCAAGTTTTCTTTTATGATAAAATGTTTTATAAGAGTATTTATGTGTACATTTCATCTCACGTAAACAGTTCATTTATTTAACTTATGCACGATAAACTTGGTCGCAATAAATTCAAGTTCGAGCTCAAGGCTTTGCACCGTTGCGCCTTTTGTTGTTTTTTTCTCCATTTGGTTTGTTATCATTGAAGAGTGCAAAAGAAGTGTTCCTCGGTTACCGAAGCCGGTTAGTTAACTTCCTATTTTATCGACGCTTCATTATTATGCGATGCTTTTTCAGGTGTGGCTTGTGCGTGATGACGTTCTTTTGTTTAATATATTATGTTTAGCTAAAGGCATCCCTCCCCTAATGGATAAGAGGTGTATTAGGGAGGCCTATGTCCAGCAGTGGACTAACGAAGGCTGATGATGATGATGATGATGATAATGATGATAAAGGCAATACATCTTGGGCCGGGAAAGTATAAAATATTTATAAATAAAATCTATAATACTACTTACTAATTCAAATGTATATTTTAATATTAAAAGAAGTAATTTTGATATATTCTTAACAAGACATCACGAACCAATTATTTGACTTAGAACAACTTCAGTTCGTACCCGTTTCATATTTTTTTTTAGGTAAAAACGAACAAAATCATTTCTTTTAAAAGTCGCGAAATCCCGCATATTATTTATATGAGAGATCTCGCAACTGGTCGATGCAGTACAACAGATGTTTGTGTTTTTTCAAGGCGACAAAAAGTGGCTCTCTCTTGAAAGCGATGAATCATCATTACACTAAAACAAGCTCTTACTTTCGCATAGTCATTGTAATTTCGATAAAACCATAACAGATGATAAGTTTTAAACTCTATTAACTGCTAATAAAATGTATATGTTCTAGAGAGATTGTTTTTATGTCTGTTTTATGAGAAATTACTTATTCATTGTTTTAAGTGGCAGTCGCACTACGATTGTTCTGAATCACTTTGACGCACAAAGTTTCTCTGATTTTTGCTCCAGAGGGTGCGAGATTTGATTCCCAGTACGTGAAAACTATTGTGAGACCGCAGAGTATTTTATTTAAAAAAGAAACGCATGTTTAGATATTTGTCAGACATTTAGTAGCCATAGTGGGGACAAGCTTCGTCTCATTTTATAATGGTATTTAATAATACTAAGTTACATGTCATGTTTTGAATCAGTACTGTAATAAGTTCTTGTCAAATGGCCCGGCATTCCACGTGTTATGTGCGAATTGAATTATCATAGAACAAGTTCATAGTTATACAAGCAGGTCATCGACTAGGACTATGCAATACTTATATACCAAGGGTTTGTGATCGTTTGATAGCCAGATTATTCTGGAATATTCCTAGAACTAGATTCGCTTTATTCAGTTATATACTGGCTTGTTCAATATCTCCATTCCAAGCATTGTGTAGAGTATACAAGCTGTTCTTACCTGCACGTTATTCTCTGGCGACATCTTGACAGGTAAGAATACGTTGTTAGATAAGATTTCACATTGCTCCATTCGTTTGTTTTTAGATAGTGAAATCTTTGGACAATACTTTAACGGTTTTAAAACGATCCTGCAAGAAGACAGTGACATTTAGTGCACTTCAATCATAATCATCATCATCATCAATCATCATCAGCCTGTGATAGTCCACTGTTGGACCTACCCTAATCACATCCATTAGAGGGTTTTGGACTGTAACCCACCACGCTGTGTCCAGTGCGGTTGGTGGGTGGTCAATCATAAAACTTCATAAAATTTAGTGTATTTTTTTTTAATTAAAAGCTAAGCTGACAACTCTCAGTTTATTTTTTTTTAAATAACGGGCTTCCATACAAGATTCAATTGCTATAATCTCCATGGATGCAACCCGCATACAAAGTTAAGGACTAGTTCTAGTAGATTCCCGTAGCGCACGTCGTCGTGTTATAATAGGTTCTTACTGTACATCTTAGAAAAACATATTTTAAGTAAACCTAAGAAAGTAAATAGAATGAAATATGAATAATCATAATGTATTTCTTGTTTAAATATTACATTCACTAAAGCCATATAAGACGTGTGTTTAATGTAAACAAAAATTAAATATATTACAACGAGATTGGGCTTACGTCCTTCGTCCTTTTTGGATTATTTTGCCGAAATGTCAATCGCTGAGCTAAATGCACTACTGAAACAACACATGGACATCGCTAAATCGTATAGGTTACATTGTTCACGTCGATAATATGTTTTATGTATCTCCTTTTATAGATCGGAGAATTTGTGTTACATAGCAATATTTTCGAAATGTCTCTGTAAGTAGGTTCGCCGTTAAATCAGGTCAATCAATAAGAGATCAAGTATCGTGGACTTGATTCAAGCTTTGAGACCGATGCAACTTGCACATGGCTCATAAAACCTTATGTTTATCATATAACAGTGTACATATCGAATGGAGAACTTATAGCAAGGGTAGATAAAACACTGGTAATTCTAAAGGCGAACTCGCATACATAAGGTTCCAATTTTATCATTACGTGCAAACGACATTAATATAACGGTGTAATTAAATTTGCATCTCATCGCGTCCCCATAACGGTTATAGTAAGCTGAATGGCGAAAGGTATTTTTAGACCGTGTGGGTTGTAATGTTTTCGCCCGTAACGAGACGGCGTATTTCTCAACGGCCCCGTCGGCCTGTGGCGAGTGGTTATGTCGCCTTCGCTTATCGGACCTAAAACCAGGCTCGTGGGAATCTAGAATCTAAATCCGAAGCTATTTGAAACCTAGCCTAGACACGTAGACTGTGTATTTAGCTATTTAGTCGATCTGTCATGCAATCCGTGTTTAAAGGTTAGATTAGGTTTGTAAAAATTTATTTTGAAAACTCATTGAAAAAAAATTATGTGTAGTGCTTTTAATTTTTTTCCATGTATTTTTAGTAGAATAAATCATTGGTGACTTGTTAGAGTCCTACGTTTCGATCAAGTTTAAACATAATTAAATACTTTATAGATACGCCATTGGTATAACTGGTTTGTCGTTTGCTGTTTATCACAAATATGCGCCTTATTTTTGATACATTAACGTAAGAGGTCAAGGCGATGTTGTAAATCATTTGCAATCTCTGAGAATGCCAAAAAACTGGTATCGTATTTAGGTTCAATTCAGGTGCGGGCGATCAATTAAGGTTGGTAGTTCTTGTTCAACAAAACAAAAACCCTTTTGTCTTTTCGTTTTGATTATTTTCGGATGTTATAAAATAGCTACTACCGTACAAATTATCATATTCTCACGATTATATGGCTTGATTAAGTATATGCGACAGTAAGGCATAGTTCGGTAGCCGACATACTGCCCTTAGAAACTTTCGAAAAGTTCGAATCGTGCGGGTACTGAACAACTTGTATAATTTTTTCATATCTAGTTGATTAGGGAAATGTAGTGGGATCAGGGGATAGTGAATCTCAAGTGAAGTTATCTGTCCCATCGGAATTTGAGAATGCTGGAAGGGGAGATGCCAGAGTCGTAAATGACTTGGCAGACATTATTTATTATATCATCATCAACTGTGATAGTCCACTGCTGGACATAGGCCTCTCCAAATACTGGATCGTATCCAATCACGCTGGTTAAATGCGGGTTGGTGGGTGGACCGACTTTTAGGCATGTAGCCTATCTGACCCATGGATCATCTTACTTTTCAGACGATTTGGTGATTGGCCCAAATTGCCCTAACTAACGAGGAAACAGAAATGAAAATTTGTCGTGTCTCCCCGCAGGATTCGAACCCACGACTTCCGGTTTCTAAAGCACATGCCTATACCACTATGCTACTACTAGGTCAAAAATTATTTCCAAAAAGCGTTTAACTTTTTTAAAACGGCAAATGAAAATATTTATTCGAGAATACAAACTATCTCATCGTAAATCGCACCTGATTAGACAGACAACTACAGCAACTCGTCAACAACATTTAATATAGCTGTACATTCAACTATACCGATAATAAAAGCTACAGAGTTATTAAACTACCACCAACCAGACTACTTTACATAAGTATTTTATGTTCTCTTTGCTAGCATTCGCGGTGTCTAACTAGATAAGCTGTGTCTCTTACAAACGTCCCTGTATCCTGTTATGCGAGTACTTGTGAGTTGTCTTTTTTTATAGACGCAGACATTTTCTCGTGAAACCGGAGGGGTGATGCTCGTAATCAAATGTACGCACTGAATTCTTATGAGCTCCCGGCTCCTGCATCCGGTGTGTCCGTCTTCCCTTTTTTGTTCGAGTCTTGTTTTACGCGATACCTGGAACTCGTGTGAAGCACCCGTTATATCTATAGTGTTAATCTAGGGTGTTTAGTAAATCTTCTGTATTATTTTATTCTTTTAGGGTTTATTTGATGGGGATATTAATTTGTAAATGAAATATCTGTTTAAGATGTTTCTTAAATCTTTATTTTTTGGTTATTAGTTAAGAAATAGGAACTATACCGTTTTGAAATGAAGTAGAGATGTGTGGTATTGTTGAAATAAAATTACATGTTCAATATATTACATATTCTTACATTCAAGTAAAGAAAGTTAAAACGTTCAATCCGTAACGATCGTCTGATATCCCGTAATCTTCGATAACGACAATCGGATCCTACGAGATATGGAAAGGATTTTCAATGTTATCTTGTGATGAAAACGCATTGAATAAATACTTGCATCGCGTTCAGTATGCGAACGTCATTAAATATCCATGTCTATGCAACTGCCGCCTCTAAATGGATTAAGTGAGTAATGTCGCTGTTTAGCGTATGAACAACATGTCATAATGCCAATAACGTGTATTTTATGTAATTATACCTGAGCCAAAAATGTCTGAATTGTATATAAATAAAGTTACTTAAGCTTTAGAAATGTACTGAGCTGTCATTGATGGAACGTCGTCGCCATATGTAAAAAATTTCCACTGGTTTTTTTTTTTTTTTTTTATAATGGCATACGCAGAGCAGACGAGCAGTCGGCCACCTGATGGAAGTGGTCACCGACACCCATAGACGTTGACAATACCAGTGGTATCGCCGACGCGCTGCCTACCGTGAGACTAGGGTGTTAAGTCTTGTTTACCCAGTAAATAGCTGGCTACGGTGCCCTTCAAACCGGAACGCAGCAGTGTTTTCACACTACTGCTTCGCGGCAGAAATAGGCACCGTGGTGGTACTCCACCAGACGGTCTCCTGTAAACAGGGGACCTCCCACCGGTTCGCGGTGTTTCATCAATTTGCTAACTATTTAATATTGGCTATTTCATTTTATATAAGTAAAGAATTCATATTTAATCGGGTCAGGTGCGTATTATATTCAATAAATAAACTGCTGCTGATTCTTGATCTTTGGAATTGAATATAGTCTTTGTATGCATCCCGTATAAAATCCTGTATATAATCCGCCTCTGTATCCTTTAAGTACAAACTGAAAGTCGTAGGTCCGAATCCTGATTGAATATAATTTTGCATTATCGCTGTTTGTTGGTGAGTGAGGTAGGCCAATCAGCACATAGACTAAAAACTGAGAAGATTATCTATCACAAAGCGTTGTATGACGTCATTGCTTTAAAATTTACTGACAACTGAACCACCTATTAAATGCAGTTGACCCTTCGAGTTGTGTAGGTCTAAGACTGTTATACATATAAATCTGGGTAAATTAGAAGCCGACCTCATAATAACTTAGAAAAATGGCTTGGAGAAAGAAGCTTCTGTATGCAGATAAGACCTTATCAAATATTTAGAGATACATAAGTGGTCGATATAGACCTTATCGATAAAAAGTTTTTAGCGTTGTTTTTAGCAAGTTCCGATATCAATTTCCCTTCTTACATTAAGCAGCCACTTATAAGGCACTTCATCAGGGTAAATGTTTATAGTATTAAGTTTTATTTTAAAATATTTTAAACAACTTATATGATTTCAAAAAACGTAATTCAACACATTTTTTAAACTCGTTATGTAAATGTTTGAAGAGGTTACGCAGAAGTGACAGGTTACGCAAATAAGTTCATTACAAGTTATTCGTGTTGCAAGTTCTTCGAACAGATGTTGTACAAGTTGACCCACTCATTCTATGACGGCTACTCGCTTAGCTAGGCCAATACTTATTGCTTATTATAATTAAATAATAATACCAGTAATAGATATTTTTATGTCAAGTAATATATATATCAGTATAATCGCTTGCGTTTTATTCGATTTATCACAAATTATATTGTTTGTGTACCAAGGCCATAAATATATTTTATTTAGACAATAAGGATTTTTTTGGTCAACATTGCGTTTATAATTAAAAACATAAGACTTCTAATGAAATTGTTTACAATTTAAATAATATTAAACATATATAACGATATGAATATAACAATTCATAAATGAAAATGTTTTTCTTTGTGCTGTATTAAAATTTATTAAAACAACGGAAACAAATGTTATATTATAATACACTAATGTAAATATTAAAAAATATCAAATTTCCTTTCTAGTTATGCCATATAAGTCGTGTTGATATAATCATCACATTCAATATTTTCACAAGACCTCAAATAGCCACTCCATTCACACATTAAATCATCAGTATTTCGGCCACGGCATGACGCAATCGGCAATGCTGTCTAACGTGCTACGAGTGGTTGAATGATCGATTCGTTTAATACCTTCGTGCTACTGTATCGGAGCTGAATAGGGTTGCAAATGATGTAAACTTTGTAACCCATAAAGCAACGCACTAAAAATTAGATAATACGTCTAATGGTTAGTGACCCTGACAGTTTTGCCAAACGGTGTGGGTTCGATCCCCACCACGGGAAGAATATTATGAAGTTATTTGGGTTTACGTATCTATGTAATATGTATTTGTTTACAAATGAGAAGCAATTCTAAAGCCTTTGATAGTTTGGTGCTAGTTAATGTTGTGTGTTATCGTGCGGAAATATTGTTATTATAAATGACTAATAATAACAACTTAACTTGTCAAGGTTACATTATTTACATCAATTCCAAGTGATGTTTGGTTCTGGTATTAGTGTTTACCTCTCACCACCGCAGGCCATTTTAACACTTTCACCGTGGAACATTTGGGTCGCTAGTAAACTCACAGGTAATACTTTCGTCAATTAATAATTAACCTTGCGCGTTGTAAATTGAAATGGTTTAATTTGTAGTTAAGAATACTTTTGGCGGCTTCTTTAAGTTTATATGTATACTGATTGTGAAGCTTTAAATGTTGTGCAGGTATCGTATTAAGTATTTTCCAATTGTCCTTGAATTGTACTAGTAGGTAGTGGTCTAGTCTCACGTTATTATCATTCGACTGTCGGTTGTTTGTTGTCTGTTGATCTATCTCGGTGGCAATAAAAATATGGACGCATAAAAGTATTGATGAATCGCTACGTTTTGCATAGTACTTAAATCGCTTAATTAGTGAGTGTTATGATAATATTTTGTGGACGTTTTTAAGACCGTTCTAAATATAATTATTTTAAAGGTGTACGAATAATGCCATATAGGTTGCAATTCAATTTAAACATAGTGTAGAAACGTGATACTCGTTTCGGCTTAACGAAAGATTTTTTCGTATAGTATCTCTTCTGTACGTAAAATATGGTAATTTTAATCTCTATTGTATGTCATAATTAGCATCGAAGATCGATAAATTGTGGTTTGATTAAGTTACCTATTAGTTTCCATTGGACTTTAATTGAACGAACATACTTCTATAACTATAATTATGTAAAAAAAATTAACATCATCACAGTAATATGTAAAGCAGTAGGGTAAAAATGGTTTAAAGAAAAAAAAATAAAACGATGTACTTAGTTGGTGTTTCACTAATATATTGACTCCTTATGGGGTTCCATGGCATAAAGTTTATTGTCTCCCAAAAATGTTTTATTATTAATATTGTTCGTATTATATTCAAAAACAAAGATAAGTTATGAAATGACTGATTCTTTTCTTGTCATGTTCATGTGATTGGAAGATAGGATATGTTTAACATGAAATTTAATAATCATATTTCTAAAAAAATAATTATATTATATTTCTTTTCTTGTTGTGGTAAGAATACTTTTAAAAAATAATTATACTATGATGGGTTGTACAAAGAAAAAATTCAGCTGGTGTTCGTAATCTCTTGAGTTTAGGTGCTCCTGTTATCAAATATATCCCTGTTTGTTAATTGCTCGTAACAAAGTATTGTCGCATTCAATCTGCCATTACAGTGTTTCCACGCGTAGGCCCGAAGGTTGTTATTCCATTGTCAAATGCTACTGTGACGACTCATATTATCAAATACCATCTGAGCGTTATGAGTCTTTCTGTAGTGAATGTAACGAGAAGGTTACAACTTTTATGTAAGACGCAGATAATACCAACATGAAAGATGGTGAAATTAGTGTCTGATTAGTGTTTTATGGAGACGTGATAGCTCCTTGAACGCAACTCGACAGTAGATTATGTTTAAACAACACCATTATAATCAAATATATTAGTAGTCTAAGAATTTATTATCATGATTCATGTTTTACTTAACGGGCACATATTATCTCGTCGCTTCCACCGAATATTACCACAAAGTGCTCTTACGAGGTTTTGGCTTGTGTGTCAATTCTGCATCTATGTTCCCCAAGATACCTTCACAATTTCTTTTTTGCATTTTGATTACGTAGAAATACGGAGTTAATTTATTTTAACAGATAACTCTTTTATTTTGCGAAACCGTTTTTTTTTACACTCATATGTAAAAAATCAGAAACACATCAAAAAATAACCTTTATTATGGTATATAAACGATCTCAGTATCTTTAATAAATAAAAAGATATAAACAAAAAACAGTTTTTGGCTTCTCTTGTAAATTTGATTTTTCCTGTTAGTGGATTATTCGGTGGGGGGACGATATTCTGTGCAATGTTTATTCATACCACTTTGTGATTTTTGCAACTTAGGTTAGAGATTCAAAACTATGATTTTTTAGTAACATTGATATGTTTATTATAGTTATTGAAAGTTTTAACAAAATAAATGTAATCTTATTTGCTAATTCTTAGAAAAAATATATATAAGACCTCGCCTATTGTATGCTCATTCAGTATGTCTGCTTCTGTTTATTTACCTTAACGTAATGTTAATCCATGCCTGAGGACGCGTGGGCTTTATATTTATAGTTGCCGGGCGTCATGACTTCATCCGATCGATGCCCGTGTTTACGTTTATTGTCTCCTAACACATTTTTATATGCACTACATGTGATTGGTATGAAGGTTATTTGCTTGTTGATAGAAAAACACTCTTCAGTGTTTCGATATAAAGTTTGTAAGCCATGTATCCAAATAGAAGTCAAGTTAAATGTATCAGTAGCTTTATGCTTTTTCGCTAAGGATACTGCTTTCTACAGTTTGGTTGGAAAATTATCAATAACTTTCCTTTCGAGAATCGACTGCACTTATCGAATCGATTTTGATATCGAGCATTCGTTCAGGTGCATCAATAATTGCGATCTCCGAATGATTCAGACGTCTGATCATTTCCCACTTCCTCGTAAAGTCTAATTGCGCTGCGTTTAGTTCCGCCAGGCGCAAAAGGGGCATTCGGCGCCGCTGCTTAACACGACCTGCGGACTTTAAAGGTTCACAATTCATTCAATTCTTTTTAATCAGCCTTTAAACGGCTGTGCTTTAATACCAGTTATTTATGGTTGGACACGCATATGGCACGTATGGTTTCCTGCATACCGTACTCATAAAAAGTCCCATGCTGCTAATTGTTTGCTGAATCAGTGCCGGTCGACCTCAGCTCGCTCCGTTTGTGACCATTTTTGGCTTGCGCAATAAATTATGCATTGACCCGTGTGCGACAAAGCGCAAGTTTTACCTTCGGCGCCCGCTCGACCGTACCGTATTGGGTGCTGTTAATTACTTCTCGTTTCCCTTAGAGTCCGGTGCGTTATTTGCTCGTTATTCTTTGTCAATGATGCCACCCGGCCTTATTAACTTGTATTGACTAACTCAAAACAAAGGCGTGCTTTTCGCTTGCCTTTAGTTATACTCTGTGTACATATAAGCAAACGGATATTGGAAAGGTCACAGCGATATCCTTATAAATTTTTAATATTTTTTTGTTCGGAGCTGTTTTTAGCTTAGCGGTTAAACATGCTGTTGTTAGCAAACATTTTGTATTGTAAGCACAGCATATATATCGCTGAGACTCAAGTGAATGTTGCCGTTAAACTAACCATAGCTTCAATTAAGAATATACATCCAACTGGTGTCAGTGGTTACGCGTAATTAAGCGAAAATCTTGTTAATCCCATATCTTCCCAATTAACTCGAACGCGCGGGCAGCAGAGCACGTCCAGTCGCGTGTCGGCCTGTTTTATTGCCTGGCATTGAAAAGTTCGCATTCAGAATGCGAGATGAAAACTGCTTTTATAAATATTATAATCGCTAAAATAATTGTATTTATTGTATTTCTTAAAAATATACCAATCGAAAGAGATATTAGGATCGCGTGATGTTAAAAAAAGTTTAATTAAGAGTATCAAGATTTCAATGCATGTTTTCCAATATTGATGCACTCGCAAATACTGCTCTTAAATATACCTGATATGAAAATGTGTTGATTGATATTTAAAATAAATTCAATATAGGTATTTGTTTCAGTAAATTTTATTTTATACTGACAGCATTTGTGGTAACTTTGTAGGTTAGGTGAGCCAAAGTGATTTATTTTGCGACGGTCTATTTGGAGGTCCAATTGTTTGTTATCAATATGCGTAAGTACATAGATAATTAGAGGTAAACTTATCAGATGAGCCCGGAAGCAGCCTTTTGTCATATCAGAAAAGCCTGTCATATTATTTTCTTTAAATAAATTGATGAAGTGATAAATATCCATAAAACACAAGGATACGCCTTTGTGTTAACCTAAAACTGAGGAGTTAATCTTCGTTCGGTAGATTAAGCGTCGAAACGCTATTTATCTTTATTTTGTGTGCGTGAGATTCAATTCAAGGAGAAGCTAATAAGTATGTTCCTCTATGGTTATCTTTACTCAGTTCATATGACAACAATATATATATTTTTCATTGTACCAAAGTGTCTGATAATATGAGCAAGGACAAAGTAACAACAAACATTTGTAGAGAATGCTTTGGTATTGAGGAGCGATTAAACTTATTTCATCGGTCCTATTTAGATAGTCAGTGTTTTTCTGCGAGACAGTTTCCGTATTAAACAAAAAGTGATAAGACTTGTGTATTATCGGCACATAGCACCATCTACCGGCAACGTGTCTTTAAACAGCATGCAGTTGCTAAGTTAAGGTTTTACAGGCTGTACGCTCGAATTGAGCGCGAGGGATGCGTGGGTATGCGCGTGGGTTTGACCTCGCAACGTGGGCAGGTGACGATGTTCCGTGTCTGCCGTTGCCCGAAGTGTCACCATCGCCTACGATCGCTAACATTTGCATGTAAGCGCTTACGATCGCTTATAAGCGCTTACAATCGCCTATAAGCACACACAATCGCCTCTAATCGCCCACGGCTATCGCGAACCTTTCGCAATTCGTGTTGACCTATCGCTCTGGTGGGATAGTTGTATGCGCCACCCTTTCTCCGCCTTTAGCACGCTTATATCACTTTTCCTCTGATTTATTACAGTTGCCTGCGGCGTATGTAAATGGCGTTTTTTAACGAATTGAGTTTCGGTTAAGTAATACCTAATATTATTTAAGGCTTACTCGTTGAAATGTCATAAGCCGCGTGTAAGCGTAATAGGGTTAAGGTATTTCGCTAATTTGTAAAGATAAAATTGATTATTTTTGTTGTTATAAACGGAATGCTAAGAATGCTGTTGATAATCCATGTTATATCTGAGTCGCACCAAATATTGAGTTTATGTTAACAACGTAGCTCATAACATCTTTGTCTCATAGTGTTACCGGGAGACGTCGCGAAAGTGTGAACCATTAATGGGTCATCTACCGGATAATCGTATTGGTCGGTTGGTGGTGTGGTTTTTGGCCTCATTACGCACGCATGACACTGGGCCCTGTTTACATAAAATTCAAGTTTTATTTCGCTCCAGTGTACTATATTTGTATAGATTCTTAGTAATACTTTGCATTTGTATGATTCCTTTAATGACCAAGTGTTTTAACGATTTTGATCGTAAAACATTAAGAAATGTGTCCATTGAAACGTCAATTCATTTTACCTAACCATTGATTAATACGAGAAGTCATTGTTCTAACAGCGTATTTATTAAATAATTATGTTGTGGATAGGGTCTTGAATCAGATTGTATCTTTGAACCTCGTACAATGCCCTCTACTCTAGTGGTCAGCGCATTGCCGTAGTTTTGTAGCCTCAATATTAACCGCAGCTGTATTGTGCTATATATATTTTTGTCGTATACATTTTTTAACATAACGCACGGATGGATCACAGATTCTGAATTAAAATAGGACAGTTTTTGTTATACCTAGGCGCTTTTTTTTGTTATTAGAACCGATATAAAAATACGAGAACTCTCTTTTCAATTATACAAATGATTTAGAATTATTTATTAGTCAGCATTATTAATTTATTTTTAATAGTACGTTTATATAGAAGCGTATCTGAACTTGTAATTTACAGAAATTTTAAGTATCTTATTCAGCCGCTTGTATGATGTGTTTTTTTGCTGCTCTCAATATTTTTATAAATCTTGTTGAAATAAGATATATGCTTGGTAATTTAATAATACTTTAATAATTGCATTGCTTATTAATCGTAAATATAACAACTCTTCAAGAATAACACGACGCGTCTCCGAGAGCGTCGGAGAGAGTGAAACGCGTCGGGCGGACGTATCGCTAATTGCTCGCTAATTAAACAGTACGAATTTGGCGTAGAGAGTGCCCTGCCCGCTCTACTTGCCATCGGTGCTACGGCGGCAGTGCACGAAAGCATCTAATAGGCCGACGCATACGTTGAATTAATTTGTTATTAATTAGTTAATCTCCTACGCCCCTTGAACGCGTACGGCCACTTTCATTTTTACCTCTTCTATGTTCAGCACTCGAAGGTGAATGGAGAGCAATCGCTGGCTAATTCGCCAAATTTTACTTTTGAATAATTCTATTTAATTTACATCTTAATGGATTTGCTTAAGTAATTAGATTTTTCGGAGCATTTTACTGCGAAACGTTTGCAATGACGGACTACGTCGATAAAAATATCGTCTCATGTCCCTCGTATCGTAACTATTAAGAATCTATGTATCGTTTCGACCCGATCAAGAATGAGGGATAAAATAATAAAGGTCCTGCACTTAGATAAGTCATCATCATCATCATAATTAGCCTCTGTTAGTCCTCTGCTGGACATTGGCCTCCTCTCATGCACTCCCTCCTCATTAAAGGGTTTTGCACATTGATAAGTAATCTTAATAAAGAAAGAAGTCACAAAATTCTATGCAAATAGTATACGTGCGACACTGATGTTTGACGTATTTTTCTTTTGAATTGTTTCGGCGGACCGATAAATTGATAACTGTTGATGATCTTCAGCATAATATTTACAGTAATCTCGTCACCCGAGCGGAATATTTTCATATCAGCCAATAAGTAATGGTCAATTCATTAACTCGTACATGTTAATTTTCATTTGCATACTAGAAGTAATGTACGATCATTGTCCCATTATAAGTTTTCTTATCTGTGTATTTGCTTATGAATCTACGGCTTGCATATGTATGAAGTTCCATTGAACCGTTCAAATTATCTCATTCGATCTTGTTGACATTGCCGAGAGATTGGAATGCTATCGTTCTAATAATATGAGGGGAGAATTACGTAGAAATATCGGTTTTGTTGGAGAATGTTAAAATGTCCGACCTTTTAGTTGTTCTTGTTGTGTTTTAAAATGTATCCCGTCTATTTGAAATGGTTTTTACTTTGAATTCTATAAATAATATGCGATTTGTCTAAAGTCGATAAATTTTGATATTTAAACGCTTAACTCTCTTAAGGTTGTCTTAGGTTATTATATAGCTGTATTGAAATAATTTCTGGCGTGTATTGTTTTGTTAGTAACAAGGAAAACTAATAGAAACTTTATTTATAAGACTTAGTCGCTGAATGCAAATACTGCACAAGTAATGTAAATCAACAATAATGACGATTCGCTTTAATCAATTTTTATAGTCAACTTACATTTATTTCGCCCTGTACACTTTAACTCGATAGATTTGAGCGTACTTAATATTTTTCAGCGTACTTACAATAACTCGTTATTCCCGCAACCCTGTCTCTTAAGATCCACCTCCGTGTTTACATTTCTCGCGCTTTGACAGTTTTTATGACGAAGGATCGCTCGGACCAGGTTCCCATTCTGGCGTGTCTCCGCCTTCGGCTATTTTCGTCGGCGGCATGCGACAGAGCGTTTTGTAACATACCCTATTTGGGGGCATAGAATGCACGCTCGTCCTAATACATTGGACAGGACGGCCGCGACGTCGCCGCTTGTTTGACAATTAAAATGCTTTGGATATTCTGTTGAGTGTATACAGCTGAGCTATCTTTTTTAAATTGAGTTGCATAATATTTTGCTTGTGTTGTTTAATATAATCATGCCACTGTCCTCTAGTTGCATTTCAAGGATGAATTAGCCATATCAACAGACTATTCAAGTGTTGTTTGCACGCATACGGGTAAGCTTCAGCATATTTTATCTCGTTTGTTGTGTATAGAAATTGTACTAGGGGCTAGTCTCTTTGAAACGAATAAACTTACTAATACCATATTTTACACTTAATACTCTATAGTATGAAGTACACTAACCTGTTAAAAACGAACGACCAGAACCTTGTAAAGATTTGAATCTTTTCCTGTACCTTAAGAGGCGTAAGAAAATAAATATGTACTGACGTCTTCATTCGTTTCCCTCGTTAGCAATGTTGCTTTCCAAGTGTCTACGGATTGCATGTCACTAGACAGAACGTCCCACCACATAACGTGTTAATGCACATGATTACTTTCTTGCTAACTTGACAACTGTGTAAAGTTGATGTAAGCAATAAATATAACAGTCGTGTAATATGGGCAAATGCGCTTGTTAACAATCCACTAAGACATAGGCTAGTTAGAACGAGTGTTTATTTTAAATGATGATCGTTTTGTAATAAAGTATCATAAAACTTATTCCTAGATGTATTTCTATACAAATTTAAAATTAGTGATTATTCTTCTTTATTTTTCATACAAATTGTCTTCGCTATACAAGTCAACTTCGGTAAATTTAAATCAACTTAGGTGACAACTGCATCATTTGATAATAACTTGGTAATGTTTCGTATGAACTTTGGGTGCTTTAGCTTTAGGACTAGAGTGCTTATGTGTATACTTACCTAAAGTTACGTCTATAGCCTCTAGCGGCCTATTCATGCGGGAGGAAACTATGGAGGCTGTAATGGAGAAGTTTGCTGGTGCTTTGTACTCCCTTTTATATGCTGTCTACTGCGATATAAAGATTATGCTCCGCCGCGTAGGCAATAATAATAATGTTCTTCAGTGGATTACGATTACGTGTAAGCGCAAACACAAGTTCACTCTCTATTCCTTTATACCATCAAAGATGGGACGGATAACCAATACGACCGGAGAGAGTAAGGCGCAGGACCGACTTTTACATGCCCGTCCGACGCATGGATTATCTTACTTTTCAGACAATTGCGTGATTAGCCCAAATTGCCCTAACAACCAGGAAACAAATGAAAAATTGTTGAGTCCCCGCAGGAATCGGAACCGACGACCTCCGGTTTCTAAAGAACACGCCATTAGTAGCCAGCTGTTTGATGTTTACTCACGAATACATGTCCCGGCTTGTTCTGTACTTGTTAAACAATAGTATAAAATACATCTATTGACTAGGTGAAATGTAACGTAGAAAACATTGGCAGTCAAGCGAACAAAGCTAACTATTTATATATATATATATATATACCTCTTCCTGTGACAATGTGACATGACGTCTTAATCGCTTATAAAGATTAAAATAAACTTTTTATATTGTACAGAAACAATATTTGACGCATATTATTTATTAAGTTGACTTTATGATAACTGCCGCCAAGCGCAAATAACTACGATGAATTTTGTTCTAGTGATTTATGTTAAAGAATATTAACTTAGGAAAGATATGTTAAATAATTTTGAAATAATGAGTGATTATGTCTTGATTTGAAGTCGTAATTATGTTATTAAAAAATAATAACGTACAAGTGAACTTTGACACGGAGGAAACCTTTGAAAATTACACTAATCTATAAATAAATGAACTAGTAATTATAATGTAACGGTTTGGCTTCTTAAAATTGCCGTATAACTTGTCTGAAATGTTGGTAGTTTTAACTATTTACTACCATACCGGTTCTACTTCGATCATATCTATGTTACAAAAAAACAATTCATAATTGAAGTAAGGATTACTTAAAGTTTCACTTACAAGTATAGAAACTTTGTAAATATTTAGACGTTGAAAATAGTATTTGCTTTTATGCTTAAATAATTGTATACTCTCCGTTATAAGGTCTTTCATAAATCAGTTTTAGCTAGGTGTACGTACCAACACGTCTAGACCAATAAATCTATGATTTCGTTATATATTTAAGATGAAAATGATTGAAATAAATAATTCTTCAAGCTTTCAATTAAAAATGCACGTTATGAACGTGGCATTGTTCTCGACCGTGATAGAGGAGCATCAGTGTATCCGCGGCTTATTCGCATTTGCACTGATGCGACTTCGGATGCACTGTTGTGTAAGAACTAGCTCTAGTCCATGACTAGACTTGTGCGATTCTCGTGCAATGCCACCAAAAGGTCGATAATTAATAATACAGTTTCGGTTGTTGTAGATTTGTAAGCAATTCCGTTTTTATTTTTGCATTAGTTTAAACCAGACCAGTTGGTAATGGGACGTTTTATTTTGGTACAAGATATTTGTGACGTTTTTAAGGTACATATTATAAATCGATAGACACTATGATCAATAGACAATTCTACCGTCGAGCCCTATGTCAAGCACGTTCTAATAATAACTTTCAAAGCAGTTTCATGGACTGTAAATGATTTTTTTAGAAAGAAACCGTCATTTATTAAAAAAAATTTAGCCTTTGCACCTTAAGATAATCCTTTCAAGGCGTGGAATATCAAATTTACGCGTTTGCGTAAACAAGATATGCTGATGTGCATGCTGGATTATTGTCCCTGATATAAAGTAGAAGTAAAAGTTACGCTTGTTTCTATTAATATTACACAAAGGTGTAATATGGAGGACCTTCGCTTAAGTCCAAATGCGTATGCCCGTTGACAATATGCGGACGTTACCATTTAAAGAGAGTCAGAGTGAACGTCGCAACGATGCAAGCACGTGTCGTACATTTGTCGGTGCAATGCCTGCATTGAATGCGACCACCTGCTTTTCAAGAAGACCTCATAATGCATCTGCTCCCATTAAAGTTGCAGTTGCGTAAGAAAAACTAGATGTTCTAAGGACACTTCTGGACGACCCCTATTGAGCTTTTGAAGACTTGCGATGCATAAATTCAACAAAATGTGTACTTTTTTGTTGAGAGGTATATGCGAAGTTTACCAGAGCATTCGATTATAATTTTCTATTAGCGTCGGAGTGCTTAAATTTTCGTAGATGTGTTTGGGCAGTTCATTTAATTTACCTTTAGTTACATCATATATTAAAAGAAATCACAATATTTAGGCGTCCTATGATACTTATAGTTAATGAACTTTTTTATTGTTGCAGTCGAAGCAGCGGGCGTCGATTAAATGGCTGCTTTCCAAGGCGTTTAACAACAGGGTGCCGGATAACCTGCAGGAGCCCTTCTACAGGGACCATGAGGTGAGTGAACCTTGCTTAGCAAATATCTATATTTAACTCTATTAATCATCTATATATGTGTCTACATCTATCTATCTATTCTAGCCTGACTAAAAGAGATATAGCTATGCCTGTTTTTCTACTAAACTAAAGGTACAATATAGTGTTCCAATTTTAATGGAGGTAGTTAGAAAAATTATTCGATAAACTTAATACAGTAAGTGTTAGGGTCATCTCAAAATTTAAAGGATAGATTTTAGGATCATCTCAAGGTTTTAATAAGGTAAACGTCCTATTATACATTTTTCTCTAACACATGTCTGAAACACAAAATCACAATGTTTGTTTACTTTTATTTCATTGTTCGAAATCGGTGCTTTCTCGCTTTTTGTCACGTTTTAATGGTAAAGAACAAACATTAGATAATTAAACTAATTCTGTCTGATAACAGGTTGTTGCCCGAAAGTGAGTTTATAAAACTTTGGGTGGCATTCATTTTATCTGTAATTATAATACTTTATACGTCTGTCGATATATACAAAAATATATCCTAAAATATATACATTAAGCGTAAGTTTTCTCTTGCGTCAATTATAAAATGATTTGATATTTTATTGACTATTTAAAATATATAAAAGTTCGTTAAAAGTTTTATTTTAAGAGTTGACTATTGAATGCTTTAAAATTCATAGAATTTTATTTGACTTACATATCCACTCATATGTAAGACGCATATTATATGCACCTAAAATTCCTTCCATTCTTAAAAACTTAGTAGATGAGATAAGATTGCTTTATCATTTATTTGCGTGAATAAGGTTAAAAATAAAGCAACAGTTTTAAAGCTATTTGCAATACGCTGCAATTACTATTACTACACGAAATATGTATTGCCTCCTAAAGTAAAATAAAGAAATAAATTTAAGAAATTTTATTTAATACGGAAACGTTCTTAGATGTACCAGAAATAAACTATTAAAATTTCATAAAAATCTGATAACTTGTTAAGGTGAGCGTGAAATACAAAACTAGAAACTGTTCTATTTTATATAAACAGATTTCTTCAACAATATATTTTGTTTATAATAAAAATATAATTTACTTTAGAAAAGTATTGTTTCGGCAAAAGAGTTCATTGACTCCGTGCACTTTTATCTCTGTCTCAATATTAGCTCGTCTTTAAGTTTTTTTTTTTTACAAAAGAGACACTTACTATTATGTCATTATTAAAATTCATATTGAAAAACTAGAAAATAAACAGTTCGTATTAGTGGTTTTAAACAAATGGCAGGCATCGGAAAAATTTTCTATAGCGCCCTTTAAATATAGGATAGCCCTCGAAACGACCGATCTCACCTCTTGCGAACTTCCCGCGTTGCTTTTGTTTTACGCCGTACTCGTTTTGCCCCCTTTGAAGTTACGGCCGGTTTGCTCTGAGGTTACCTTTGTAAGGGTGAAGGTACTCGGAGACTGAAATTTTTTTTTTTTTAATTGACAGGAAACACTGTTTTGAATTTAAGGTAATAAGGCGTTTGACTTACAATCATGTTGGAATGTCATATTCATAAAAGGCTGCTAGTAATACATATCGATGAACTAAGAGCCAAGGTAGGGTTAAAAAAGCAATGGATAGACTTTGTGAGCAATCTCACAAAGTGTGTGTAAAAAGAGAATTAAATAATGAAATGACAAATATTAAATAGGAATGAAAGAAGAAAGCGTTATGCCCAACGCTAAATTATCGGGATAACTAGTAGACGAGCTTAAAACATATAGAGAACAACTAGTGGAAAAGCTTTTTTGTATTAATATATTCACTGGTGATTTTTATAATAAAATTTACATTTAACATATATTTGAAACTTCTAACCTAATTAAAAAAACCTTTAAACTTTTAACAGCAAGGTTGATATGCTATCACCGAATTGAACCAGTACGTAATGATCATTGGCTGTCGTGTAAATGACATAAATTAGGATTGCTCATAAAAAACGAGTACAATTTCTGTCTAGACCATAAAGTTATTTTAATATGGGAGATACAAGGTGATAAATAAACGTAAACAGCAATCGTGGACGTTTTTTGAACAATGAAAACCTTTCCTAAGTATAATAGGCATATTTCATATCTATATCAGTAGGGAACGCTATCCTATCGGATCGTAGTAGACTCTGTTCCAGTTACACTCGCAAACCTTCGCCGCTGAACATCTGCACACAGTCAATGTCCTTGAGGGCTCAGCCGGTATTTGCAACGTAACAGCGCTAAGCCACAGCCGGCATTGTATCGATCCGTCCAGTTGTATAGGGTTGCTACAGCAAGTGGCACGCGATCAGTACTATTCAACTTAGGAATGGACAGGAGTGCCGCGAAATGTCCACTGTGTACTGTTCTTCAGCTCTCGTGATTCAGGGCTGTGCGTTTTAAGTTTAATGAAACGTGTCGCGTGTTTGTCGTACGTCGTATAATGGGTGGACTGTGTTTGTGAAAAGTTCTGTGCATGTTTTGCTTTAAATGTTTCGTTGATACCTTGTCCCGGTTTGGTACCGACCCTCTGGGTGCAGCTCATATTCTGTGCTCATATCCTGGAATAGCTTATGGCTTACAATCAATAATTTTTCTTTAAAACACGTTCTTAAAAAAAAGGGCCGGTTATTTAGTTCTCCAATGCTAAATTGGTAATTTATTTTTTAATGTGAAAATATGTTTGTTGTGATAATGAAAATTGTATTTTTATAGCAATTTGAACACAAGTTGCTATTCTACATTGATCGTTCATAAAATAATTTGTCAATATCTTAGCGTCAATATACGAAATTCGTGTTGTTAAAGTGACAAAAAAATAACCAGAATTAGGCAGCTGGTTACCGACGGTGGCGCCGTTTCCTAATTCCTTACTGTTATCTGACCCCATTTTCGATTACTCGCCTTACAGGTCCGATACCTTTGCTGTTTTTAAAACCACTCGCCCCACATTCACGACGTGAGTGTTAAATGAGATTCGATATTGTAAACTTATTTGATTTCATATGAAATGATGTGCAAAGAAAAATATCAATAAGTTTTAACAAGATTATTAGTGCTAGAAAAAATGTTACGACAGTGTAACCTGCTTCTATAATAATTATTTTAAACAGTGTAAAATTTATAATAGATCGCCTTATATATTCTTGAAATGTTTTTAAAAACTGTACTAAATTCGTTAAGCTTTTACAAACACGCTTATTTTTACATAATGTATTTAGCATCATGTTCCTATTATTTCTCATAGATTCATGAAGCCAGTAAGTAAGCTGTAATCTTGTAAGCTTAACAAGCTCATTCCTAAATCACATTTTTTATAATGCGGTGATCAACGCCCGGTCAATAATTATACGATGTGTCATGTTTAAGTGATTAAAGAACAAAACAAAAAAATAGCTTTTGTATTTCCACTTATAGTGACTAAGTGTACCAGGGCAGACAGGTCATACTCTTACGAAGGATATTGGTTAAGAAATGAGATCTTTTTGGACCTTATAAAGATAGATCTACTATAAAATATATCTTTCTTTGCTCACATAAAATGTTTGTATAAATACAATATTATTTATATTGTATCAAGGACTCAGTATTGATAAAGGTTACTGACAAATTAAGTTCTTTTTATTTTGAGCAAATATTTTTTGTAAATCGAAACCTTAACACACATATACAGCATTACTATTGTATGAAAAGAGTAACTAAACTGATTATAAAAATACCGTTAATGTAATCAACTTTAAATCGACTTTCAACAAGGATTTAATAAGACTTTTTCTTACCGAAACTAATGTTCTCTATTTTTTTATCTATTATAATTATTGCCTCTATTATAATAAAATAATAGAGGCAATAATTATAATTAAGGCAATGGCCTTAATTATAACGGGTGAGACACTCACAGCGTGTATCTCTAATTTATTATTTACTCCATATTAATCCGTTCGCAAGTCATCTCGCGCCCCTTCTAACATCTCCGAACCAATGCACTACCGGTTCCGCACAGGCGGACGCCACCACGAATCGAAATAGCCCCTAATGAGCGTCGTCTCGTCCGCGGTGAACATTAGTTTTGCCCCACCGGAAGTACACTCTGCGGTCCCACGGGATGCACCATGGCGGCGCTAAGGTCGAGAATGCATTGTTGGGACTCAGAAGTGGCGGCGAACGCGGAATCGACCATACGTAAAAATAGACCGTGCCATTTCCGTCTTGGGTGCATATCAATCTTTTGTTCCCATCGAAGTTCGTGACGAGCGTTTCGAGTGATTTCGAGATGGTGTTCGTGCAGGAGTCTCCATGTTTACATTGCTCTAATGCACAGTGCGCTAAGTGTACGCTGCTCATTTTTCGTGTTATTGTTTGAAGTTCCTCAATCCAATCAATTATGGGAATATTTCGTTAAACATTTTATATTCTAAGTTGTTTTTTCTCCTTTGACAAATATTATCGATGTGACAAAGTTGTCCTGAGTGACAGTTGCTTATTCGATACAATGAAATGATTTGTTAGTTGACATTATAAAAAACATCTATATTAGAGCCAAATTGGATGTTAAACCGGCTTACATATTACTTTCAGTCGCTTCCGAGAATACTAAACATGATAAATGATACAATCGGATTGCATTATTTTATATTTAAAATTGACGGTAGCCGAATTGACACTGTCATTTTGACGCCCAACGTCTTAGTCGGTCCCGTTGCCATGGGCCCTGGGATGGGTTCAAACGTTGGGTATAATTTTAAATAATTATAAAGTAAATGAACGCGATAAAATTGTATTATTTATCATGGCTTATTGTTAACAATGACATCCAAGTTACGTCATAGATCAAGCCTTCTTATTTATGAATTGTTACTAAGGTGTCAACCACTAACGTTGTTACGGGTTACATTTTTTTATCAATTACTGGTCAATATTTTTTCCAAATTTAGCTATATCATTTCGCAGTCATAGCTATTGCAACATCTACTACCATAAGGTTTTAGTTTAAAGTTGCAATGTATAATGCAGTGTTGTTATGTAGTTCGAGCGCTTTTTGTTCTTTGATGTTTAGGTATTTATAAATCGACGTTCGACTGCCACTTTCAGATGACTCAACTGTATCAATCGGATTACGCATGATTGTCAGTAACTCTCGAAGATTAAACGCTGCCTAAATGAATCACTGTTCGCTTCCTTCGTATTCGTTCAAGCATTCAGTGGCCAATCCTTTCGTGGTGTTCTGTTCGTACCTACGTTGCGTAAACCTCTTATCTGTGCCCTAAAATGGGCTGCAACTAATATTTAATATTTGTTTTGAAAATGTAAACAGTGTTTTTTGACATTAGCTTTGTCTCATAAGGCTTATTTCTATAGTAAAAGTACCATGAACATAATTTACAGAATATTGCACAGTCTAATACGTCTAGGTGAAAGCGTTAAAACTTACTCTGAGTTAATATTTTAATTTGCGACAGCACTGCGTTTAATTTTATGGAATTTATTTTACGAATCTTATCACGTTTATTTGTATATTAACTCCCAACGTTTTATTTGAGCACTTTGCCGCGGTCGTGGTAACGGGCAGAATCTTGCAGTAGTTCATTTAAATTGCTAGAACTAGCAAATTATACCAAGCTATAATTAAATTTCATTCGGTCAACGAAATGGCTTAATTAGTACACGGCACTCTGCCTCTCCTCGGTGTAAATCTGTCGGCTATACAAAACGAGGACCTCTCATTCCGTGGGCGACACAAACGCGATCCTTCGCCGTCTTTCTCCTTGACCCGGGATACCAGCGACACCGCGCAGTTCGTCCTTTTGTCTCCCTTCGTCTTATGTTAGAAGTTTACAGGGTTGGTATAAACTGTTGCTTATATGGGAAATTGAGCATACCTTTGTAGGTATTAACATGTCTTTGGCTTATAAAGTAATGCAGAAGAATTATTGTAATTAAAGTAATGATCAGCGAATCGATTATTCGCGGCATAAAACATCGAAATAAGATGATAGATATTATTTATTATCGATTTTATTTATGACCTTTTTGTAAATTCCCCCGTATTCCGTTGTATTCAAGTAAAATGTATCAATGCCATATTCTTGTAATTCGTTATCGTTATCTTGTTTTAATAGTCATTCTGTAATATTACTTTGAACTGACTTTATTTAGGAAAAGATACATATAGGAACGGTATCACTAAATGGAAGATGTTACGTTTTATAATTTTCTGTTTGTTTGGGTAAGTGTAAGTTAGGCAACATTCCATTTATCATGCCAAACACTGAGCGAGAATTAACTAGTAGAAAAAGCATTTTTTACGACTCCGTTACTATGAGTTATTGTTTTTAATTTTTTTTGGCTAAACTATATTTGGAGTGTCTGAAAGTAAACGCAGCAACCCTAAAAGATCACTCGTAACAATTACTTGGGCGAGACAAGTGATGCGACTGTCGTGATTCGTTTACAGGAGGATTAGGGACGCGTAGCTTTTTGTGACGCCATCTTTATGTGTATGGATTGGAGATAACATGTTTCGTAACTTTTTCTTTGCGCGTGTTGTTGTAACTGATACTGTATGTGCTTTATTGCTTAACATAGCTTTATCTTTATGCACATGTTTTGTGTTCGTAATAACTTGAAGCGTCCTTTGTTGATTTAACGTGCTATGAAAACGACACTACTAAATGTTTCCAAATAACTAAATATGTGTCTTTAGTTTTATAACAATTATGAATCATATATTTAATCTAATTTTATTTCCAATATTGTTTAACTTTCGTGGTTCACTACAACAAATATTATGGGCAAATGATAAAATTACTAAGGTTAGTGTATTGTTACATTCCTTATACTGTTTCTAAAATATCGTGACTTAGCGACAAATTATACGAAATTTTATGGTCCATTTAGATAGGGTCACCTATCACGCAACGCACGGGTTATTGCTTTTCCGTAGCAAAGGACGATGACCATTTTGTTGAACGAAGTTGAACGGCAAAAATTTCCCCGAAAACTGTCTGTGACACAATATGTTGTTGCGTAAACTTCGCTGGTACCGTACAATTGTTTAATATTGAAAGTGAGAGTTGTGCGCGCCATATTGTATATGATCACGTGTAGGCTGGCCTGGCTGTGTTTTATTATATAGAGGTAATCCTGCTAATATTATTTTGTAGGTGGTAAGTCTCCTTTTTATAGGGGATCGTCTGGGTCCGGTACCTATCTCTGCCGCAAAGCACTACGATGAACACACGCTGGCTACTTATTTCTACTTACCAGCGTATTTACTAAGTAAACGAGATTTAACATCCTATGTCTCACGGTAGGTGCGTTGGTGATACCACAGGTGTTGCCAATGTCTGTGGGCGTCGGTGACCAGTTTCCATCAGGTGGCCTGACTGCTCGTCTTCCTGCGTAATCAAAAAATATATGATGATATTCAAACACTATGAACATCATCAGCCTTCGTTAGTCTACTGCTGGACATATGCACGCTTTTATATTGCTATTCTCCATTTTTAATTGTCTTTAATTGATCTTTCCAGTAATTTTGTATATAATACAGGCCATTAAAAATTATGAAGGTTTTGTGTAATTTAGCAAGGATTTTTAAATCCATTCAGACAACTATTAAACTTTTAGTCTCATATGTTAGTATGTTATGTGTGAATTTACTAATTATATGTAAACATAGTAGTTTGTAAGTTCTGTAAGTACCTAATTTACCTGAATTCTGGAACGCGATTCGAACGCTGTATATTTGACAAAGTAGGTTAAGTCCTATTTCAATAGAAGTTTAGCCGGCGGTGATAATAAAAGAGAAATTTGAATTTTCATATCCGAGTCGTGATAAAGATTTTGGTTTTAGCAGATTTTGTGCAGTATTTATCAGAGGTCAAATAAACGCCCTTATAATTAACTGCAAATGAGTAACGAAGCTTTCGAAAGCTTTAGGACTTATAAAGATTATGTGAGGTATACAAAATTCTAAAAGGGTAATAATATATAACCTTTATCTTAATCGATTATTCTTTTTAAACAATTAATTATGACCTGGAACGAATTCATAAACCTTGCTCCCTGTCTAAAGTTCCTCTCCGTATATTTAAAATGCAAATTCCAGTGTCTTAGTGACCTCAGCTTCTCAAGTATCGCACGACCATTGTGTTCGTCTTTTAAACCGCGGTGCTAATGAAATCTTGCCACTTGCTTTGTGAAAAAATTATAAACGTTAGATTTAGTAGTAGTAGTAGTTTATAATTGCAAATATAAATAAATTTCGATGTTAGCCGGTTTTAAAATAAGAATAAATAGTATTCATTAAAATCTTCATACTAAGACCAAAGTTTAAAAATAGTCGATATATCTAAATTTTCTATTACATATGGTTACCCCAGTTCTCGTATATCATCGTTTAGTGTCGTTTAACACTTCATGGTCAATCAGATGGTAACATAATGTCATAATGGGCGAAACAAACCAGCTTATTGTTTGTTGTGACGCGTACAATTTGTATGGTTGCTTAGTTGTAAATATTTTCGTAAATATTTTATGTTGTCATTAACTAAGGGTTTTTTTTTCATTTAACTAAAGAAGCATTATGTGGAGGGATAAACTTCAGCGGAGCTCAAATTTAAACTTACTAAAACAATGTTGAAATTGTTCTTTAGTCTCTTTATAAGTATCATCATCATCAGCCTTTGATACTTCACTGCTGGACATAGGCCTCCCCCCTAATACACCCCTATCCAATGCGGGTTGGTGGGTGGACCGACTATTTACATGCCCATCCGATGCATGGATCATCTTACTTTTCAGACAATTGGATATCGTCCCAAATTGGCCTAACCAACTAGGAAACAACAATGAAAATTTGCTGATTCCCCGCAGGATTCGAACCCACGACCTCCGGTTTCTAAAGCAAACGCCTATTCCTCTAGGCTAATATAAGTATCATATTACTTTTTTTTTTAAATATAATGGCAATTCATGACTAAGCCGACGCCTTTATTGCGACAAATGGCGCTTTTAGCGGGATTGGTTGGAATACATGAAAGAAAGAATAATGGTAGGGATACACATTAATAATTCGGTCACACGATTCTTCGGCCATTTTTTATCATTATTTATTTATGCTATAACGTGTCATTGTCTTCTGAAAAAATACATTTTTTTTTATCCTGAAGTTGCCAGACTCATGTCTATAGTAAGCTTATCTAACACAGAGTTCGGAGAAGCTCCCGTCCTCACGAACTAGGTGCCCACATTTCTAAAATGAAGGCCACACGACAGAAGGTACGTGAGTTAGGCATGTTTATGTCTCTAAGGATCGTCGACGATCGGTTAACGGACCGGGACGCCGACGGTCTGGCGACTGTATTAATCGTTTGCTGGGGGCGGTGAGAACCGCCCTGGAACGCGGGTGTATCTAGTGTACGCGGTGTGTGTGTGTCCGCTGTGCTCGTAAGCGAGGGCGAACTACAGGTGAGTGTGTGCTATCCCTACTTGTGTGGTGTGTAATGTTGGGTGTCGGGACCCCGTTGGGTCCGGAGTCTCGGCGACCCTTCCTCGTCCGGGTCGAGGAGAACGTTTCTGCGGTCACGCTTTGACTAGACGCGTTTGGATCGGCTGCATACGTTAGTGCTTTACCAGCAGAGGGTTCATGGTGACTACTTTATCAATGTGTTTGCGAGTTATCTTTTGAAAGTGCTCGCGTGAGTGTCGGCAATTTGCAGTCGCTGTGTAAGTCTACATTTCGTTGGTACCACACTGCGCCCAGTGGCGCGGCGGATGAATTTGTTTTGAACTACTTGTAGTTGCTTTAGGAGTGTGGAGGATACGTGAGCAAAAGTTTGGCATGCATAAGCATGATTGGTCGTATGCATACCTTGTACAATAAAAGTTATATTTGAGCGACATTTTACTGTTAGAATTCGTTAGGTGATATAGTCTAGTCGAAACGAACAAAGCCTTTCTCCTAACGTCCTGAATATGACTTTTGAACGACATGTTGCAGTCGAAGGTCACGCTCTAGGGTATTTGGCCTTCCTTTCCACTGGGATCGGTTGGCCGAAAGTTTTAGGTTCCCTAAGTGTCTGGTGCCGGCCCGCGCGTGGCCTTATCCTGACGCCTGGGCTTGAGGACCGGGGGTATCGTGTAATCACGACGTAATCTAGACGACGATGAAGTGTATTGCTGACACTTTTATCGGGATTGACGTCGATTCTCCATTTACGAAACCATTCGCCTAAACGATTGATCGCGTTTTGGAGCTTTTAAAGATATAGTTCGTCAAGCGACGAACACAGAGAGCAGTGTCATCGGCGAAAGTGCCAGATTGACATCGTCGGCTTTGGAATGTCGCTGTGTAGAGCGCGAATACAAAGGTGATAGGACCGATCCTGAGGGACGCTCTGCTTGAGCGGACGAGTGTGGACAGGTGCTTCGACTCGATATCGGAAGAGCGATTTGACAAGTAGGTTTGGATGATGTGAACCAGCCTGTCCGGCACTTGAGAATGTCCAGCTTGTAAATCAAACCGTTGTGCCAGACTTTGTCAAATGCCTTGGACATCGAAGAAGACGGCCCTGTGGATACGGGGTTTAGCGGTGGTGAAGGCCATTCAGAATGAATTTGTCGGCGATAATTTGGTCGGACACGAGGGCTTCGGACGAAAACCAATTACTCGTCTGGGATGAGGTTATTGGAGAAGGTGTGGTCTTTCAACTCGGAAGAGGATTATGCGTTCATATAGCTTGCCCAGGCAATTGAGCAAGCTGAATTGGACGATAACTCGTGGTAGGTTAGAGGGTTTGTTCGGCTTGGGAATACTGATGACGATGGCTTTTTCCAGGCATCAGGAAAAGGTTGATAGTAGAATATTGAAAATGTTGGACAATACACAGAGCAATAGGGCCTGCAGAGTATTTTTAGAGTTCTATTTGAGATACGGTCTGGGCCAGGTGCCGACCAGGGTTTAAGACCCTTAATAATTTCGCGAACCTCCTCCGGGGTCACTGGCTTTAATTACCCCTCTGTGGTAAGGCAGCCCTAGTTTGACTAGACGGTCCACCTCCGATAGGGTGGGCCGCGTCGGCGATGTGCGCGAGATGGCGTACATTGCTCTTCTAGCGATCGGCTAAGCTTCGGCCTTTCGAAGTCATCGAAAGCAACAAGCTTCCCCGTTGGCTTTCGATAATGGCGGCATGAGCGTCGCGGGGATCCGACTTCATACGTCGAGCCAAACTGCCAATAGGCAGTGTCGATGGTCACTAAGTCTTCCGTCAGACCTAACCATGGAGCCTTTGCGATGTAACTCTATCCTATTCTGACCTCTAGCTGAAGTTTCCTAAAGCGAAATCGGTTTGACTCGGACGGATAGCGATAAAACGCCCGCTTGAGTGTATTTTTCTCTTATCAGACATCGAATACTGAACGGCAAGCGAAGTTGCGGTCACCTCGAAACCTTGACTGTCCTTTCGGAGTCTTCGATGGCTGATGGATATGCGTTATGATACTGTCGATGGCAATATACGCTTTGTCTACACTATCAATAACCTCCGGTAGTTAGAGCAACTTAGGTCCATAGCCTTGAGTTTGCGTTCAAGACAATGCCAATTTGTTGCGGTTTTGGTTTAGGACCGACCGCGCCTTTGGCCCAATTTGAATAAGACCTGGCAAGTGGTCAGAGTCAACTCACAGAGTGCCTCTATCGATACGACATCGAGCGAGACGTCTTAACTAATAGCAGGTCCTATAGTGCTAGGAGCGCCTATTGCCTGAGTCTGAGTATCTAGTTGGGGTCCGGGAGCTATTATATTTATGTTGAGTGGTTCTCGAGTTCCAGCAATTTATTGCCATTTGTGTTTGGCGTAATGCAATTCCAGTCGGATGTTTGCTATTTAAGTCGCCTGCAGATAATGGTTGATGGACCTAAGCGAGAGAGCAACTCTAGGTGATCTAAGTAACTTCTTAGATGGGGACAGGTACACGGAAACAGCAAGCGGCCTATGGCTGGTGAGTGCGATCGACATGCCGTCCCTCAAGTTAGTTAATCGTAGGTGTTTCTAATGGTGCGATATGGATGACCTTTTGTAGTATATAATGTACCACCCAGCGGTCCTGACAACCTATCGTTTCTAATAACTGTTAAGCCACTGGATTCTAGGATTGGCTATTGACGGTTTTAAAAGGTCTCTTGCACTCAGAAATATGTCTATACTATAATCCTGCAAGTATTTGGCGATTTCGGATCGCTGCTTCTAAGGCCGTTCGCGTTAAAGACGATACGACTAGAGAGCGCGGTTTTACCCTACCCATGCTGTTAGCCATCTTAATTCGGTTTACCTACTTACTTGTGTCTGTTTCGGTTTATGGGTTTTGATCTACTGAGCGCTTCTAAGATTTCGCCGTGAGCGAACAAGACTTTGAGTTTCCATGGGGCCGGTTGCTGAGTTTTCTATAGTCCAAATCGTATAATTTGGACATACTAACTGCTTGAGCGAATTCAAAGTATTTTCGAATACTTCGTCGGGCGGCGGTCTAACGTAATTACCGGGCCCTTGTGGATGCGTTCAGCGAGACGGACTCAGGTAGAGACGCGCGGTACGGCGGGCGCGGCGCAGGTGCGGATTATTGCACGCAATGTTGGGGCCACCTGGTCGGTTCCTTGCTATTATTGCCCCGGCGATCTGAGGGATGGCGGCGGCTTTCAATAGAACGGGCTTTGTCCAAGCACACGCCGCGAGGATGCAGAATAAAGCTTGGCTTTGCGGCCGCGGAATTACGGAACGCGCGGGCAGATGGCTGTGTTTGTCTTTTGGGTGCGTTCAACGCAGCCCCTATAACCAGCCGGATGACCTACGTTTTCGCAATTTGCGCACGCGGGCGGCTCGATAGGTCCTTTGGTCGTGGGCACTCCGGGTGCTGTGCTGACCGGCGCACTTTACGCAACGCGCAGCGAGCATAGGCAGTTCGCGTAGTGTGCCTGAAATCGTTGGCAGTTATGACACTGCGCAACTAGTCCTGTCTTGGGGGAGTTTCGACCCGCAAGGCCGATCAATTACAGATTGATTTAATATTGAAAATGGATTTTCCTCGGGGAAAGATCTAACTCGACCATAAGAAGGTCCATTTCAAATTTGAACCTAGGATGGTGCATACGGCGCACCCTATGACGGTAACCTGTTTTTGAGGTCCGCGTTGACTCGTCTAAATCGAGTTCTTTGGGAACTCCTAACTACTACTCTGGAGGCGGTCCTCCGCTAGCGCGAAAGTATGAAGGCAGATTTTGTTTTCGCGAAGGTGTTTAGTGAGGTCGCGAAATCGTCCGAGGTCCAACGTTGACCCGGATGCCTATGCTGTATGTTGACCCGGATGCCTATGCGTGTAAATACAATTTGAAAACTACTGTTAGTGTTGCCTTGAAGGGAGTAGGGGGAAACACTATGAATTCGGTTCAAGCTCCGTCTTCCGCACGTAGACAGCCTTATGCAAATATATAAACAAAGTGAATTTGCGTAACAGTGCTCGATGTCAAAGCAAACACCTGACTCGTCGAGTCAAACTAGACTTGTCAGTCTCACGACTTCGTTTGCGTAAACGCTGCCTATTCCTTCTGGTAATGGGCGACAATTCATCTCACGTCTAGACTTATTTTGCCCATAGATAACGGCGTTTAGTATTCAAATCGGATGGTAGCGCTTTGTTTGTGTACAATATTTAGTATTGTAAATAGGTTTCCCCCGTTCCCGACTTGTACATGTATTTCATAGAAAATCTCTATTATTTCTAATGAATGTGTTATTGTGGCGCATTAACTAATTACTCAAAATTTTCATCAAACTTATTTTTTCTGCGACATGGGGTCATTTATATTTACTATATCTAAATTTTCGCATTTATATTTGTAATAAATAAGTTAGAGAGCATGTAAATAGTAAGGCTTTTAAGGAGTATATCACGAGTACAATTTACACCTTGTCTCGGTTGTGTAAACGGTAAATAAGTAAGTAAGAGAATCGAGTCTAAAAACAAAATAGTCAAGAAGCTACTTCCCGTTGCTTTCTTCACTAAGACAATGCAATAACATCGTGCCAATGATTTCATATGATTCTTATCGCTCGCTGACGTCAGCTATGGTTTATGCATACGACACGTTGTCGATCGTCTCGCATGCATAACGCAAGCTTTGGAGCTTAACAAGAAAGTAGCGGCATACGAAGGGACATTTTGAGCACAGCGCAAAGTGGCGCTTTAAATGCCATGTGGTCGGAGAACAGTTACGCGACCCGCGGTTTGTTTAACAAGTGACGTAACTTGGTCTGACCACGCCCAAGGACCGCCAAGGTTGGCACGCGCGGCCGGTCCTCCGTGACGCAACGTCGGTCGCTCCCACCTAGGGCGTTTTATAATAAATTGATAATTTAATAGAGTCAAGACTGTCTTATAGACAGTAAGGCATGATGTTTAGCCAAAATATCGTAGGCAATCTTATAATTAATACTTATGGAGATAACGTATTATTATTTAACTACGGAAGGTGTAGTTGTGGCGATGCTTTCATAGCTACGCCGCCCTTCCAATTCTAGATTTGCTACTACTATTCTTGACTACAATTAGTGCCCAGATGAAATCTAACGCCTGTTAATTTATCTTGGGTTTATCCAAAATTATATTGAACAAACATATGTGCATGAAAATAGTTTTTCCTTTGAAATATACTAGAAATACAAAATAAACATTGTAACATGGTTTATTTACATGTACAACATCTACAGCGAACAAACTACTTCTTAAACTTTGCCATACCAAGATACGACACAGGATGAGGCAATCGGCCTCTTAATATCCTTGTCCCAGACTAAGGTTAAATTGAAATCACTGGTTTTTGCAATTACATAAGTTGCTTGCTTAATTTAAAAAGTAAATCGACAGCCGGCAGCATAACAGTTGGATTATGCTGCCGGCTGTCGGCGTTAAATATTTGTATAATTTGCTATATAATTATAGTTTAGTCTTTATTCGGTTTATGTTTCTTTCAAAGTAATGAAATTGCTAAATCAAATAAAAACAATGAATTTTACTATGTTTATAATTTAATAACTTGTTATTGGGAGCTTATAATTTTCCTTTAGAGTTTTTAATCTTTTTAATTATTATTGAGCCTTTAAAAACTTGTTATTACATCTTAATAATTAATTATGCAAATAATGTCAAAATCTATGAGTTGAGATCGCTGGTACTGTCACTGCTTTACGTTATAAATAAATCGTTTTATAAAATTAAACCTGTTTTTCTATTAGAATTAGGTTTATGCACATTGAACACTTATAATGGTTAACAATACAATACTATACTTCTATATGAAAATGGGAAAGAAGTTTTACAGATTGGGAAACACGAAAATTGTAAGGAACAGAAAGGAAGTGAACAGTTGGACTTTGGCTAAACCTTTAATTTTTTTTTTACATTTTTATAATTTATTTCTTAGTTTTCACACAGTGTATACGTTTAAATGGTTTGGTAAGCTATTTGAATAATTTATTTAAATATATTAAGGGTTGATAATATTCCCCGAATTTGTAAGTGACAGCGAGCAACACTCTTTCTCTACTTTCTAAACGTTTTCAATATATTCTCAATGTGAACAATAATACAAAAAAATAGGTCTGAATTTTACTGTGCTATTGTTGGAAAATATTCTAATTTTGTAAAAATGAAAACGAAAAAACTGGTTTAAATACATTCTTATAAATGAAATATGCTTTTAGACTCAAACAAAACACTTTTAGTCAATTCTTTGTTCGATTTAAGAAAAAATATAAAAGCTGTCCGTGGTTGGGCGCTTTTGAAAATTGGGACGTGACCTAACATTGATCTAGAATCTAGATACGCGGCATGAGCTCTAATCGAGCCGGAGGGACTACTTAACGGGCCCGTAGTCTAGTATTCATTGAAAGTTCATGCACGGTAAGGATATTTGTGCGTCCAATTCCAGCTGGTGAAGGAACACTGCGTGAGGATTATATTGATATCAATGTCCGTTTAACATATAAACGCTATTATTTGTAAAAAAATACTTCTTTATATTTTTTGTATAAACGAATTTGGTATTTTTCAATAAAAACAAAAGCTGTCTACTTTTTAAATCGGTACCAAGTTGTTGGAGAATGTCTTGAACTACCGATATATCGAATTTTTGGTATAATATTGAAAGATATAAATAAAAATTCTTAAATCTGTGTTAGTAATATCAAAAACAATGGGTATACGTAACAGTTTACTGCACCTAATCATGTGCAAAAATCTCTTTTTTATATCTTTTAGGCGCTTGAATGTTGCCTTACGCAGTGCAAGTAGCTTCGCATGCAAGATTCAAGGGTTTTATGTCTATACATCGTTATGCATCACACACGCTCTTCATACGAAGTCATGTGTCCGCAATATTTAGGTATTCTGCTGAACGACAGTCTTGCGAATGATCTTTTGTAGTGCAAACAGAAAAGAATTGCAATTCAGCTCTCAATTTTTATAATTTTGCGCATAAATATCATAAAAAATACAGCACAAATTAACAAACGTTTGTTTTGCATGAAAAAGAGACCAGGGTCTATATCAATTCTCTCCTCTACCGTTCACAGGACCAGGAACACCTCAAGCCGCCGATAGTCGGCGGGCTGGCCAACGCGGAGCTGTACTGTCTAGCGTTGGCCAACATGTACTCAGACCCGAACTACCACAGCCTGAACCACTGGAACATCCTGCAGACGCTGGCTCGCAAGGGTGTGCCCGTGGCCGACCCGGGGGATTGTGCGCTCACCGAGACGGTGCTAATACAAACGAACCCGCTTAAGATGGTGAGTTAGACAGTGGAGACAACTGTTTATACTTAGACAGAATATAAACAACATCGAGGACAACATCCCTGTCTGTAAAAATCTTAGTAATACTTTGCACTAATCTGACAAAGAACTGAGGTTACCGTAAAAAAAATTGCTTTCCAATAGTTATATTTGAACATAATTAATTCTCAACGTCTTTAAATATTTATCCATATCTAGAAAGCTATATTTTCCTTGCAATGAAGACATTAATGGTAATTAAACTGAACAGGGATTACTTAAATACACAACGAAGAATGTTATCTACACGGTTAGCAATTAATAATTGAATGACTAGGTCCGATGAAAGTATTAAAGTGAAAGACGCATTTAGGAAGTATTGATTCATAAAACTTAACGTCACTCCATAAATGAAGAGAGATCTGCTTTGTGATGGATTCGAACTCATCGCAACCCACGCAGTGCGGTTGTTAATATTCCAAACCTCTAGCCTTTCGGCAACGTTATAATGATTCACTTCCGCACTCTTGATATGATCGCTGAAGCCAAGATCTTTTACATCAATCAAACCATTGTGGATAAGATTATATGATTTTATCAAATCTTAGAAAAAACTGATCTAAGAAACAATTTACCAGAAGTAGCTTTCATTACTTTATTTTGTCCAAAGGTTATTTAATTGGATTTGTCGTGTTTCTTACTGTCAAGTAAATTTTGATTCTTCAGAATAAATACGTTTCATAGTAAACATTGGCATTTTCAATAATCACGTGTAGGGAGTAGTTAATTTATTTTGGTAAACAGAAGTACGTAATTATTTAATCGATTAATTATTATATATAAGTCATTAAGACATGTTATCTTGCTGAGTTAAAATAACAATGATATTACTTTATCCTAACTAATTTGTGATATTTTTAATTAGTAATTTACTAACAGATGTGTATAGGCTGTTTTATTAGTTAGGAAGCCTGTTTTGCGAAGTATTTGAGTAATGTATTGCTCACGGCTAATGGCGTGGGTTGACTCTTATAAGGGCAGCGAAAATTGTTGTTCTACTGAATCTGGGCTTTAGTCACACTTGGACAGTTTTAACGGTGATTATATAGCTACTGATATGTTATAAGTTACTTGAAAAGAGATTTATGCTTTTTATTTTTAATTAGAGTTTAGTTTATCTTATAAATTTACGGGTCGTATTTTTTAAGCAGCGTTAGTAAAAATTAAATTGGGTATTTGATATGAATTTCCCAAATTTGTTGTTTTTCTATTTCATTGGATACCTTGATTGTTTTGCAAGAACCATGTGCATATGTATAATTTTTTTTATGTACTCTATTAAGAATACATAGTACGTCATCGAAATGTTTTGCCGTGTTTCAGAGCGCACACATGGCGGTGATGGAAGCGCTTATGGCGCTTTACGCTCGCGAGGTGGTCACCGGTGACAGGGTGGCGGCAGCGATACAGCGCTTTGGGATGCAGATACCGCCACCTGCAGCGTTGGCGACGCACGAGGACGGCCTCCTTAGCTGGATCAATGCGGCCTGCGCGGCGCTGAACAGTGCCGAGGTATGAAACTCGAGAAAGTTACATTTTTAGTTTTTCCTGTGTAACTAAAAGTTAAACCTTACTTTTTGTACTACCAAACATTTCGACGAATAGTTTATCTATTAAAGGCATTGAAAATAACGTATGTATGTACTGAAAATAACGTTTATATTAGTGACTACATGGTCGCGCTTGTTCTGTTATAGATATTCGTACGTGTATGCTTAAATCTTTCAACCTCCGCAACAGATTTCGATGCAGTTTTTTTTAATACATAGAGTGATTGAAGAGAAAGGTTCATATGTATAACACATGCTTAATATAGTAGGTATATTTTCTATCAACATAGCTCCCGTGCGAAGCAGAGCGGGTCGCTAGTATTCAATAAACTGTTCCTTATATCACAAATTCTCATGCACATTCCAGGAGGACTCCTCCCGCACGGTGCCGAGTCTCCGTTCGCTCCAAGAGGCCTGCGACGGCACAGCTCTGGCAGCTCTGGTCTCCTTCTACTGCCCAGAGGCGCTGCCCCGAAGTGCGGTGCGCATAGGCCGCATGGCGTCCATCCACGACTGCCTCAACAACCTGATGCTGGTGCGGGACTTCTGTCGGGAGAGGTTGCCCTATGACGTGTTCCATATGCTGCCGGAGGACGTCGCTTATATGCGCGGGTGGGTAGACTATATTGATGGACTAAAAGTAGAAGTTGTTGGGTAATTTGTATAGAGACATTGTTAAAACTAACATCTAAATCGCTAACTGTATCTTACTTGTACTTGTAATTTAATTAGTTCACTGTGCCCTACGAAATGTTGGTGTGCAGCAAAACTTTAACACTAAATTGGTAGAAATATCGCAAGGGAATAAAGTGGATGATCCAGGTTTTAAAAAAGGAGCCTTTTCGAGAAGAAAAAAAATTGATGTCTTTCCAGTCCGTCTTTAGACTTTTCTTCGACATTTTTTTTCGTAAAGCCCTATATTTGGATTTCACAAATTACATTTAGTCTTAACTAAGAACTATTAAAATTTCCAGATCCATGCGTCAAAACCTCGTGGCGATGCTCGCCGATCTGTTCAACATGCTAGAAGTCCATCCAGTTAAGTCCGTCAAATATCCAGGCATAGGTGAGTGAATACAAATCGGGACTGTTTCTAACACAACTTATATCTACCGATGTTGCATGCTCTAGAACTCTAATGGGAGTATGTGGTCATAATATCATAGGTCCTATGCCCACTAATATTGTATATTTACCCATATACAGAGATATCAATAACTGTGGGGCGGTCCAAAATGCTTTTGTAACGCAAATTGTACACATTAGGCAAGTCTGGGCTTTGTGGTTTCCATTAATTTTATATCCGAACGTTATGAATGAACGCAATGATTTTATTTGCTGTAAGAGTTATGATTTAAGGAATAATATATTTATGTTGATTTTCACTAAGAACACAAATTCGTTCCAAGGTAAGTTGTTTTAAGATACTAGGATTGACGTAAGAATGACGCTTCGCTGAATACAGTCTCATGCTCTATCCGGTCACCCTGTCTTACCAATAAATTCTACGATTGCTCATTCTCGCATTGTTATCGACATTACTGTAACATCTGTAATGAAGCTAAATTTGTTCTACTCCGGTCATGAAGTATAGTGCACTGAAAATATCATAAGTATCTTTGAAAATGCGAACATGAAACGGTATGAGCTTTGCCCATCTAACATTCTATCGCTAGTCCACTTGAATGCGTACACTGAGCCAAAGAAGGCGAAAGGGGGGGAGGGTGCGGTAAGTGAAGGCAGGGTGACGGCGCGTCGACGCCCGTGCGTCTCGCGTGCGTGCGTGTGTACGCGCGTGCGCTCGTGCGTGCGTGCGTGCGTGCGTGCGTGCGTGCGCTGAGCGTGCGTGTGCGCGTGTCCGCAGCGCGCGTGGACTCCAACGCGCACGGCGTGCGTCACAAGCGCTGCCTGCCGCCGCCGTCGCCGGTGCCCATCCCGGACCTGCGTGGCGACGCCCACGCCCACGCCTATGCCCACGCGGCGTACACGCCCCTGCCAGGTACCCCACGTGTCCCACTCTGTGTGTCCCGACCTTGTCCACTGTACGTGGGACTACGCTCGAGTCCCACTGTTCGCTGATCAAGACAAGATCATTTTAATACTGTAATTTATCTGAACAACGAATTACTTGGAACCTTTTATCAGAAGCAGCTAATAGGGCAAAAACAATTGCGTTGTCATTTGTGGATTGTGTGACTTATGACTCTTCTAGGTCAACTCCTACCAATGAAAGCGTTTTCGAGCCGTAAGTTGCTTATTTTACGAAGATTCCAAATTTTATTTGGCTGGGTATAATCAAATTAATTTATACAAGACCTGGTGGTAACATTTTATATAAAATAAAAACAATTTAAACTAGAGTGTAAATTATTGATCCTTCATTAGAACAGTTTTTTTATCTTGATCCTACATTGTTTTTAGCATAATTTATACAGTTATTCGATCTGCCATAAGTAAATTCCTATAGATTAATCTCTGTGATTATTACGTAGAGTAAAATATTAACCGATAGACATACGCTTACGCTTCATTATACATCTCACTAATGCTTCTTTGTCTTGTTTAGCGCTATGCATGTGTAATAGCTTCCCAGTTCATGATTTTATTAACCTTAAAAATAGGCGTATAGGAGTTCTGACATTATGCCCTCAGAACTCTCAAATTATATTTACGAAAATCCAATATGAACACAGTACAACAAAATCTAAATCGAGTGTTAGCGCATTAGTTTATTTCTTATATTGTTTATTTTTTGTTCATAGCAACATGGTTCATTGCGTCTTTTAAAATTTGTGTTTTGTGTGATAAATTTTTTATTGTTTTCTGTGATTACGACTAATAATTATACACGTCATAATAATTTTAATTGTAATTTTGCTAATTTTTGAGGTTTGTGATGAATTTTGAAAGTTTTTAAACATACACATTAACTGAATTGAATAATAGTTACGGTTACTTTAGAAAGAGCCACAATACGTTTAAATAGAATAGTCACTAGAGATAGTAACCTCCTTACCCCAAATAGTTAAACGCATATAAATAGCAATTTACTATATCCTTATGATATTAACATGAAACGTAAAAATCTTTAGTATTTTCAAATTAGTTTTCTTTGTCAAATAAGTTTAGTAAGTATGACGTAAAGCGTTGATAAAATTGATTATAGCTCAGAGATTCAATTCTCCGTAACAATCCATTATAACATACACTTGAAGTTTGATGCCAATTGATTTCTATGGTTTAAATTGTTTCAATTTATTGGCTCTGGTACAAATAAATAAAAGTGAAGCTCTAGTTAGCTTTCATTGATTGTTGTTAGTTATTTTTTTATAGTAAAAAAATTTATCAAAATATAAATTTCCATTTTAGGATTATTGGTACTTACTGTTTTTTATTTAACAATGATGTCATATGTCTTGTTTAAAATTATATTTAAACGAGAAGCCCAATGTAATATAACTATATTTTTTTGTAATATTTTGCTGCTAATTTTGAGCAACGCTTATATATATTGTTATTTTCCGTTTTGTGATGTACACATTATTCTTGCAATAACATTGTATAATTACATATATACTGTCATTAAATAATCATTAGTCAGTGACGCGACATAACTGCCGGAGCTATACTATCAAGACTTTTTGTTTGTCGCTGTCATCATTTGTTTGCTATTGTAGGCTATTCAAGCATACTGATTTAACGAGTCTGTCTTTGATTTTTTGCACATTGGCTAAAACTTGCGTTGTTTGTATCGAGAGTGTGGTTATTATGTTGACCAAGTTTTATGAATCCGTATTAACTTCTCAAGTTTTCTAGTTGTTATATTTAACGTTATAATTTTATATTACATTTAGAATTTAAATCAATTTTTTCATACAATATTACTACGTTTCATCAGAATTTATACTACCAATAAAATAAATGCAGTGTAATTGTCATAAGACTATTTTAGCAGGCAATCGGTATAGTACAAAAATTCCACCAAACATGTAGTGTTCACGTTGAAACATTTAAGCCTATCACTAGAATCAATCCGCAGTGCGACTTTCATACCAAAATCACACTCTATAAGGTCTCATTTTCGTTGCAACCACATTGAGAAGATGTACAATTTGAACTCTAGGTGTGTAACAATAAAGTCGCCTTCGCAGTGTCGCGCTCGCCTTCGGCGGGCGGCGTCCGCGGCAGGGCCGCGGGGCGCTCGGCCTGCAGCACGCCCGAGCGGCGCAGCGTCAGCCCGCAGCGCGACGAGTTCGTCGTGCACCGGGGGAGGGCGATCACCACGCTGTCGGCGATGGTGCGGAGGGACGAGGAGAATGGTATGGATTCGCTCAACCTTTCCCCGGTTGAGACGTAGTGGCATTGGTGGTTGCTTTACGAACCGGGCTCTTTCCGGTGTCTATATTTTTTTGAAGTCAATTTTGTCGGGGAATAATTTTGTAACTGCCTCCGGAACCTTTGGACATGAGTTTTTGAAATCGGATGTCATGAGTTGGGATCTTGCTACGACTCAACAATTTCGTTTCTCAGTTGGTATGGCAATGCGGGCCGGTCACCCTGTTACCTGTAAAGTAAGAGAGACCCTATGAGTTATGAATGTAGAGTGTCAGTCGTTCTATGTTATGTTGAAGCCCGTTATATAACATGAGAAAATGAATAAAAAAAAGAAGAACTAACTTGTTGCCATTATTAAAAAGGTGACATTCCGATAGTGTAGCTGTAAGTAACGTCCCGTACGCTCCGCAGTGCCGGGCGTGGCGGCGGGGCGGCCCTCGCAGCGCGGCGCGCGCGACTCGTTCGCGGGCCGGCGCTCGCGGCGCTCGTCCGTGTCGGACGACAGCCAGCTCACGGTGGAGAACTTCGGCGGCTCGCAGGACAGGCTGCACTTCGCCGGCAGGAACCCCGAGAAGGAGCTGGCCACCGTGGCCGCCATGCCGCACCAGCACCACCCGCAGCACCAGCGCAAGATCTCCGCACCGGCGGGTACGAGCTTCCTTTGCACGATTATTTTTTTCGTTAGGAAATGCTTGTGTTATACGTTTTAGGACGTATACGTAGGCATGACATAACATATTACTTCACAAATTTTTTTAAAGTTATGGTTAATAAGGACATATATTAATTTTATGTACTACGTATTTGCAGTATATTTGGTTAGCCAGTAACCAGGCTAAGACTATTGTAATAAAGCTTGTGTAAATTGAACGTAATAACCTATTCCACTGTATTCGTAGGTCCCGTGGACTACAACCCGCCGCTGCGCTCGTCGCGGCAGGACATCCGCGGCTCCTTCCAGCTCTTCCACGAGGAGCACCAGAACGGCTCGCAGCCCCACGAGCCGCAGCCCATGCGGAGGCAGCTCAGCAGCGACACCATCACGCTCAACCAGAGCTACGGCTCCGGCTTGAAGGGCGCCGGCGATGGCTTCTTCCTCAACGACCGTGACGCTACCGACGGTGACGCCACCAGGACCAGCTTCGCGGACCTCAACAGGATCAGAACCAATGGTGACCAACAAGGTTGGTTCCGGCTTCGAGGACCAGCAATGGCTTTGATCAGTAAAAGTGGTGTTATTTCGTCCTTCGGGAACTTAATTGGACGTAACTTCTAGATCGCAAATATAGAATAATTTAAATGGCTAATATGAAATTATTTGTATGTTTTATTATGTATTATTGATCTGTGCTAGTATTACTGACTGTTTATTCCGTCTAAATTTTATTATTTTTATTTAAATTTGCCGTGAACTGTGCGACATTTTGTTTCAAGTATCTTTCCTTTTTTTCAGTAATTATCCACCTACACATACGCTATAAATAGCACTAAACATTCTTTTTCCTAAGTAGAAACGTACCAATTACTACATACGGCTTCGTAATGGCTTATAGGGCGGACCACATATTCCCATTGTGACTTTGAAAAATAGTGATTTTACCCAAACCAATCTTACTTATTGTCCATGTACCTTCAGGTTCAGGCGAGCCAGTCGAGAGACGGAAGACGACGACCTTCTCCACACCTCCTCCTACGACCACAACGTGGCAGCAGCAGGTCATGCAGCACGAGCACCAACCAAGTGAGTAGATTCTTATCGTCATTATGTGCTAAATTTCTTATTTTATTTGATCACTATACAAAGTTCAAGCTTTATACAATGAAACAAGTAAGGCTGTACCGAATGTATGAATTGATACCGAGATGTCAATCACTGTGACATTCGACTGATAAGAATACCATACGTACAATGGATTTTTGTTATTTTTGGTGACATTGTTTTTATAAACTCCCAAATTTAACACCTTTTATATGACACCTTTTATAATTTTTATCTTCGTATATAAATATGGCGTTGTTTTATAGAAACAGAGTGTGACAACGCAAGCGATTTCCTAATTCGTTCGATCGCCTCTTCCAGACGGCGACAAGGCGTGCGAGGACGAGGCCACGTCGCCCGGCGGCGGGCAGGCCATGGCCGCGCAGCTCAACAACATCCGCCTCAAGCTGGAGGAGAAGCGGCGCCGCATCGAGCAGGAGAAGCGGCGCATGGAGGTGGCCGTCAGCCGCCAGCGCCAGCAGCTCGGCCAGCAGGCCTTCCTGCAGGCCGTCACCAGGGTCAGTATCCGCTGCCTCCTATGCCTATGACGTCATTGAGTGACGCCTTGCCGGCCCCCCCGTGACGTCACAGAGCCATGGCCAACTGTGACGTCACAGGGTGACGCTCGGCTGAGGGCAAAAACAAGGATCAGAAGTTTCCTAGTGATTTAAATATCTGTGCTATCTTTTGGTAGTTGCTATTGGTTGTGTGTTCCTTAAAACATGTCAATTCTGATTAGGGGGTTTTTGCTCTAATTAAAACTTTTTTGACAATGCTCTATTATGATTTAGTTTTTGAAAAAGTTGTGTGTTAAATTAATTTATTTATGTTAAATATAAATTCTTATATGCCTGAGATAAAGTGTGGCATGACTTTTTCCTTAACAGACTAGCATTTCAGTTCATATCAACCTAAATGATATTTGAGCTTTGAAATAATCTTATTATTTTTATATATCAATTATATCCCGAAATATCTGTCCCTCATATTCGCTTTTAATATGTGTTTGTCATATTAAATGTTTAGTTAAAATAAATGGTTACATAGAAATGGGCTAGCGGGTTGTTGAAATTGAGATAAAATATTGTGCAAAGTAGTCTATTCAAGTTACCTTGTTTGCTTGTTTGTACAATTTATACGTATTCTTTTTCGTTATTACTTAAATGTTATGTTTTGAATGTGTAATACTGTCATACTGTCTTGAATACAGCATTCTATGTGTGTGGAAGATTTTTTTTCAACTTATATTATATTAGTTTATTACAAATTATTGTTTTATAGAAAATTAGTTAAGTACTTACTCTTACATTATGCACTTTTAACATTACACACAACGTCTAGTCGACTTTTATAAGACCACATTTGGGGTTTTATAAAGTAAATTATCTTTTTAAAATCCCATGTTGTATTATTTGTGGTTTGTTTAACTGTTTTACTAACTGTGTATTCTCTAACCTGTATGATAACGGCAAGCGTAAAGTATATTTTTCTATTCAATAGGATACGTTTTTGCAATACCAGTTGGCCTCCTTGGTGAGTGGCCGGAACAAGTTATCGCCATTTTTATTATTTAGTTGTAGACCGTTAAAGACTTTTGACAGTTTCTCTCATTTTTATATAAATTTTGAAATAAGTGTCAAGTAATATGCGCTTACACAGCTTTCATTTGAATAAAATGTAAATTTTTGTCACCGTGCAAATAAAAATTAATCGTAGTATGGTAAAAGTTTTTACATCATTAATTCCAAGAAACAATTTCACAGTAACCACTTATCATTGTTTAGATTACGATATTTACGCTTACCATATTTAGACAATACAGCGAAAGTTTGCGAAGCAATTGAGATAGCTTATTTTTTCGAAAATATCCTCTTTGCTATAGTAAATCATAAACATTTTTATACTTCAACATTACAATATTAAAACATCGTTAGATTTATTTGCAATACGCTGGTTTACAGATTTCATATACACATTTTTATTATTACGTCGACGGTTATTTTTGCATGTCAGTTCTTAATTTATTTTGTTTCAACAGCAAAAAACTGCTTAGTTGTTTGTTTCGCATAGATTTGTAGAACAATATTGGACGTTTTATTGTTTTTTTTTTCGGGTATATTATCTTGATTTTTTTAATAAACTGTGTCATTGGTAATGATTAAGACATTTTTTTATTGTAAAATCGTTAACAGTTCGTTCACACCTAGAAATTTTTACTCGCGACATCAGTTAGGACATTACTCACCGTTCAGCAGACCGTTTTTACACATAACGATTATCAAATGTATTTATGACATATTTTAGATGTTAAAGTTAAAGAAATTTACTCATTTATTCTATACTATGTATAAATAGTAATTAACTTTCTTCTTAATCTGACTAAATGATAGAAAAATATGATTGTATGTAAGGAAAGATTAATTTCAAACTTGTTGAAGCGTATTAGACATTCATACTTTGTTTACATAGATGTAAAAACTCACCGGGCCCTGGAAGATTAGTTAGTTACATAGAGTTTGTTTTAGATATAAATACCCTTGGTAATCGTTCTAAAAATAACATCACACCCTTAACATGTGTTACTCTAAGGCATGTGTTGTGAGCGCGACTTACGAGGTGCGCATTCATACAACATGTATATACGGTCACGCAGGCGCACGTTCATAAACAGACACATGCTTGCGTGCACGTATCGATGCGTGCGTTCGACCATGTATAAGTTTGGTAGCGCGTGTACAACATGCGTGCGTGCATGTGTGCCCATGTGCGTGTACACATACGTATAATAACACGTACATGCGTGTACACCCGCGTATAGTCGCGCACACAATCTGTTTGTTACGGTGGCGGTGCACGTGCGTGTTGCAGGGCAAGGGAGCGCGAACGCCCGCCGATGAGGAGGCCAAGGATGATCCGCACAGACAGGTAACGTATACCGAGAGGGACGTTTCACTATGCCTACGCCAAATAATATATAGATTCTATACCAACAATGTAAAACATAACCATAGCAGACCTTTAATTCTCATTAGAAGTTTGTCACCAGTCATAATAGACTACAAGCCCATGGATAAAAAGTACATTTAAATTATATATATATATATATATATAATTAAGCGATATTCACGTTGCGTGAATTCACAAGTATTTCTTATCCATGGGCTTGTAGTCTATAACGATGCCGAAAAGTTTCATTGTTTAGAGCAATTTTATATTTTATTTGGCTGTGGTGTAATGACCATACTAGGTCTATGCCAAAATCACTTGATTGGCCAGTGACGGCTTTACCAGGCCTTACTAAATATCTAGATAGTAGGAAATACTAATCCCCGGATAGACTTATCTTTCGTTACTTTTTCTTCGATAGCGGCGGGTGTAAACAATTTTACGTTTTACCTTAGATACAAAATTATTGGATGTCCTTGTTTGTTTTAAGTAATTTTGGAGCTTTTCTTGAATAGTCTGTCCAAGAAATTATTCGTTTGTTGTGCATGAATTTGTGACTAAGTTGCATGCTTTAAACGTAATATTTTTTAGTAGGATTTCTTTTTCTTTGTCTTTTGTATTTTTTTTTTCGTTTAAAATGTATAAAAATGGATTGATAGTTAAGACGTTATGGTATTAAAGATACGAACCAGCATTACATATGGTCGCGTTTTAATAATGTGTAATTGATGTATTAGAATTATTCGCTTATTAAGTGGGGGCTTACAAGCTTGAATTAAAATAATCGCTAATAATGCATTCCTTATTACGTGTAAATGTCACCATTTACCCTTTATGTTTATAGGAAATGGTGGTGGAACCACCGAGTCAAACTGCTGAGAGCGTCGTCTTAGAACAGTACCAGCAGTCGATAGCCAAGTAAGATTCTGTTTGTTACAAAGTTATTTTTGTTTTATTTGATGCTTGTGCAGAATGCAACCTAAGCATCTAAAACATAAGACGCAATTTTCCTTAGATCTGTTTAAAATAATTAACTTGCACATTCTTCTATTTTAAACTTTTCATCATCATCATTATTAGCAGCCTTTATCCGTCCACTGCTGGACATACGCCTTTTTCAATGAACGCCAAACTTTTACATAAATATGATTAAGTTATTTAATAATTTGTGTTAAAAGTTGCTTGCAGAAAAATCAAATATGTAGTATCTTGAAGTCGACGTCACTATTTATTACTTTTTATTTGCATATTTTAACAATAAAAGCTTAATAAATAAACATCTAATTATATTTGTGTGTACAATATTGGCCACAGCTGGTATCTAAAAATTGCAGAATGAACTCTAGCCTGCAGGATATACAGAGCGATATCGCGCGGCTAGCGAGCCAACAGAGCCAGCTCCAGCAGCAACAGCAACAACAGCACCAGCAACAGCAGCAGCAGCAGCTCCAACAGCAACAGCAGCAGTTGCAGCAACAACAACAACAACAGCTCCAACAGCAGCAACAACAGTTGCAACAGCAGCTACAGATGCACCAGCAACAGGCGAAGCAGCTGTTCCAGCAAGCGCAGCAGCCACCCCAGTCGCCGTTTCAGCAACAATTTCAACAAAACATTCCACAATTGGTGAGTAATAATAATAATATGTAAAAAGATTTTTTTATTTCGTGCAACTAGGTTTTTACTGCGGTATACAAAGGTTGAAGCTTGGGTCACATGTCTTATTAATTTTTTTTGTGACTTCATTTATCATTGGCTATACTTTATAATTCAATTGACAAGCAAACGGAATAGGTATACTGGTATACGATTTTGCTAGCTTCTCTCTCTTAACTTACACTAAATAGCACTTATGAGCACACACGCCTTGCGAGCGTTCATATTCCTAAAAATTGCCCTAATGTTAACAGAGTATTAAAAGCATTATTTCCTTGCTAAGTACTCCTATAAAGCTTCGATTGCAAGCCAACACACCAGCACCTCTCTAATGCCCATAAACGTTCGCGGCCGCGCGCTTTGCAGCACAGCCAATTCAGCTCCGCGCACAACGTGTCCCGCGCCGCCGCCAACCCGTCCTTCGGCTCGACGCCGCACATCCCGCGCGAGCTGCTGGCCTTCGAGCAGATGCAGCAGCAGCATCTGCGCAGCAGCAGCAGCAGCACTTGCAGCATCAGTACCGCGACATCGAGGACCCCGGGCGCCAGTTCTTCCTGCACGAGAGCCCGCCGCCCCCGCAGCGCAGGACGTGGGCGCAGCACGCGCAGATGCAGCAGGAGAACGCGGAGCTAAGGGGATGGCAGGTCGGCAACGGTCACTGATACCTCGGACGTTGGTCTCGATTTCATAGAGGATTTTAGTCGCTCGATGTCTTGATGAGAGTTTTTTTGTGATGCGTGTTTTTTGTGATTATTATGTAAGGGTTGAGTTTAACTTAAAAATAATTGTGATTTTATAAGCATCAGTTAGTTTAAAATTTGCCCTTTTATATTTAAGAACTATGATGATACATTTTTAGCTAGCTTAAACACGCCGTTTTAACTATTTAACAATAAGTGCCTTGACACTTACCAGACAATTTGCACGATTTAGCATTCACTTTCCAGCTAACGTCTTTCGAACACCAAAAGATGACAATAAAGAATAAAATGAATGGCTTGCACCGAAAATTTCTCTTTTTATCTGGTGTTGGGTTTTTGTAAAATAAAGCTTTTAATTTGCTGTCTTATATGTATTGTCAGTCACAATGTAATTAAATCATAGTTTAATTGTCCTTTTCAGCTGCACCAGCAGAACCATCAACAGTTCCAGCAACCCCTCGAAGTCCCACAGCGAACCTGGAAGTCACCGTCGCCGCAGCCGCCGCCCGAGCGCAACTGGACCCCGCAGGGCTTCATGCTGCACGACAGGACGAACCAGCCCTTCCAAGTGCACTACAACAACGACCGGTACCAGCAGAACGGCACCGAGAACATTCGAGAAACCCAGAACCACCTGAGCTACACTGTGATAAACCCCGGCCAGTACGTGTCGCAATCGCCGCCGCTGGCGAGCAGCCCGCGCCGCTCGCGCACGCCGCAGCGGCAGGGCTCGCTGCCCGAGGTGGCGCGCAAGGCGGAGCCGGTGAGCCTGCAGCAGCTGCAGGCGCCGGCGCCGCTGCCCGTGGCGGTGCCGCCGCCCGACGACATGGAGCCGCAGAACATCTCCTTCATCGGCAACGCGGAGGACGACGCGCTGCGACAGGGCATCGGCAGGCTGAACATCTCGTCGGGCACGCGCACCTATCGCATCCCGTCGCCCACTCGGCCCTCGCTCAGTCGTACCTCCTTCCAGCACCCCGAGCAGGAAGATAGCGGGGAACGCACCGAGAAGGGCTTCTACATATCGTTCGACAACGAGCAACCGAAGCGACCGAAGCCGCCGCTGCGCGCCAAGCGCGGCTCCCCGCGCAAGGAGCGCTCCGCCTCCGAGCAGCCCAGCCCCGAGCGCAGCCCGGAGCGCACGTGGACCGACCGCCACCCGCCGAGCCCCGCCGCCCCTAGCGACCTTTCCACGCTGCGGAGGGAAACGCCGCCTAGGGAGCGACCGCAACGGAGCCCCGCCGCCGAACCCGCGGCTCTGCTCATCGGCGAGCTCAACCCAGACCCTGTAAGAGGTTTTCAGAATATTCAACAATGGTATTAAAGAAGCTTATTCTTTTCTTGTACTGATTTAGACTATTCTGTTAGAACTCGGCCGAGGAGATGGAGCGCAAAAAGGAGCGCATCATGCTGCTGTCGCTGCAGCGGCGGCAGCGAGCGGACGAAGCGAGGGCGCGAGCGGACGCGGCGGCCGCGGCGCGGAAGGCGCGCGAGGAGGCGGCGCAGGAGCAGAAGATGGCGCGCAAGGAGGAGCAGGCGCGGCGCCGAGAGGCCATCCTGCAGCAGTACAAGCTCAAGAAGGCCATCGAGGAGGCGGAGAGGGAGGTACGGTCGCGTGTATTTAAATATCTGACAATAATAATGTTCAATCTTAATGGAGCCCCAGCTATGATGGTAAACTATTTTAGAACATCCATTTGCTCGGAGATTATTTTGGTGCTCAAGAGCATTGACGAAACAGATCAGTTACACCAAGATCATCTAATTTTTATCATCATCATCTGTTATTAAATAAAATTACTTTACGGATTTTATCGCGTTTATTTAACATTTTTAAAATTCCCGACGTTTCGAACACTTTCAGCGGCACGTGACCACGGCCGCTGGAAAGTGCCATTTTATTTAATAATGTATAATATTCGCGTAAACAATAGAAATAATAATCGTCATCTGTACTCCTATCGATATTTAAACCCAAAATTATACCGTATTGATAATTTTTTTTTTAAAGAAATTGAAATAAATACATTTTCAGGGCAAAGTGCTGGACAAGAGCGAGTTCATGGAGACGCTGAAAACGGGCGGGCACGCGCCGCCGGGCCCGGGCGGGGCGCGCGGCTGCGCGGCAAGGCGGCGCGCGCTCGCCCCAAGACCATCCACGTGGACTCGGGCGCGCTGCACGCCGCCGAGGGCTTGCTGGCCAAGCAGCCCTCCGCCACCAACCTCTCGGGTACCTACTCTCTGCCTCCTTGCGATCCTTTCCTATCTGTATCACAGCTAAATTATTAGAAGAATAGTGTTGTTATTTGCCGATAGACATATTTCTGACGATTTATCTATAAGAACGTCAGACGCCAGTGCAACACGACGTTATATTAGCATTCTAACTCGTAAACAATAGAATGCTTATGTAAACTATGAGAGTAATTTTGCTCTGATGTTGTAATTAATGTTAATCTTAAACAACAAGTCGCACATTTAGATAAAAGAGAGTAATGCACTGCGTTCCTATATACTGCACGGCAATTACGTAAAACGTTAGAGCAATTACTTTTATTAAAATACAATTCTTGAAATAAGTTAATGTAAAAATCTAATAAAAATCAATTTAAGAATCTGAGATTTTGGCAAAAATAAAAAAAAATGCGGCGTCCGCGTCATAAACTTCATATGCCGCATTAAGCTTTACATGTTTTCAAATCTGAATGTCTGGCAATAAATAAGCAATGCACTTAGTACACTCTACATGTGCTTGAGCACCAATTTTTATTTTTGAATGCCGTGTTATGTCCCTTTAATTGTTTCTCCTACAAATAATTTAACTACCTTCTTTTTTAACTTTGTTATATCCATTTAATTTTTGGCAAGTTTCCAAGAAGTGAATATGTTGAGAAAAGGTAAGTATTGCCTTTTTACCAATTCATGAATGTTCAATGCACAAATACTCACTCCTCGGAAAGACTTAAACCCCCTCCCCCTGTCCGTGTGCGTGTGTGCGTCGTTGTAAGCGTGCGTGTGCGTGTGTGCAGCGGGGGGCACGATGCGGCGCGACTACTACCGCGGCTCGCAGGACAGCCTCGCGGAACGCGCCGGACTCTACCGAGGTGAGTGCTCCTCCCTCGCAGACCAATGTCCACCTTACGGCCTACGGAATAGGGAATAATGATCCACTGGGCTAAACTTAACTTATTGTCTTTGGCCACACACTGATCTTCAAAGAACTTTTGTATTACTAGTGAGCATAGCGTTCAAATTGAACAGTAACCTAAATACATTTTCTTGCGTAAGAGAATTACAATCTAAGCAGAGTACACTGTGTTATGGATACACTAAAGGTTACTAATTCTGAAGGCTCGATGTTACTCATGAAATTATGGTTTTGGACTTGGTTTTAGAAAAAAATAAAATGGGATAATAAGCCCTTACGATACCATTCGATCTAACTAACGTAACTCTCGGGAATTACGTTAGTTATTTTACGAACTAAATTTCGTGGCTTCAAAAAGTTTAAGTAAATTAAAATACAAATACCACTAGCCCAAGAAAGTAAAATAGTAAACAAAAAATTGCACTTTATCGTTATTGTTATAGGGTTGACATTCGTTTGCGAGGGATTCGAATAACGCTTTGTGTTTGCACGACTTTAATTTACCAAAAGAATATTTGCAATGCATGGACTGTTTTTAGCTGCGATTTTTATCTATTATTTTTTTACATTTGATTTACTGTCCTTATATTCATATTGAGAATATATGTACTGATTTACATGTCTTATATTCATATTAGAAAATAATTATTACATGATAGTCATTATCTCGAATATCACTTCATATCTGATTTATAAATGAAAGGTATCTAAAGGTCATTTAAGATTGTATACAAGACGATTTCAAACCCAAATTCAAAGTAAAAAAATGTAACGGCAATGAAATCAAAAGTAGTCAATGTAGCCAGGAAGAGTTTTTATTAAATATTAGACAATTTAACAAACCATGGATATAAATATTTTTTTCAGAGTCACCGGTTGAAGATCGAGGCGGCGTATCTCCCGGCAGCGCGTCCAGCGGCGCCCTCGGCAGACGCGGCTCGTGTAAAACGTCGCGAGGTCAGTATCACACCCTTTTCCCCCCTCCACCAAGTTCCTCGCCATTTTACCAAAAGCATTATACTTACGACTCTGATTTGTATTTCAACGCCATCTACCGTTTATTGATCTAAAAGTCCATATCCGAGCCAAATAGTGATGTAACATTTGTTATAAAAAAATGGTGGCGTTCATAAGGCTGTCATAGCTTGATATCTAATCAATAAGTTCTTGTAAAAAAACGTGCAAGTTAATGATTACAGAACCATTTTTATGTCAGACATATGTACAGTAAGATTGACATTTTCAAAATTACCCTTGATGGCCGACGAGTCTCCTTTTGTTTACAAAAATACTTTTACTTCAGAGCCGCAAGTATGTGAACGAAACCTGCAAGAACTAACACTGTGTTCGCTTCGCTAGTGATCCACTTGTCGCTCAACTGAAATATAGCAATTTAACTTTATTATCCAATAATGTACCTACTTTTGGTCTTATTAATATTTATTAATCGCTAAGTAATAATAAATCAAAACTATTAAGGTTATTTCTATATTGAGTTGAGCCAAATTGCAACTGGAGTCATGTTTTGATCGTTCATTTTTATATATAAATAGTGTGTGCGTGTGTTTGCGTATTTTTTATAAAATTGCCATTAACATTAATCCTGAAATGGCGGTCAAAATACGTACTCCAGCAAATATTACTTTCGTGTCTTTTTGGAGTATAATAAACTCAAACATAAACAAAACTTTGTGATTTCAACGAATTAGTTGAATTAAGCCTTTGTTTTTAAATCGAGTTTATAATATTCGACATGTTTCAAAGAATCTGTGTTTGTAGTAAAGTTTTTTGTATACGTTTACAAAAAGCTTTCTTACAAATACTTAAATTGAGTATTTGCTATATCACGTGTTCTTGGATTGAAAAATCTGACCCTATGTGGATGGTGATGTGGCTCAATATCCCATAGTACGGTACAAAACGCTTCTTTGATTTTATTTGTAGTCGCTTCGAGAGTATTATTTATTTTTCTTTCGATTGGTTTATTTTATATGTGTATGTATGATTACAGCAACGCATAGTTTTGGTTTAGACACACCCCAAACGCAAAATTTACGCTTCTATATTAGGTATATATTTTATATTTTGGGCCATATATTTATTTGTAGTATGCAACCTGGAACTAAAATCGATCGAGCGGTTGTCTGTTTCTATCTATGGCTTTATCCAGAATTGGAGACTCCCCCTAGACCTTCCGCGCATCAGTTGTATATTACCGTATCCATTTGTTGCGATTTGGTTCACGAGAGATGGCTCGCGGTGCGTAGGCATAGAGTTGATTTTGTTTGCGACCGTTGCATCTTGTGTAATGCCGAGTGACATGTGCCGCACTTTGCGCATGAGGCGCACATGTCACGCGAACGGACCGCCGCATGCGAAGCGCGTGTTGACCATTTATAGGAAACATTTCAGAGCGTGTGAATGACGAGGCTCAATCGTCACGTGGAAGGTCTAAATATTCCACTTACCAGAGTAACTTTAAGGCCGGGAGGAAATCTAGCTCTCTTATGAACTTGTGCGGTAAGACACGTTTGAATCAACACCGATGTACATTGTACAGGCTTCACTCACGCCGCCACTGTCGGCTACCTTGGCTTGGTGCGTTGGGTTCTTGTTTGGTTGCAGCGCTCGAGCGGGGGACCCTCTCGTGTTTTCCCTTTTATCTCCATTTTATCTCATCCGCCTGTTGCTTTTAACAGGCTGGTGAGATTTTTCTTTCAAATAACATATTTTTTTCAATCACACTCACGAGAATGTCCTTCGAGAGAGCCAATTTCACTGTTACGTGCACATGTTAATTTATTTTGGGTTACAGGCCATTTTTTATTATTATGTATTTAAGGTTATGGTATATTAATTTCAGGTATATTATCCTTGGTATATGCATGTTTATCTATATGTGGTGTTGGTGTGGCATCGTAAGACGAGATGAATATTTCGATCACGTTCATATTGTACCGCGTCTATGAAGTACACGTCCTAATATTGCACGTAGTATGAGCGAAATATCCTTTACGAGCCGTCATTGATTATGTATTTTGTATATTTATATAAATCAAATTTGATATTAGGCCATCGATGTATTACAATAAAGTTCATTTTTGAAAAACAATATTTATTTGAGTTAGTATTAATTAAAAGCTTTTGAAGAGTGGTAATGTAAGTTATTGGTTTTGCTTATCACGAGATTTTTTTAATGTAAAGGATATTTATATTGAACAAATTACGTTAGTAGGTTATTAGGAAAGCTTCAATAGACGTAATGAAAGTTAAATGTAGTACTTTTTATTTGCCTTTACGATATTGACGGCTTGTTTGTTCTTTGTTCAGCCATTTCGGATTTAATTTGCGTTAGACGCCTGTGCAAGGACCGCTTTGCCCGAATAGAAAATTAATTATTTTATCATAGAATTGTAAATTACTTGTTAATTTATATAAATAAAGATTTTTAATTTTCAAAATAAAAATATGGTAATATTTTAATATGAGTTTGCTAGTAAGGTATTTATTACTTATTTTATTGATTGATTGGAATTCTGCAATTTGCTAGCTATGGAAACATGATGAAATTGAGTTCGGTTAGGGTCATAAATTCTCTTGTTTCAATAAAATCACTCTTTTAACAACTTATTCGTTAATATAACATATTCTTCTTGTACTAATTTTAATCTTATGCTAGTGATCTTAAAGTCAATTATCGTTTAAATTATTTACTCTTACTATACTAACGGGGTATGTTATAAGACTTAATTCCTTAAATTTATAGCTAATATCATGTTTGTGTAATGTTCATATTTACATTTAAGAAATTCTTATTGGATATATTAAGTTAGTTTTATACGAATTTGTTCAGTTCATTTTAAAACAAATTGGCTTATTGCAGCTTATTGTGTTTTGCTATTGGCAAATTATACATTGATAAAAGTTAAAGGAGATTTAACATTACACATGGATTAAACGATTTGATTCAAATTATGAAATCAGATTATTTACTGGACATGTTTGAATAATTCAGTCGTTTTTGCTTCTACAAATTACTGTTTCATTTTTTATCATCATAATACTAAGAACTAATAAAAATAGTATATAATACTTGTAATAGCAAAATACACAATAATGGTTTACAAACACTAAAGAAAAAGTAGCATGGATATTGATGAGATTATGATAGTTCTTGTTAAGATTGTAGTCTAAAGCATTTTAGACCCGGGGGATACATTAAAGCTTATTGGGAGGGATGAGCAATGCTAAATCGAGGTAGGGTGCGGGGTTGGGGTAGTGAGGGCGGTCGAGGTACTAGGGTCGCATGAGCGGCCGGCGCTAGGAGTCAGCAAGATAACGTGGGCGCGTTCCCAGACTCGGGGCTGGGCAGGGCGACGCCCCCGAGGCGCGCGGCGTCGCCGGGGCTGCGCGGGCTGGCGCGGGGGGGCGCCTCGCCCGCCTCGGGGCCCGGCTCGCTGCCCTCCGCGCCCACCGGCGTGGGCCGCCGCCGCCAGCACAACGACGACGCCTCCGACGTCTCCTCCACGCACTCCTCCATCATGGACTACTCGGGTGAGTGTCCGCAGATCGCGTATCGGAGTAGGCTAATGATAGGCCTCTTAGATCGTTTACGGGACATTAGCTTGGGTTCTTTCAATATCCGTTATGGATTATTATTAACACTTCATAAGGTGGCGACTACATCAGCAATGGTCTTTTAGTTATATCAATTTAAATAACATTCATCCGAAAGTGGACCTTTTTCAATTGAGTCACGGTCGAAAATCGTTAAACAATCGGGTGATATTCAATTTACCGTCCCAAGTTTGTTATTTCGTTTCGGCCAAAGTTATCATGGATTAATAATGGGATAGTCCACCTTTACTTATAAGTGACCATGTGAGAACTTGGTGGTGATTAATTTTTCGATCACGTAAACGTATTGTAAGAAGATTGTTTTATTTTGGATCATCAACGAAGTTGATTCTTTCGTGCGACCTTATTATTAAACGCTTATATAAAAAAACGCCCCTTAGTATACCAATTTCAGGTAAAACCACATAAAAAGTTTGGGATGTTTCAATTTGTTTATCATCTTTGATTGAATCTAAAGTTTGATTGGATGGATGTTTGAAAGATGAGTGATTATGATTTATTTCGAAGTTAAATATATATTATAACCGTATCAATGTATTTGTTGCATAGTTAATGCGACAAACATTTTGTCTTAATTTATGTTGTTGGTCTATGAATACATAGATTGTGCGTCTTTATATATTATACATTTTTAGCTAGAACTATCTTACGATACTATATTATATTTGCTATATTTTATGTGTTTGATGTGTAGCTATATGTCAAGAGTTCTCATTAGATGTGCATTCCTTTCTAGAAGCATCCTATCGGGAACGGCGTAAAGGTTCATAGATTATACATATACTAGTCATGCGTAGGTAACAAGACACAACCACGTTCCAAGCAACGATGTCATGCCAACACACGAATTATGTTTGATGTAATTTTAAGGCATGGTTTTGTGATTACCCATCGTTCCAACTTAACATGCGTTTGCGTTCGACATCAGCTTCCTCACCGAGATGTGTTGTTTTCTCTTAGCGTTTTTGTGTTAACACAACATTTGCCACATCATTAACAACATGCCAATAAATCCCCGTGAACCATTAATGTTTTAATATTAAGTAGACTTAATATCGAGTGCATCTAGTTTGGTGTACATTAGTCGCCTAGATAGTATTAGATCATTTTAGTAATAAGAAGTTTTAGCGTTTAGAATAATGCTTATTAATTGATCGTTTAAAATGAAAGTTAGGTTTGTTTTATTCTATTTACACCGTGCACAATGCACTGGAATGAGTTCACAATGTGAACATTGGTAAGCACTTTTTACTAAAGTTTCACCTGGATCTAGTAATATTTTTCTTACGAGATACGCGGAAATGAAGTCGTTTGCTTAGCTTAGGTAAGTACCACGTAAATGTAAATTTCAAAAAGTGAAGGGGTGAACTTCTTTCACTTAAAATAACAGATTTTCGATAGAGACCTCGTTTTGAAACCTTATGTCTTATGTACCCGTCGTGGTAACGCAGTTTTTTAAATTCTTTTTAGTAAAAGCTACTTCGATAGAAAAAAATATTGTTGTCTTAACAATTAACGATTCTTAAAAGTCATTATTGAATCAATTTTATACGCAACATACATGTTGAGACCCTCTATTGTATAATTAAAACCAAATTTGTTCAAGTAGGATAAATTGATAGATAAAATCTCGCGTTAGCAGTGCACAGTGCACAGTACAAATAAGTACAATCTTACAAATGGGACGTGTCCGTGGTGCGAATAACGAGAGTGCCCGCAGGCCCGAAGCTGTACAAGCAGCCGGCGACCAAGTCCAACCGGGGCATCATGCTGAACGCGGTGGAGTACTGCGTGTTCCCGGGCGCCGTGAACGCGGAGGCCAAAAGGCGCGTGCTGGAGGAGATCGCGCGCTCCGAGAGCAAGCACTTCCTCGTGCTCTTCAGGGACGCCGGCTGCCAGTTCCGCGCGCTCTACTCCTACTGCCCCGACAGCGAGCAGGTCGCCAAGCTCTACGGCACCGGCCCCAAGCACGTCAACGACCGCATGTTCGACAAGTTCTTCAAGTGAGTAGCGCGGGGAGATGTTTTTGCGGGTTTTTTATGGGGTTATATAAATATAAGTGCGAAATCGTAACGTCGTTAAAGGTAAATAAAGTAAAGGACTTTGAAAGCTTAAAACTACACCTAGTATCAAACCAAGTAATGGTTTAATATAAAAAGTAGGGGACGAACAACTACATAATTTTTCTTCGCTTTTGTAACGAGAAAATTACTAAGTTCATCTTACAATATATTTGTGTACTGAAAAACCGCTAGTTTATTTTCATTTGTCCAATGCAGAGAGTTTATAAGTTTTTTGTTCCGTCCACCAGATACAACTCGGGCAGCAAGTGCTTCTCGCAGGTGCACACGAAGCACCTGACGGTGACCATCGACGCGTTCACGATACACAATTCGCTGTGGCAAGGCAAGAAGGTGCAGCTGCCCAGCAAGAAGGACATGGCGCTCGTCATCTGAGCGCGGTGCCTCTGGCTATCTAGTCGCTCGGCTGCGCTTCGTACGCAACGCTAGGGAGGGGACCTGTCGACACGCGCACCCGCGCCCTCGATACGGTCGCATCGAGACATCGATACTAGTGCATCGAGTCATCGATACGGCCGAATCGATCGCGCGAGTGTTGTCGATTAGCTTTAGGCACGAAGACTGCGTAGGACCGTACGGAGTACCGCCCGTGTCATATTGTACAGTTAGGTTCGCTCGGCGAGTGCGAGCTCGAATTCGATCGGCGTGTTAGGGAAGCGCCCCACGACTGTTCGATATATCGATTCAAAAGCGACATTTTTTGCTCACTAAACTTGGGTTGGTTCCGCGTAGGTCTTCGGCTTTAGTTGCTCGAAGAGTATTGGGCTGAATCACTTCTGCTGGTATTTGTTGTGATCGTTCGTCGCATTTTGAATGTACTCATCGCCTCGATCTCTAGTTAGTCACGCGTATAGCGATCCGTGTCGTTGACTCATCGCGAGCATTGATATTTTTGTACGGCGGTAGTCGCTCGCTTCGTACCATTAGCTCACTTCTTATGGCCTAAATCCGTTTAGATCAATAAGAGAATCGTGTCTCAAAAGTCGATTTATTAATTACGTGCTTAGGTTGTATCCGATCCAAATATTGTTTTTAATCTATTTGAGTTTAATTTCGGCCCGCCTTCTAGTGATCGTGAACGTGTTTGATATGCGCGATAAAGACATTTTGGGAGGTGAATGTACCGTTGCGTTTGTTTTTTTAATAATTTTAACGAATGATCTGCGAGTCGGGGCCATCGGACGGTAGAATGTCGGTTGTGGCGTGCAGTGGATGGTGTCGCGTTGTTTGCCATATGTATTAGTGAGACGGAAGGGCGGGGGAAGTTGGGGCGAGGGAGTTGTCGCCGCGTGTCCTCTTTAGGTAAAACTTTCCCGATAAGTAACAAATTCACAAACTAATCGTGCTTACTTGTTATAATATTTAACTCGTTAGTGATTATTTCGATTGACTGGATGGTATGATGATGATTGTATTAATTGCGTATCTGTTTAAACCATTCATTTAACTTTATTCGATATTATTTTCCATTTTTTACCGCTTGTATAGCTAAACGTAAGACAAGGCACATTTTACGTGGTAATTGTACTGCCTTACCCTGTACATAATTGTTTTTGTATACAGCTATTTATTAAAAAAAATGTTAAACGAATATTGATGAATATCATTTTTTCATTGTTCAATGATTGGTCATCAATTATATACTACCGATAGTGTATGGTATGCAAATATATTGTATTAATAAAAAGCATAACGAAATAATATTGAATTTCATATTAACTATGTGTTTCATTTGCCCACAATTCGATTCGTTCTTTGTAGAATAGCGGCCTGAAAAAAGAATACTAAAAATTTTTCTTGGGCCATTCCAATACGACTTCTGGTCAGAAACAGTTTTAAGATCGTACATCAATAGTCGCATATATAATAAAGGATACCACTTGTCAGTCAACTGCCCGACATCTGCGGGTGGTAAAAGTTCAGAAAAATATGTTTTGTTGTAATAAATAAGATGCATGTAGCTGGGACTTGTTAAACGAGATCAGATTCGTGTGCAGATAGCTCACGTCGTTATTGAAAGTAATTTGCTAAATTTGGCCTTACTGTTAGTCGTGTAAAATCTAATAGTTATCATAACTACACTACCCGCGAGTGTAAGAGTGAACATCAACTTGTTTGTGTGAGAATTAAAATTTCAATATCTACAGTTAAACACTCATAAAATTGCCTTTGTTTTGCATATATGTGAAGCTTTTTTAACAAACTTTGAGATTGTGAAATAATTTCAACCAAATATCTACAACAAAAGGAGTAAGAACAATTTTAAATTTTATTTAAACGTCAACACACCAACGACCCTGACCTACCACAACCCACGGTCAGCCCGCTGTGACGCATTGTATCGTATTTCTTCATAATATCTTCTTAGCGCCTATTAAAAGCTCAGAGCATTTGCTTTAACTAAAATATTGCAATTGTTGTTATTTAAACATTTTCGATTACATATTATATTGTAATTAAGATGGAAAAAAATATTTGTGGAGCATGTAGAACACCAATAACCGATAGAAGGTACATGAGTTATCTCGGTTGCAAGCACAAATACGACCTACAATGTGCTAACATCTCACCTCAAAGGTATAGGACTCTTAATGACGAAAGTAGGTGTTCGCGGAGATGTCTAAAATGTAAAAGTAAAATACCTAAAAAAGATAACACAAATACACCTATACGTCCTCCAGCCTATCTAAATGTACCAAAGCCTGATGATTTAAATCAAAGCAACGTATCATTGCGGAGAAAGTCTGAGATAACAAATAACTTTCTCACGGAAGATAGGTTAAAGAACTTCTTAGAATTAGAAAGACAAGAAATAAGCTCAGTTATTCAATCTAGCCTCAAAGGATTATCTAAACAGCTTACAGCAATAAGAAATCAATGTTTGGAGTATCAAGAGTCTGTTGCGTTCATAGGCCAACAGTAAGACGACATGCGAAAGGAGTTCAAGGACTTGAAAAAGCTCCTTGCAGCCACTTCCTCAGAGGTAAAGATTGTAAAGGAAGAAAATAAATCTCTTAAGGATAGCTTAGCCGCACATGCTATAAGAATTAGGGCGTTGGAAGAAGAAAATATCAGGCAGCAGCAGTGGAGTAGATTGCAGAACATCGAAGTAAGAGGTATTCCTGAAAACAAATCAGAAGATACCGTAAGCATTGTATTAAAATTGTCGCAACATATCGGTGTTGCTGTCAAACAGAATGATGTTGAATTTGCTCATCGTGTACAACCTCGACGAGCCGGAAACTTGACAAATATACGTCCTATCATCGTTCGCTTCACGCAACGTTCAATTAAAGATAGAATTCTGGCAGCGTCACGCAAGCATCTTACTCTTAATGCTGGGCATCTGGGAATGGGGGAGGATAATAATCGAGTATTTATTAATGAACACCTAACGAAAGAGAATAAACTTTATTAAACTCGTGTAAACAAAGAGCTAAAGAGCCAATTACAAATTTGTCTGGACAAAAACTGTCGTATTTACGTCCGAAAAACGAAACATCTCCCCCTTTCCTTGTGTCTTCAGCGGAGGATTTGACCAAGATTGTTTAATAAGTACTATAGTTAGCTTTCATGCTGCATATGTAGTGTTAAAACTTCTACTAATGAACTTCAGTTTCTATTTATATTTAATACAGTTTTTTCTACTCAACACACCTAACTCCATTCAGTTACCACATAACACTTCTCTCATTCCACTCAGAATATCTCTTTCAGATAGTGACCGTGACAAAAGAATAAAAATATTAAACTTTTACCGCACCTACAGCGAAATGTCAGTGAATTACCCTAATATTTTATTTATATGGCGTTTAGACTCTTCTTTCATTTTTAAATATTATATGACTTTTTTTAATAATGTCTTGACTCTAGCGCATCTGTTTCGATATACTATTATATTTCATAATGAATAAAGTTGGTAATAATAAATTATCTTTATTATATCAAAACGTAAGGGGTCTACGGACAAAAACAAACATATTTTGCAATAACTTATTATTGTCTGGTATCGACATTGTAATGGTCTCGGAAACTTGGCTTTGCGATGGTATTTTAGACGCTGAGATTAGTGATCACAGTTACAAAGTTTTTCGTCGAGATCGGGGCTTACTGGGAGGTGGTGTCATGATTTTGTGTCGTTCAAAGTTACAAGCTTACGCGAGACCAGATTTGAATGTCAATGATCTTGAAGTGATTTGGGTAACGGTACCAGGAAGAAACATTGGCTCACTGCGTAACATTCAAATCGTTGTTGTATATATTCCACCTAATAAACTTTTACCAGTAAGAACTAATGAAATAATAAATGCTCTATCTATAATAAGTAATAAATGCCCCAACGACTTCTTGATAGTTGCGGGTGACTTTAATCTTTCATGTATTGACTGGACAACGGGCGAACCTGTAATAGTTAGAAAAGGTTCCGTCGATATTCAGAATGCGGCCTCTGATCTCCTGTCTTATTGTTCTTTTATAGGTCTTTCTCAACAAAATACAATTTTAAATAATCAGCACAAGATGCTTGATTTAGTTTTTTCAAATTTTTCCCTCATGGTTGCAAGATCTTACGACGCACTAGTAAATGAAGATGTTTACCACCCTGCCATTTACATGTCTAGTGCCCTAAGATGTCATGTACAGAATACAAATATCAATACATGCGGGCCGACTACAAAACACTTAATGAAACATTTATAGGTCATGACTGGACATTTATTGAACAAGAAAAAGAAATAGATAAAGTAACTGAGAAATTCTACGAAATTATTTACAAATCAATTGATAAATGTGTACCTATAGTTCGCTCCAGTGGCCGTAATTCTTATCCGTCTGGTACAGTAAAGCTCTTATTAACTTGATAAAAGAGAAAAACAAAACACACTCTATTTGGAAAAAGTTTAGAAATCCTATCGACTACGCAACATTTTCAGAATTAAGAAAACGGCAGAAAACTCTTCAAGAACAATGCCATACGTCATACATAAAAAAAATTCAAACAAAAATTAAATCAAATCCAAAGTTGTTCTGGAGTTATGTCAAGTCAAGGCGTAAAGCTTATTCCGATTATCCCCAACAGATGTCATATGGTGAGCTAAAATTAAATAGTCCATCACAAATTTGTAATTCATTTAATAACTTTTTTCAAACAAACTTTACACATACTAAAAATAATTATTTACCATTAATTGAGAATGACAATTCAAACTCAAGTATCATCCATAGAATCGAGATTTGTAAAGACCTAGTACATAAAATAATTAGTAAGCTTGATACTAAAAAAGGCGCTGGTAATGATAAATTACCACCGATATTTTTTGTCAAATGTAATAATTCGTTATCTGCGCCTATAACACAACTGTTTAATAGATATCTTAAGGCCGGCCACTTTCCACATATCTGGAAGCAAGCACATATTGTTCCAATATATAAAAAAGGGCCCAAAACAAAGATTGAGAATTACCGGCCTATTTCAATTTTAAATATCCTTAGTAAGCTATTTGAAAAAATTGTTCATATATATGTCTATCCCGTTATATTACGTTCCGTACCAGCTGAACAACATGGTTTTATAAAGGGTCGTTCTACAGACACCAACCTGGGTACTTTTATTGACTCTGTTACGACATGTATTGATGGTGGTTCTCAAGTGGATGTGGTCTACACTGATTACGAGAAGGCTTTTGACTGCGTAGACCACAACATACTGTTGGAAACTTTACGAGCTGGGTATTCGAGGCGATCTCTTGAGGTGGATGAAGTCATATTTGTGGAAACGGTCTCAAGCAGTGGTCCTAGGAGGATATCGTTCTAATTTTGTTGAAATATCCTCTGGAGTCCCTCAAGGGTCCATCCTGGGCCCTCTTTTATATATTTGCTACTTATATGACTTTAGTAAATGTTTTCACTATGCAAAGTTTCTCATGTACGCTGATGACACAAAAATATTTATGAAAATCTCTAATCTTTCAGACTGTATGAATTTCCAATCTGATCTTAACCGGTTAGAGAATTACTATAGTGATAACTGTATAGATGTAAATGTTAGTAAATGCCATTACGTATCGTTTACTAGAAAGAGAAAACCCTTTGTCTTTGACTACAAAATTAACGGTTTCAGTCTTAATAAAGAATTTGTCGTGAAGGACTTAGGAATCCTTATAGATGACAAATTGACATTTTCACATCATATTGATTCAATAGTCAACTCAGCGTACAAGAGCCTAGGTTTTATATTGCGCGTAACTAAACCTTTTTCTGATGTTACTTGTATAAAACTACTTTACAATTCATACGTAAGAAGTATTCTTGAATACTGTAGCACTACTTGGAATCCGCAATACATTACTCAAATTAAACATTTAGAAAAGATCCAGCATAGGTTCATTAAATACTTAAATCTCAAAAAACCGGCGAGTAACGCAAATTATGAACATTTATGCAGGTCTTACCACCTCACAAGTCTTGAAAGTCGACGTACGCTGCTAGATATGACTTTTTTACATGGTTTGTGCACAGGGACTATTGACTGCGGGGAATTAGCTTCAAAAGTTCTGCGCTTTTATACTCCCAAAACTCGAACCAGACATGCGAGCCTGTTCGCTGTTGCAAAATCATCGACTAGATATGCTCAAAATTCTTTAGTCAAACGCTACAATAAAAGTTTCTAGACCTAGACATATTTAACACACGCAAGAATATTTTTAAAAGGGATGTTCTAAGAGTATTAATGGAAGAGGTGTAACACTCACGAACACTCATTATGTCACTCACTCACTTACAAACACACACACACACACACACACACACACATACGCAGAAGCATTTTTACAATGTTTTTTTTTTTTTAGTATTTAATTAGTTTCTTTTTGTGTCTTTTTTATAATATACATTTTTATTACTTAAATTGTCATATTTGTTCACTTTTCACTGTTGTATACTTCTATATTACTACCTAGATAATGTAAATCCAGTTCTGGCTTTAAGTTTTTTATGTATGATGACTATGTTTATAATTGTAACTATTATGAGCTGTGGATTTTGTTTTAAAATTAAAAATAAAAATAAAATAAAAAAATAAAAGCCCTCGCATTCTTAGTAAAGTGCAAAATGCACTCGATTTTTCTAAAACTAAGTCCCCTTCAATAGCAATATGAAAAATCTTCGCTATATTGCTTTGATACGACGTTTACTTTCTAAGATCGCTTTATATATCCAATAATTTATTTCTAATTAAGACTAAAGTTACGTTCGTGCAGATCTTCATTTTCTACCTTATCGACGGTGACACGCTACTTGGACCAGAGTGCATATTTTTATTCACAGACTTTGTGTTATCATTTTCAATATTTTGGTATTGTCAGCAATAAAGATCTGACGACTTTTTTTAGCGGTTTTATTCACAAAGGATTCTGTGTTACATTTTTCTTTGGAATGAGGTGCCTGTGAGGATACAGTGGCTAACTTACACGAGTCTATATATTACGAAGTTAACTATTTGCACTCCACGCTTTCCCCTTCAATGAACGTCTTAAAACATTTCATGTCTTAGCCTGTTTGGTGATGCCTTTGAATCCAATTAACAAACAGACAGCTAGACGTGTGTCTTGCTGACATATTTAAGACTAGGTTGTCTGTTATAAGTTAGTTATAGAAACTTAATAGTCAATATTTAATGACAATTATCTCAAGGGAGCAAGTGGTATTTACTACTTTCAGCATTAATTCAGCTATACTGCTGAAAACTGTACGTCAAAGCTACATTTGCCGTTCAACAGTGCGCTGTGGGCATGTAAGATTGATGGAAGACAAAAATGTCCTACAAATCTTCTTAGTCTTGAAAATTGCCTGCATCGATGGCGCTACTAAAATTAGACACGGTAATTTTTATGGAGGGTATTTCATGTTATTCAATATAAAAGACTCACTAAAAGTACGCAAACGCCCATTGTATTAAATAATAAAAACATAATAATTAATCATATTTATTATCCTTATCTTCATTAAGTGTACATTTCAGTGACGTAAAATAATTTCTATTAAAACAAACATTCAATAACAATAGACGTTTTTAAATTTAAAATTATTACAAATTATTTCAATTTTAAATTTTCAAATGGCCATTTCTTTTTGCAGATGTAAAATTAAATAAATTATTAAATTATGCTATAATGGGTATTTAAACTTTTAAAACCAATTATTTATGATAAAAATAGAACATATGGCCATAAATTTAATAAGCAATTACGATAATAGAGTATCTACTAAAATTATATTATTAATACCTTTAGAATACTAATTATACAAATTTATATGTTAAAAATAATTTATATTAAAAATTAAACGTAACTAAGTCTTCATCAATCTATATGTACAATAAACTGTATACCAACAAATATCGGCATTAAAATTTTTCTTAACTAATATTAAACGATAAAATCAATATAATAAATGTCTTGAAATATATCTTAAATAATTAAAACAAACATCGACAGGCCTTTGAGCAATAACAAAAATAATTATTGGTAACTAAAACAATGAAGCAATCATAATAATTTAAATTATTTCACAAATCAACAATTCGAAGATTCTAATTATAATAAGCAATTAAATCACATAGAAAATCACATGGTATGGACCATTGAAAGCAGCAATGAATATGTAATATTGAGCAAAACTTTTAAACTAGTGTATAGTAATGTGTGACTGGAGCCGAGCCATTGTTCTCAACACTCTTTTGTAAATTCAGCTGGTGCACCACTGTGTCCGGACCCTCAATTTCCTGAAACAAAACAGTACATTAAACAACAAATTTACCAATTGTACACAGATAAGAAAGAGTATTAAAGAAATTATAAAATGTCTTCCGATTAGTTGAAGCACCTCCAGTGATGTTGAGTTTTTAAAGTATTTTGTCAAACCATACCAAATCACACTATGCTGTACCTAACAATCATCATCAGCCTGTGATAGTCCACTGCTGGACATAGGCCTCCTAATACACCCCTATCCATTAGGGGGTGTTGGACCTTATCCCACCATACTGGTCCAATGCGGGTTGGTGGGTGGACCGACTATTTACATGCCCATCTGACGCATGGATCGTCTTACTTTTATGTAAATAGTAGGTGATTGGCCCTAATTGCCCTAACCAACTAGTAAACAACGATGAAAATTTGTCGAGTCCCCGCAAGATTCGAACCCACGACCTCCAGTTTCTAAAGCACAAGCCCATACCACTAGGATACGGAGGCAGCTACCTAACGAAAGTTATCAAGAAATAAACTAATACTAACATTATATATATAAACAGCTACTATAGTTACAGGGGGCCAAACTTGGTACATTTTTTGGATTTGTAGGCTGCTGCAGTTAGTGTACTGGTCGGTTAGCGAATCAACATTCTACATTCCTTCGCAAGCTGACTTGTGGCATCTTGTTGCATTTATTAGAGGCAAAAAGTTTTTCATTACGCATCATGTTAATGGGATTTTAATATATTGTATTCTATGTTTTGAAATTGTATATTTGTTTATTTTCACCATACACCAAACTGTCTCCTGCACATAGCTGCCACCGCAGCCTTGTGGTAGGAGTCTTCTAACTAAGAATCAACAATGAAAAGTTGATTCCTAAGTGGTTAGGACAATGCGGGCTGAACATGATCCATGAGTCGGTATGCACCTGTGTCTGCGCGTCTTACACTCGTGTACCATAATATCTCCTGCGCAGTTGGCTGATCTCTAACATAAATCACATCCCTCACCTCGTCGTCGGTGAACCCGTTGATCTCGACGGGGATGGTCTGACCGTCCTGCGTGACCACTTGCAAGGACTTGCCATCCGCGGAGGTGATGGCCAAGCGGGTGCCGTCCTGCATCGTGAAGTGCAGCGGGTTGCCGTGCTCGTCCGTCACCTGCCGAATGCCAACATTCTCTTAACAACTACTTTATAGCTCGACCGAGAACATATGGAAATTTCGTTAACAATATGTAATGCCAAGCGGTTTTGGCTAAAACTTCGGAAACTCTTATAGGTTTAACATCGCGTGCAGTTAGACATGATGATCCACTAATACGAACGCGTTTTTTCCTTAGGGTAGTTAGGGATTTCATTAAGAGTTTGTTCATATAAATTTCATTTATCATTTAGTTAAGTTATACTAGTAAAACATAATATCCCATAGCTATAATTTCATGGCAGACAAACATAGTGGTGGTCCGATTGTTAATTTGTTATAGAACAAAATTATACCACTAGCCTATTAATGGAGTAGACAATTAATTTACGGACGAGGGGTCATTGATTTGAATCCTGTACCGTTGGTGAGATTAAGTTACCTAATCAATCATAAAGCCTAAAACCAACCGGCAAGTGTTCCTGCGAGGCGTCGTCGACTTCGAGCGGCTGCACCTCCTCGAGCTGGAGCTGCTCCAGTTGCTCTAGCTGCTCGAGCTGCTCGAGCGGCTCCTCCAGCTGCTCGAACTCGAGCTGCTCTAGACCCGTCTGGGGGACGAGCAGCGACGAGCCGCTGTACAACTCGCGACTCGACAGCAGCTTACTCTCGTCGTATGCGATGGCCTGGGATCAAAAGATTTTTTGTGTTTGAAAATTACAGCATATCTTATATGAGAGGCGAAGATGTATTGAATTAAAAAAGTCCACAACCACAGTAAGCAGCTCACAAGAGAAATAATATGCAAATATTTTTCCTAATAGGTGGGGCTGTGGGTATAATAATTATATTTGTAAAAACCCTTTCATTGATCATAGGTTTATCATGGTGTAAATCAAAAACTACTTCCTTATAAAAATAGCTTACTGATACTAGAAAGTGGATATCCTAAGTTATAGTAAATGTAAATGCATTAGAACGTTTACCCGCATAATTACAAAAAAAACTTGATATAACTCGAGAAAATAGGAAAACAAAGTGGAAATAAAACTAAAAACCTATTCTATTTTTTAAAAGGCTATTGAATATTATAACATCAATATTTTTAATAAGCTACAATATTTATAATACAATGTTCTTATATTTTTATTTTTATTATAAGCGTAATGTTTATTATACCTGTTTATGTCCCAGTATTTGCAAAGAATCTGAATCGTCCACATCGTAGGCGATGTAAATAACCCTCTCGTCAGAATCCGCTTCGATCGGTTGTTCTGTAACGACTTCGGCGGGTATCTGTTGATTCTCCGGAACCAGCAGACTCATTTGTTTTGCCGGCTAAAGAAATGAAATGAAATGAAATGAAATAGTTTATTTAACTGAAAAGAACATACATTACATAAAGAGAACAGTGAGCCCACACTAGGCAATGCCTGTGACGTGGATTCAGTTACACAAACAATTACCAGACTTGGTGCAGCCAAGATGAATAACTAATAAAAATAAAAATAAAAAATAAAATCATAAAGACTTGAGAGTGGTTGCGTGTGTATGTGTGTGTAGAGTGTAGTGTGTGTGTTTGTGTGAGAACGTGAGTGAGTGAGTGGGAGTGTTTGGTGTTAGTCCCTAATTACCGTCTAAGATCTGTTCGAACTATTTCCTCCGACTTGTCATAATCCCAGTAATTTATAAATCTGATATTTGGTCCTGTTAATGGAGCTGTGCCTCAAGTCACATAGAACTGCCATTCTGTTATATATGTGCGGAAGAAGAAATTTTGAAAATCGTTTTGCAAACGCAGTGTGTACATGCGGTTTATGTATTTTATAAATGCGCTTATGAGTTATGTCAACGCGTTCCAGCGATCTTAAACTTTGGATGTGTACGTAAGTGGCAGCACGCAGTAAGAAAAGCCTCCGAACACTCAGAACTTGGGCTTCCTTAAAGAGTTCAGAAGTTGAATGCCGCCGTGACCGACGCAACATAACTTTTAAAACCGCTCTTTGCGCTCTTTCCACTAATATTAAATTAGACTTAGGAGAACCGCCCCACGTAAGGATACAATAGCTCAATATAGACTGACAAAGTGCGAAATAAACCATTTTAAGCAGGGGAATTTCGGCAGACTGCCTTAGTAGCTTCATTATATATGTAATCTTACGTACTCTGCCCGCTGTCATCGACAGATGATTTTTAAAGCTAAGTGTCTCATCTAGTATGACACCGAGGTATTTATGAGAGGTGGAATTGGATATATGACCACATGAGCAGGCAGAAGTTTCGAGGCTATCTGTGATAGCACAAGACGGAATGTGAACTTTAAATTGTTTTGCGTCATCCGGAGGGCGAGATGCAGCTGTTTTATAGAAATTGAGGAATTTAGTTTTGGCTGCGTTGAGAGTAAGTAGGTTCTTACTTAGCCACATAGATATGCGGTGAAGTCCTAAGCCTGCCATACTCCGAACCTGCTGCCACGAATCACCGTGAAAGATCAAGGCTGTATCATCAGCGTAGCATAATACGGAACCATTTATCAAGTTAATTGATGAGATGTCATTTATGTAAGTTATAAATAGTGTAGGGCCAAGTATGCTGCCCTGAGGTACGCCAAAAGATACAGGTTTAGAGTCACTAGTTACGTTGCCAATTTTAACCCGTTGACTTCTACCCGTCAAGTAACTGGAGAACCAGTCCAGTGCAATACCACGCACGCCCAACGCCTCCATCTTTCTTAGCAGTATGGGAATCGAGACTGTGTCGAAGGCTTTTGCAAGATCGAGAAAAACGCCAATGCAGGATCTGCCTTCATCCAAGTGGGATACTATGGAATCAGTCAGAAGTTTCACGGCATCTTCTGTTGATTTGCCCTTTCGGAAACCAAACTGACAATCAGCTAGAAGTTTATTACGCTCAAGGAAGTGGATAAGCCGAATGTTAACTATTCGTTCCAGTAATTTGGAGTAGGCTCCAAGAAGCGATATGGGGCGATAGTTACTTGGCGTATCCGTTGAGCCTCCCTTATGGACTGGCACGATAACAGCCGACTTCCAGTGGTATGGAAACAATCCCGACTCCATACTCAGATTAAAAATCGCAGCCAGAGGTTCTGCCACGATATCGACAGTAGCTTTTAGGAGACTATTGCATACCCCATCGTAGCCAGGCGCGCTACCCGAGTCTAACTTTTTGATTAAGGCTGAAACCTCGTAAGCATCGGTGGGGGTAAAGTAAAATGATCCCAAGATGTTATTACACTTAGTGGGTCTTATATCTCCGGCTAGGGTCTCCTGAGAAACTTGCAGTTCACAGAGTATAGATTCTGCAAGATGAGATCCCACAGAAGAGAAATATGTGTTGCAATGGTTAAGAGACTCCAAAACGGTAGGTTTAATGTTCAAAAGGTCTTCAGCTGATTTGTTTGCAGGAACACTATGAGTAATGCGTCTGATAGTGTCCCAGAGTTTTTTAGACTTATTCCTATTTTTAACTAACACTTCTCGATCGTGGTTTGATTTGAGCTTTCTCAGAAGAGTTACATAAAAATTTCTGTATCGGGTGTAAACCAATTTTTTCATTTCATTTGTGGGGTCTTTACGAAAATCCAAGTGCAATTTATCTCTGTGTTTAGAACATCTTAATAGGCCGGGGGTCATCCATGGCCGCATAACCTGTTTAGACCGACTAATCTTTACAATTTTGGAATGTTTACATACAATACTTGACACTGTTATAGAAAATGACTCCACAGCATTTTCAACGTCACGGTTGCGTATGACAAAAGACCAATCAATAAGTTTTAGGTCCGATCTAACCGAATCATAGTCAATAACCGTTTTAGTGAGACTTTTCCGGGCATTGATTTTGTTTTTAAGTGATATTCCTGCCATGGTAATTTCGTGATCAGATAGATCGGTAGGGCATACCACCGATTTTGTACGGCAATGTCCAGATACAAAGATATGGTCAAGGCAGGTTTTGTTGTGCGTAATAGTGTTGATGCAAGGGATGAGACCGTGTTCTGCCAAAGTACATAGATACTCTGAAGTCTGTGAATTCGCTGTGTCCATAATATCTATATTTAGATCTCCAGTCAGGATAAGACAGGGGCCCTTTGAAATAGTTTTAAGAGCGAGATCGAGGGAAGAGATAAAGGTTTCAACATTCGGAAAGCTCGGTGATCATATACCCCACTAATTTAAAGAGTTCGGTACATCTACAAGCACGCAGTTAGCTTCTTCTACATCTAATTCCGCAAAGATTGGGACCATTTGTTGTTTACGTAGACAACTACACCACCGGACTTATTGATAAAATGCTTAGAATTAAAAGATGAGTAGCCATTTAACCAGCATTCGCTAAATATAATCACGTCAAAGCTTATACCAAACGCTTTTGCAACACAAGAAAGTTGTCAAAGTTTTCAAAATATCTTATATTTAAACTCAAGATTTTTAATGAAAAACTTGAAATGATATTACTGCATTCTTCAGGGTAGGTAATAGTATGGCATTCAATCTTATATGAATTATCTACGTCATTTAATAAGTTTACAGTCGCCATGAGTAATAGGTTTGTTGATAAGAGGAATCGTAAGACAAGCGTAAGATAGCCGTACCATCCGAGTTAAAATAGTAATTGAGGAGCAATTTAGTATACATTTTCTTACTTGTGATATTGAAGTGGGGAATCGTATGTGTTAAATTATGTGTGTAAGAGTTTTTGTGCATGTGGCAAAGTGTATACAAGTACAAAAATTCCGAATTAAAGTTACATGGTATGAAAAAGGTAAAAAAACTGTTTAAGTTAGCAAGAGACAGCCGCGTTACCATCGGTCTGAAGAAAGGTTGTAGTCTGTTCATCAGATGTTTTTTGGACTGAGGGCAAGGCCTGTGAGAGCTTGATGAGGTCCTCTTCATTGCAAATTCGTATAGCAGGGCTACCGAGTGAGGCGTCTCTTTTTCTGATAAATATGGCTCCATTGTGGGTCCAGCTGTGTTTATATTTGTAAGTGTTTGCGAAGATTCTGACTTTACGAAATAACCGTCGGATCACAGGAGTGAGACGTTCATTTACAAAAACTGATCTTTCAGGACCATGCCCAGTTATATTGTTGCTTTTGAGATTACGACGAAACTTTGCCTGCTTCAAAAACTCATCCCGTGTGAGACGACGAGTAAACGCTACTACTAGGGGACGCTGCATCTGTTTGTTACCGACATCATTGCGCTTAGGACCTACTCTTGAGGCGTATACAATATCGGAATCCTGCAAGGCAACACCAAGACTCACTGCCGTTGTCAACACAAGATGGTAGGGATTTTCATTTGGGATCTCCTCGACGCCCGTAATCTCAATCTCATTTCTTAAGAGCATCTGAGCTTGATTATTTATCTGCTGCTGTAAGTCCAAAACTGTGGCTTTTAACTCAATATTTTCAGTACGTAGGGACTCGACTGATTTTATTTGCGTGTCGAAGTTAGAAATTTTTTGGCTTATTTCATCTAGACGACCTTTGAGAAAGTCCCACATTTCGGATGTACTTTGTCGTAGCTGATTGATTTCCAAAGAAAGTGATTGAAGCTCGGCAGCGGATTTTGGAGACTCCGCAGCAACCGAAGGATCAGGCGTGGTTTTGACCACGGTGATTGATCTTGTGGCACTAGGTTTGTTGGTGGTGACAGATGCGGAGGCAATGGTTGAGATTGGCAGGGCACCGGCAGCCAGCGCAGAGTTACCCAGTCGAGGTTGACTTTTCTTTTTATGGTGACGTTGTCTGCGAATGAGCGAACTGGAGTATGTGAGTTATCACCGCCTTTCCTTGATTTTGCAGCACAGTCTGGACAAATCCATGATGTAAATTGGTCCGAAGTGAGGTTTTCAGCTTTCGCACAGGCAGCGTGAAATGTTTGATTACACGATTTTATGGAGCAGGTTATTACAGCTTCATCTCGCCGAGTTTTCTGTTGGCAGCCAGCGCAGATCATTTTTGCGGTACCAATTAACTAAGCGATACGCAAACGATACCCAAGCGACAGCGGCAAACAACAAACAGTGCCGTGGTACGGAGGCTATTCAAACCGGTTGACGGGTGATAGGCGACCGAGTAAATTGACTCGACGAAACACTTCATTAAAAACTTACTTTAATCAAGAAACAATATGAGAATCTCACACAATAATTATAATTATTATACTATTAGTTACACATTCATATTAGTAACTCTGTTATTATAACTAAATTCACTATAAGAACATAAAATTAAGCGGAGCGGCAGTTTGCCTGTTATTTCTTTAGCCGCGCGGTAGAACTCAATAAAATATGTTTAACGTTGTAATTTTGACAATAAATGTTATCTAAGTTTCACAAAATTAATTTAATTCTGAATTATTAACTGTGATAAATTAAGCTTAAAATAAATTCATAATTTGAATCCCAAGTTTTCAATGATAACATCCCAATATACAAATTTTACAGATACTAGTGAAAACAGTATAAAATATGCTTTTGTCCATAATAATATATTTTTATCTGTATTTAACTTCAATAACATTTCTGCATATTAGTTGTTAACGTTAGTCACCTTCTCGTCCGCGAGGCCGGCGTCCTTGGCGGCGGGGTGGTGGCGGCGCGCGTGCCGCAGCAGCGCCGCGCGCTCCGCGAAGAGACGTCCGCACACGGCGCAGGCGAGGCGCGCTCTGCCCGCGCCCTCGCGCCGCACGTGCGCCGCCCACGCCGTGCGCGACGAGAACCTGAACACAAAAGAACATTGTAAAGGAACGAGAACAGCAATTATATGCTGGATAAGGTGAGTTTAAAGCCGGGTACTCTCAACGAGCCGTAACAGAAACCGTTGCATGTGCTGTAACTAAAAATCGGTGCGTTTCATAGTGTGGTTCTTATAACTTATGCGAGCACGCGGGCAGGTCGTAACCGTAACGTTGTATGCAACCGTAATTGTTAATGTAACCATAAACATAGGGCGTACGTGGTTCCTGCATGGTACGCTCGCAGTACACTCGTGAACGTCAAAGCTGTCGTACACACTAAAACGTGAACCTCTTCGATTGGTTACAGTTATAGCTCGCAAAATGAGTACGCTCGGTGTAAACACACCGACACACTAGAATCTCGTTCTTGTATCACACATGTTGCGGTTACAGTTCGCTAATGGTTACCCTCCTCCCCCTTGACTGCCTCCGTAGCCTAGTGGTATGGGCGTGTGCTTTAGAAATCGGAGGTTGTGGGTTCGAATCCTGAGGGGACTCAACAAATTTTCATTGTTGTTTCCTAGTTGGTTAGGGCAATTTGGGCTGATCACCCAATTGTCTGAAAAGTAAGATGATTCATGCGTCGGATGGGCATGTAAAAGTTGGTCCACCCACCAACCCGCATTGGACCAGCGTGGTGGGATACGGTCAAAAACTCCCTAATGGATAGGAGTGTATTAGGGGAGGCCTATGTCCAGCAATGGTCACAGGCTGATGAATGGTTACCCGGCTTAAATATTGTGTCGAACAGTACCGGGAGAAGTAGTGTTTTAGGCCACCTTTTGTTACCTAGCTTGGTTCTTAGCATGGTGGGATGCTATCCTTTCATTTATCATAGCGACTTAACAACATGCTACGATAATTTAAGTAGGTAAAAGATTGCATTAGATAGACGAACTATTAAAAAAATTATTTTAACCACAGAGTATTTACCTGGTTTCCGTGGTAAATCACATTATTGAACCAATAATAGATTTAATCATTAATACACGATTAATATCGAAATTTCTTTAAGATGATATTTCTCTTTTTCACAAAGGACCGCATGGAGTAGCACTACCGCGATGCTTATACGCCGCAAATCAGAAGTGTGTAAACACTAATGTTCCGGATTGAGGTTCACAGTGGCCAGTGAAATTCTAGTAAACGAGACGCTATGGGCGACGTCGTACCGTACCGTTTGGAGCAGTGCGGGCAGGCGTGCGGGCGCTCGGGCGCGTGGCGGCGCTGGTGCAGGCGGTGCTGCGACGAGGTGGTGAAGGCGCGCGGACACAGCGCGCAGCGGAACGGCTTCTCCCCGGAGTGGATGCGCTCGTGCTCCAGCAGGTTGCCCTTCTGGCTGAAGCGCTTGCCGCACGTGGCGCACGGGAATGGCTTCACGCCTGCACGGCACGGGCGATACGCGCGTTAGGGCCACGGGTTGAAGAGGAAATGGTTGCAAGAGAACACAACGTCCCAACGAACGCCGTGTCGTCCAGAACCGCCCGGGGGCTCCGGGTGGCTCACCCACCGTCGTGAGGCGTCCACGAAAGGTCGCGGCGCCGGGTAGCTTACGTACATTTCGTATAACAATCACGTCGCAAATGACGTTGAGCAATAAGTCAAACACATAATTTATGGAAAACGACATTATAAAAATAAAAGTCACGTCTCATTTGCTACATGACGGCGTTTTATAGTAAAAATGGCGATGGTACTTCCCTTAGTCGGCTGTTATGTAAACATTAGAAGAAATCATTAAAAAGGTATTGCGCGTTCAATTAAATAAATATACATTCGAAAGCTAAAATGACTTCAAAACATAAACATAACAACAGGAATATAATAAGTTATTGAAAAACCAACTACAAACTCTTTCTTTAACAATCGAGTCATCTCACCTGTATGCCACCTCATGTGTAAAGTTAAACTGGTTTTGTGTGCGAACTTGTGCTTGCAAATTTCACAGCTGAACTTCTTGACACCGGAATGTAGGTACTGATGGTTCATCAGATTGGCTTTGGTTTTGAAGGTGGCGTTACAAGACTGAAAAGTAACAAAGTAATATTAGATATATTCTCAATGGATAAACGTCATTTTATAAGTAGTTTAAAAATTATACCGGTTTTAAACGTGGAAGAAAAAATTTTAAGGAAACAACCCGATGTTAATCTTACGCCGATTTTCCTCGTGTTGGAGGCCTCCTAATCTGAATCAATGGTAGCATCAATCGTGACAATCGATTAGCAAGTGTACCTCTTGTATGTTGAATAAAGATATCTGTGTCTATAAAAACTTAGCGGGACTATTTTTTAATCAATTAAGACCCGCTCGGGTTAGTGATCAGTGATTATTGCATTAGAGGTTGTGGGTTCGAATCCCACTACGGAAGAAATGATGAAGATAGCATTGTTTAAATTTATCATCGTGTCCTTCAGTCGGCACCTTGCACACGAAGGGCCTGAGCTGCGAGTGCACGAGCTGGTGGCGCTGCAGCAGCTGCTTGTGGCGGAAGGGCTTGCCGCAGGTGCGGCACACGAAGCGCTGGCCCGCGTGCGCCGCTTGCTTGTGGTACACCACGGACGACGGGTGGTTCAGCACCTTAAACGACCAGTTACTTATTAATATTTAATTCGTCATCATCAGCCTGAGCTAGTCCACTGCTGGACATAGGCCTCCCCTAACGCCCGCCTACTGCGTAAGGGGGTTTTGGACTGCATCCCACCACGCTGGTCCAATACGGGTTGGTGGGTGGACCGACTTTTACATGCCCATCCGACGCGTGGATTGCCCTAACCGACTAGGAAATAACAACGGAAATTTGTTGAGTCCCCGCAGGATTCGAACCCACGACCTCCGGTTTAGGATCCGAGTAGGCTACGGAGGCAGTTAATACAATATTTAATTAAGTACGATAAACGCTGAGGAGCTTAAGTAATTAATAAAAAACCTTTATATTTTTGTGATTAAGTATGAATACAATTTTAGGTTCTCAACTATTAATTTTAAAGTGCTTTTATTTTTTCTTTAAAATACGTTGTCATTTGTTGCTAATTTGTTTAATTTCATAAAACTTTTACCATACTTTGAATAACTGCGTCGAAAATAACTAGCGATATCATAAGCAGCACGATACTCTCTAGACCTTATATTTACTAACCTGTATGCGTTTTCTTATAACTTTGTTTAGATACTACACATAAAAACCAAACAAGAAATTATATATTTTTTTATATAGCTCTTATCATATTCAAAAAACCAAAAGTAATGATGCAAAGAAAACGCTTTACATTTCGGCCATTATTATCCTTTGCTCGAAGATTTCAAATCTATACCCGAGTGAAAGAAGAAAAAGTTGATAGAAAAACGTAACCAGAATCGAAATAAAGCAACACACCTACAGTTCAATCATAATCACAATCAAAAACTACGCGACTTATAGCTACAGGTTACATTGGTAACACTAATTCCACATTTTCTTCGCTCAAACTGAACTCACCTTCCCGCAGAGATCGCAGGCGTATCCCTTGCCCTGGGAGTTCTTGTGGCGTCGGTGCTTGACGGAGTGCAAAGCGAGGGAGCGGTGATAGCCGAATGCGGCGTCGCACTCGCCGCACTTGTACGGACGCTCGCCTTGGTGTACCGCCTGTAAAAAAAATTCTCGTTTTCACACAAACATATGGAAAAATACATTCTATATATATATTTACGTAATATATTGCATACAACTCTTATACCTACTCAACACGTTACTTTGTCAAAAAATTTTGCGGCATTCATCGAACAGCAATATATGTGAGATTTCTTAATTGTTAGATTTATTAAAGCGTAGTTAATAAAACAGTGACGTCTATGGACGTTCTGTGTTTATTATTATATAATCCTTTCCAAATATGTACATATGCGGCTTAATGCATTTTCCATCAGCAACCTTAAAGAGCTTACAGAAATTCTATGCTACTGCTGACTTAATAAATTTCAACTACTCATTTTAGTGCTTACATATAAATAATTATTACCTAAATAACGATTATAGATTTACCTTGATGTGAACGGATTTGTTTTGTTTGCTACGGAACATCTTTTCGCAGTAATTGCATTGATGCTTGGCATTCTTATCCAGTATCTCCATTTCTGCTGCTTCTAGCATATTCGTGTCTGCAATAAAAACAACACAATTTAAAACAAGGTTTAATATACTTAATTCGTATGTAGGTTAAAATATTTTATATACTGTGACTCAGAGAATTACTCAATTCGATGATTCATAATAATGTAAACCTAAAATTATTCCATGTCTATAAGTTGGTCTTAGGAAGCAAACTCATAACAAAAATTGTTTTAGTGTGAGAGTAATTAGTACAATATAAAATTACGAAAAGCATTACGCAAAAATTTTTCTATTTAATACATGAAATTACCATACAACACAGATATAATTAAATTACAATAAAAACCAGTATGAGAAATATAAGCCATTACCATTATTTTTTCCACTTGCATCATCAACATTATTCTCAGCTGCCACTTCAAAGTTATCAACTGCAGCTTCCTCTTTGCAGTTTTCGATTTTAACATTTTCTGTCTCATTTAAATCAGGCAATGTTTCCGGCAAAGTTGTCACTTGAATATTGTTGACCAGATTATCTACTGGGGCCAATGGCATGGGCTCCAATTTGTCCGCATTATTTTTAGTTGAATTGTCATTTGACACTTGAGAGATCTGCAGGAAATAGTTATAAGAGTGTTTCAAAGGTGTCTCATATTATTAGTGATAATTAATGTAACCATTTATTTTGCTTAATTCAAAGAAATGCTCATCATCATCATCATCATCACAGTCTCTGTCAGTCCACTGCTGGCATAGGCCTCCCTTAATGCATGCCACTGCTTACAATCTTCGGCTATTTTATGTTACTTAAATATTAAAGTCAAATAATACATGCATATGATATAATGCCTCTGTAACTGCCTCTGTAGCCTAGTGGTATAGGCATGTGGCTTAGAAACCGGAGGTCGTGGGTTCGAATCCTGCGGGACTCAACAAATTTTCATTGTTGTTTCCTAGTTGGTTAGGAGCAATTTGGACGATCACCCATTGTCTGAATAAGATGATCCATGCGTCGGATGGGCATGTAAAGTCGGTCACCACCAACCCGCATTGGACCAGCGTGGTGGGATACGGTCCAAACCCCTAATGGATAGAGGTGTATTAAGGAGGCCTATGTCCAGCAGTGGACTATCACAGGCTGATGATGATGAGTATGATATAATAAAATTTGAAATTAATGTAATCCATAACAAAATGGTGTGATATGTAATGTTTTTATCCCTAAATTGTCAGACACTGAATGACAACTTATAAACAACAACTGATAATTGCCACACCTAAAAATCCATTAAGGATATTTATTTTGTTAAATTAAATTTGTCTTACAGAAGTATCTTGCTCAGATGACGTCATATCCTTACACTGTAGAATGTTCTGACCAACATGGCTTGTTAAAGTCTGATGCTCATTGAATTTCAGTCTTGTCGAGAAGGTCTCACCGCACTGGGTGCACTGATATAGTACTGGACCATGTCGTGCTATGTGCGACATGTAGCGGCCGACACTTGCAAACATCAATCCGCAGATCATGCACTGTTCACGTGTCTGACGGGAGCGACCTGCAAATATTTTGTTCTTGTGAGTCATGCAAGTGGTATGTTAGGGACTATTTCTGTTGTTAAAAGGAGTCATACAAGCTGACTTAAACCCAAATCAGAAGTAAAATGCATTCTTGGATGACATACTACATCATAGAAATATTCCTGCCAAGTTTCAAGTTACTAGCCCCTATCCATTCTAGTCTACAATCATAATGGTTTTGGGATCATGACGGCAAAAATTAAGTATTTCTTAAGGTTTTTTAAAGCAACACATGCTAGATACCTAATTGGATAAAAACTAAATTCCTTGAGTTGGATCAGACTGTAAAAGTTGGGTTTAGTTATCAAGATCAAATTTATTTTAAGAAAAAGACATGCAGTTGAACTAAACATTTAAACACTTAAAATATTTTTTTGGATACACTATAATATTTAAAATATCTTGTGAAAATATTCACCTCTAGGCCGCCCCCGTCCTTTACCCTTCACCACTACAACCAACTCTCCAGAAGCTTCCATATGGCCAATGACTTCAGGCTCCTTAGGGACTACAGTTTTTATGGATTTTTCTGCAACTTGCTTATTTTCTTGATCACTGTCTTCTCCATCAATCACCCCTTCTTCTTTAAATATCCTTTCCAGTTCTTTACCCTGCAAAACAAATGAAATAAGAAACCTGTAAACATATAGAGCACAACTATGACTGTATTTGAAACCTCAATAAGATTAATTATAATAGTAAATAAATTGATGTATAGATAATTTCCAATAACAAAACAGTCAAGTGTTTCTTACATCCAGCACAAAATAATCCATCATAAAAAAAATATAAATTCTCTATACCAGTATAAATTCTTAAGGTTTCAATAACATTTTTCATTTCATTAAATACCTGAACAACTTCCTTGAATCTAGTAGGAGTTTTCCTTCTCCTCTTACCAGTTGGCTCATCATTTTCTTCTTCATGAACCTTTTCATTTTTAGCCTTTTCCTCATTAACTTTCACTTCTTGAGCTAACTCCTCAGGGCTCTTAGGCTTCTTTGGCGGTCTTCCCCTTTTCCTTTTAGGCTTCTCTAATCCTGCAACTTGTAGAGCTATTGGATGCTCCACTTGATAAACGCCATCACTAGTTTTAACTGAAATATTAAAATTACAAAGTTAAAATGAGTTATATAGGGTAAAAAATAAGTTATTGTAATTAAAATAAAACTCTCGACCTACTTTCGTAGACTATTTTCTCTGTAATAATCTCCGGTTCGGTTGTCTGCGCATATGACTTTTTGTATTCCTTTTCCCTTTCATAAAGCTCTCTGATAACTTTCTGAAACAACACGTTTACAAAATACAGTTCAAATTGGCAATAAACTGCCAAAAACTATTCCTAAATTCAAAACACCGGTTTGAATTTAGACGAGATTATTTTGACAATAACATTTATATTTGTATTAACATTTAATTTTATTTTACCTGGCCATTGATTATCAAGTTCAGAAATTCGACCATTGCCTCCAGCTGTATAGTACACCCAGGACATATCGTACGTGGTAATTGGCCATCATCTGAAACCTGGTTGCGAGTTCACATTAGTTTTTTAAGTAGTAAATATCAAAATTTAAGTTAATGGTTATTAAGCGGTCTCCTAAATACAAAAGAAACTACACACATTATTACTGACGCTTAAGCATGCAGAAAACAACTCAAAATTTTATTATATGTATAAGCTAAAATAATCCTCTTAGAGTAAAAAAAACAATAACATGTCAATTTTTGGCGGATATGGAGCGCGAAGTCGAATCGTCCACATTATTTTATATTTTCCATATTAAACATAACAAGTGACATATATAAAAGTTTGAAATTATAACGAAATTTGTGAATTTACTAAGTAACAAAAATAAGGCAGATAATCAAATTAAGTCATGAAAATGTTAATTAAAGTAGAATAGTCAGCCATCTTTATTACACTTGGAGTCAAAACACAAACAATTTATTTATATTTACTTTACCTTAATGGGTAAATATGTATTAATAATTTCGCTGAGATTTTGACTATTTTCTTCACTGGAATACAATAGATTACCATTATCATTTCCTCTCCACACAAACGACAGACCGTAGAATTGTATAGGAACACTTCCATCTTTGTTATGCGAAAAATAGCGCCATCTATGTCCTTATAGTAGAGTTGCCAACATTTAACCTGTGCATTCTTTGGTGTGATGTAGTATAAAATTCCAACAATAAATAGTAAACATTTTAGCATGGCCAATTTATTAAAAAAATATTGTGCATATGTATTGTCTTAACTTTTGTTAAAATATGTATTTTTATTTAATCTAATGATTTGTTAAAAAAATCAATCAGTTAAAATATTTCTTTAGTAATATCCAGATTAAAGTACCTTCAATAACTCAAATCAACATATTTTTTTAAACTTTAATATTTAATTCTTGTGAGTGTTATTAGGTAGCGCTATTTAATCAGAGGTCTTGCTCGAGTTTGTTGGCCAAACACGGTTATATGAGCATTATTGGTGGTAATCTGATGATAATAACAGTTTCGGGTTTTTCTCGAAAATTGATCAATTGAAACTTTCATTGGCTTTTATCTCAAATCATAAGTTTTACATTTCACATCAAGGGCGTATCACTTACCATCTTTTCACGTGGCACAAAACTTACATTACGGACAATTAAATACAAGTAAAAATACTGGACGTCATTAGCCGTACGCATTGGAAATAGCACAACAACAGGCAAATCTTTGCTTTGTAAATTATTTAATTAAATATTAACGACTTGTTTTTTTATCCACATAAATCTGTAACTATCCGGAATACATAAATTAAATAGGTGCATAGACATATTGTTATATATTATTAAATATCATCATCATTTTTATTACTTGATATTATTTATATATTTTTAATTTATACGATTTGACCCAAAATTTTTCATAACATAAAAGTGGATACAGTAAATGTTTTATTTGTCTTTTACATTTACTATTTTAATAATGCGCACGAGGATTTTCTCCCCAATAAATCCTAATAAGATAATTTTTAAAATTTGTAAATATGATTATGCCGTACCCGTCTTAAATGGACTACATTTGAAGAAAGGCGCAGCTCTAGAATCTTGTTAACTTTTTTCTCGCTTTTAAATGATCCAGCTTCACCACCTAAATTTAAGGACAATTTTGAATATTTCTATCAAAACACTGACCGACTACTACGTTTTTCTTCTAATTCAACATTAGTATTCCTTCTTATGTATCTACTTTCTACGTTTGATCTTTTACCGTTCAGGCTACACTGCTCTGGAATTCCTTAAGAAGACATACAAAGAGCACGTTATTATTTAAAGGATAATAACAATTAGTTTTGAAAAGGCTTTTGTAGTTGCATTCATCACCATTATATCTATATTTATCTAAGACTTTTTTGTATTTGTTTATTTTTTATATCTTTGTATGTTAGTTTTAGTTATTTTATTTTTTTTATGGCATACGAGCGACGAAATGTCGCCACCTTGATGGGAAGGGTCACCGAACCCATAGACGTTACCTAATACCAGTGGTATCAGCGCGCGCTTTGCTCTACGTGAGACATAGGTATAAATCAAATTTACAGTAAAATGCTAGTGTACATGTCAACATTTAAAACCGGAACGCAAGTTATATCACTACTAGTCTTCATACTTGTGCAAGAATGAAGGCACCGATGGTGGTCTCACAGATGGTCTCCTGATATACAGGGACCTACCACGGTAAACAGGGGACCTGACCATCGGTTAAAACAGGGACCTTACCATCAGGTTTAAGATTATTTTAAAAGATTTTGAATATTAACTTCATAGATTGCCTACATTATTTTTACATGCTGGGTTGATGGGAAGAAGTGCATAGTGCCATTGACAGGTACTTCCTATAAAACTTATTTTTAAGGTTTTTTCTATAAAATGTAAATAAACAAGAATTTAAAAATAAAATGTAGTTGTGAAATGATTAAATTTAAAACTATTGAAATTTAAATATCCATTATAAAGTTTTTAATAAACTTTTGGGATTTTGATTTGACAAATTGTAATGTGGCAACACCGATCTTTTTTAAATTCCTCTCTATCTTTTCACAGCCCTTTCCGGTGTAGTTCTTGGGGCTGGGAGCCGTAGTTTCGGTTTTTATTATTTTAATCGCCTTTAATCCATCAAAATGAGAATTTATAAGGATATTATTACCGGTAAATATAATGAATATAACGACTTTAATATATTCCGTACATTATTTTTGTATTTTTGATTGAGATGACAGTGATAGTGACATATTGGACAGTGTTATATTTTCAATTTGTTATGAATTTTTAGCCACATATGCAGTGTAAATTATTTATATAAATGACCTAACATCAACTTATGTGTGATTATTCTAGGTGATGAGATGTTCTCAGACACATACAGAATGAAATTAGTAGATGAAGTGATATATGAAGTCACCGGTAAATTGGTGACAAGAGCACAAGGCGACATCAAAATCGAGGGCTTCAACCCTTCTGCTGAAGAAGCAGATGAAGGTACAGACAGCGCAGTCGAGAGCGGTGTTGATATCGTCCTTAATCACAGGCTAGTCGAGACTTACGCTTTTGGAGACAAGAAGTCCTATACATTATATCTTAAAGATTACATGAAAAAGTAAGTATTGTTCAGTTTTTATGAGGTTACTTTGCTATAAACGACCAATTATTCTCTTCGTTGTTGTATTTTAAAAGATGTTAACAAAATAAAAAAAGATGACATTGGCATGTCATGTTAATAACTGCCACATGTTATAAATTTGGAACAAATTAAATTACTATATTAAAGATCTTACTTTCTACACCTTGACAATGAAAGAGATAGCTAACCTAGACTGGTTAGCTATATCTGTCATTGTCTGGTTATTTTATTAATGCTTTTTTAACAATTTTTTATACTTGCTTCTAGTAGGTGTTAAATAGCATAGGTTTGTTTGAGAGTACTGAAATTCTTTAATATCATAAGAGTTGTAATTTTATCATTTACGAGGCTCTATTTTCTTTCAAGTATTTTTGCCTTTTGTTTGCTTTAAGCTTAATTTTTTTTAAGCTATATATATCATTGTCTGGTTATTGTATGAATGCTTTTTTTAACAATTTTTTATACCTGCTAGAAGTAAGCATAGGTTTGTTTGAGAGTACTGAAATTCTTTTATATTATAAGAGTTATAAATTTATTTTGTTTTTCATGAAGCTGTATTTCTACTTTTTTCACATCTTTTTTTATTATTTTCTCCTATTAACTTTTTGGGGCATCATCTAATACCAGTACATGATCTTATATCATTGCATTGGAGCTTTTGATGCAAGATTAAGAAACTTTAATGAAAAAACATTCATTTCCATAATGTTTGTTCATGAAATAGAGCTGACAATTTTGTTGAGGATGTCAAGCTAATGATTTTTAGTAATTTTAAGTTTTGATTTGTGCAATTGTTATATTAGGTATTTTTATTTATTAAATTTTATATTCTTAAAAAGAAAATTAAATCTGGTTGTGCTTCTGTGTGAGATATAATAAATCTTCCATATCATTATTGACAATGGCAGCCTTTCAGATCTTCACTAAATACCAGCCAATGTTGCAGTAGATATTGAATCGCACATGTGTTCATGCAAACACTCGTGCACTGACTTCCTTTATACTCTCATACTCTGATGGAGCATAAAACTGACACAACTGAATGGAGATAAACTAACTTTAAACATGCCCATCCAACATATGGATCATTTTACTTCACAGGCATTGTAAACATAACTAATTAGGAATAAATTGAAAATGTTGAGACCTTTGAGTTTCCAAGGCGTAAGCCTTACCAACATGCTACAGAGGCAGTCATAGTGTGGGAAATATTACAAATATCAATACTTAATTTGATTTGACTTTAATGTATTATTAAGCATTTTTGTAATAAAATTTTATTTTATAGTAAAATTTAATTATTTGTATAGGTATCTCTTAAATTAGTCTACAATGTTACATCAATATTTTATAGTTACTGTTGGTATCTTAGAGTTATAACTTTAATTACAAAATACAAAAATGTATTAAAAAAACATTAATTTCTGTTTCAGATTAGTTGCAAAATTGGAAGAGAATGCCCCAGACCAAGTAGATGTATTCAAATCCAACATGAACAAAGTGATGAAGGACATTCTAGGCAGGTTTAAGGAACTCCAGTTCTTCACTGGTGAATCCATGGACTGCGATGGCATGGTTGCCATGATGGAGTACAGGGATATTGACGGAGTCTCAACACCCATCATGATGTTCTTCAAACACGGCTTGGAGGAGGAGAAATTCTAATACTCTGGCATAAGCAATAACTTGATAACTATTCCAATTTTACAATACTGGTGCCTAACACTCATTATTATTTATTTATGTGATCATGTCTGCATTAGAGCCGGCTACTGGCTACTGCTCCCTATCTCAAGGCTGAACAATTTGTAACATATTTGCTGCATACTATGAATAAATTATTCTACTGACAATTCACTTGTGTAAATTTATTCTCCTTGCTCAACTGTTTTGTAGATTACTAGTGTGATGAATAGCAAATTTAGCTCAATAATAGTGATATTTGTTTAATTATTTATAAATGCTTAGGCTTTTAAAGCTATGGCTAATGAATTTTCTAATTATATATTGCAATGTTTTGTATTTATTTAAGCAGTTGAATCTCATGGAATTGATTTGTTAAATCTATTAAGTTCATTGTGAGTGTCTATGTCAATATAAATGTTGAGGTTAAATTAATAATCATGCTTTTAATTTCTCAAGTCCATTAATTTGTATATTGTCATCAATAATAGTCGTGCAATTTAATGCTAAATGAATGGTGAGTTAACTTTATTCTATTTTTACATTAATAATTGAAATTTAGCAACATGTCTTAATATAAGAATGTTTTACATTTTCATCTTATAAAAAATCTTTTGTTTATTGCTTAACTAAGTCATGGAAAATTTATTCTATGTGTATACACATTGAAAATGTTTGATTCTTCATTTTATTAAAGGATAAGAGGATAGGAAAGAAAATTACTGGTCTAATATTTAGGGTTAACAGTTAAAAGAAAGAATTGAACTATAGATAATAATAAATGGGCGATTTAGGTCTTTGTATTATATTCTCGACAGATGGATATTCTTTATTCTTGCTCACCTGTACAAAACATCAAAAATCATTAATATGGTTTATATGGCATTGTCAACATTAACTGCCAACCATTCAAATGCTTGAAGAGTAAGTTAAACCATGCATGGAAGGAACAACTTGGTGCATATTGCCCACCAGTCGATTTGGCAGTTATAAAACCTAAAGTATTTCCACACCAAATTATTCTTCGAATGTTTACCCTAAGGTCAGATGCCAGAATTAAAGACTAGCCTAGAAAGTTTGACTAGACTAGATATGTCAGAAAATAATTGCAATTTATTGCCAAGTCTTCATTTAATTTCGTTTATTTTCTTTAAAAGCTAAATCGATTTATCAAATATTTGAACAGCTGTACGGCTGCGAAGGTATTCAAAAAACTTATATATCTAGACCGTTTTATCAATAGTAAATAATACGCCCATTGGAAAAGCAGCGCAATTTATTATGTCGTAAGTATTACATCGGTCAATAGGTAACAGCCTCCGTGGCCTAGTGGTATTGGCCCTTGCTTTATAAATCGGAGGTTGTGGGTTCGAATCCCGCGGAAAAGCAACTTTGTGTTATCGTTGTTTTCTGGTTGGTTAGGACAATATGGGCCGAGCACCCATTTGTCTGAAAAGTAAGATGATCCATGCGTCGGATGAATGTCGAGTTGGAAAACCTAATGGAGAAGGCTGTACATCAGGGGAGGCCCATGCTGTATTACGTCTCATTAACACTACTTACCCTTATCCTGGTTACGGAACTATTTATATCTATATACGAGGAGAAATAAAAAGTAGTGAGAATGAGATAGAACAATGTATACTAAAAAATTAACATACTTAAAAAATTCTGATGTCTGAAATTTATAAATAAATTATTTTTACAAAATTGGCTTTTGGGACATAAATGAAACTAAGGATAAAGTTTGAGGTATGTTATATTTATCGAGTTTTGTATGTAGGTAGGTAATAACTACAATAAAGTACAGAAATTATTGATGCCCTATTACAATGTGAGTACGCTAATCACAATTTTTTTTCATATGTATTCATCGACTTGTATACTTCGTTAGGCAATCATAGGCACTAATGAAATGCTTTTTGTTTGAATTAGTCTTTAAATTCTCCGTATTTACAAGAGTACAATACCGCGTTCTATAGAACTTCAGAAATCTACATTTTGTTTTATGATGCCTGAACAACTACCAATAAGAATAATTTTAATGATATTGCTGTACGTTACACGACCTATTATAAAAAAAACATATTACAGTTAATGTAAATTATTGATAATCGTTGAATTTTATCATAAAAATAACATTTAATAATCGTCATCATTTAATAACTTCACTTTTCCTATTGGTAAAAGGTCATAAGTCACTGTAATTAATTTTAGGGATAATAATTTTTAAGAATCATGATTTTATTTAATATATGTCTAGAACAACGGGCAAAGACAATAAATGTGAAAATGCGGGTATTCAGATTATATGATGATGATTACTATATTATATAGAGTGATTGAAATTATACAATATTTGTGGGATGTCAAAATATGAACGAGTCACCACTAGAGTTACATTGCACCAAAGGAATACTTAGCGCGAAGTATACATATTAGCCCTATACAGTTCGTGTTTTTTCACAGCCCACTCCAACTTTATTCTATTCTCGGGCCAAATATGATATAAAATGTACGTAAACTTGGTGTCGCCATAAATTTTATTGGTCATTGGTTAAACGGAGGCGGTCTGCCAATAAGAACGCGTCCGTTTCAAGTGCAATTAATTTTTGACGATAAACTCGTTCGTTTACGTAAATTTTATGAATTATTCGGCTAGAAGAAATTACTTTGAATGGTAATCAATGTATACTATACATGTTAACTATATTAAACCAGGTCACAACATTATGTTTTATCGATAAAGCTTCCTCTAGCAGTACACTCTAAGGTTAAACGTCAAAGGTTAATATAAGTGTCGACGAGTGATTTTTAACAAAAACACTATCTTAGGATTGAGCATTACGAAGTGATAAGAGGTGACAAGATTGGAAACTGGTGCTTTCATACCTAATCAATACGAATTAAAGTGTACATTTTAACAATAGGTAATGACAGCCACGAAATCCCAAAGGTTCGTAAGTCAGTCCATATAGCAAATTATACAATGTCAGAAAACCACCAAAAAAGTACGATAATTTTAGAAGAACAAGATCGTATTAAATTTTATAAATATCTCAATATAAATATATTTACATTCGTTAATTTCTAATATTTTTTTTTCTCATATTGGTGTCTTATTTAATGCGCGCTTAACTTAGTCGTCTATAAATAAAACATTACATTAAAAAGGTTTCGTTATGGAATGGTTTTTGTACAAAATCAAACACAAAATTCCACCGCAGTGGGAGAAAACAAATATATACTAATCACATGATAAAGATGACAAATAATAGTCGGGGAGGCCCAACACTATCTGACATAACCTCCTCTATCTAAGCTTATCTCGACTAGCCTGTACATTGTACGGTTTTGGTCGGATCGTTCAGATGCAGCGATCGCAGTGCCACGTTGCGCTCATCGACATTAAGGGCGCAGACAATTGGAATGACGCAACGTCACACGATGCCTTTACAGTCTTCACGAATCCACCTCATCTCGATCTGGATGAAAGTCAAACTTTCAAGCGTCCCACTCCCCTTTCGTACCATTGAAAAATAGATCCCTCGCTACTTAAATTTATAATATACAAATAAGGTACTCTCTTATTAAAACCGATGACGTTTCAGGATAGTCCCATCACTGGTCGTTCGTACACCGAACCCGAAACACTAAAGTCACTAACCGCTCTAGAGCTCTACATCCCATCACAAATGAGTCCTCTCATAGAAAAAAATGGAATGAAGATTTATTGCTAGCATTACAAGATCACAAACGGTTGAAACAGTTCACGGCGAGCACTCAGCAGTTGAAGGTGTTCGAGTGGCTGCAGGGGCGCGGGTAGTCCTCCGGCGACCGCCCGTAGCCCTCTTGAATGATGGAGTACTCGGGCTCACTGTAGTCGGGCAACTCTCTATCGTAATCCCTGTCCCGGTCCCGCGGGAAGCCGATTATCGTCTCAGAGTTGCGCAGGTAGCCGTTGCCGTTCTCCTGCTTCCTCGAGTAGCGGGTGTCGAGGTTCCGCTGGAAGTTCTCCGGGTGGCAGACGACCCCGTTGCGGTTGATCTTCTTGTCGGGCAAAGATCGCAGCGAGCCGTTGTTGAGGTGGTGCGCGGGGCGCCGTTGTTGAGGGTGAGCGGTTGATGCGGCTGGTGGGCGCGCCCGTCGCCGCCGATGTAGGTGAAGCCGTTGGCGGGCATAGTGCCGCCGCCTGCCGAGCGCTGCGGCCGTCTCGTGGAGCCCTGGCCGCCCGACATGAAAAAAACGCTCGGCGAGGCGTAAAGCTCTAGCTACAGTTCCGTCACCGGAATCGGCCTGAGGCCGGGGGCGTGCGGCGGCGCCGGGTACTGCGACGGGTGGATGCCGCGCACTATGCAGTCCTCCTCCGTCGAGATCGGCTTGTGGTACTCCAGGTTCTTGCGGCCCTTGTTCCACTTGTAGTCTTTAAGCTTCTCCTGCATGCTCTTACGGTATCGGTACAGTAATAGTACCAAGGTAGCGATCGTCGCGACACACACGACGACCGCGACGCAAATGATGGTCTGTTGTCGTGTGTCGTGCAATATGCAACCCAAATCGTCGGCATTCAGTGTCTTGAGATATTTGTCTTTTAGGTGGTCGGGACTAGCGCATTGAATTTGGGTGAAATTGCTCTTCTCGTTCAGAAGTTCCTGCAGCCACCGTAGTTGGCAATCGCAAAAGATTGGGTTGTCATTAAGATCAAGCTGCCTCAATTCCTTGCCGATGAAAACTGTTTCGCTGAGTGTCACTATAGCATTGTCTTTTAATGAAACGTGCTTTAATTTCGGTAGGCCTAAAAGCGTACAATCATCTATAATAGATAATTTTTTGTTATTAGCTATTATAATAGTCTCCAAGTTTATATTTTCTTCGAAAGCTCCTTTTACCACTCGCTCTAATTGCGTAGCGCCAGTGATATCAAGAAACTTTAAGTTTTTTAGGCCTTTAAACGAATGGCTTTCTAATTCTATAAAATCATTTTGGCCAATGTACAATTCCTCCAATCTTGTTAGTCCGGCTAGCTGTTGTGTGGGCACGACATTTAATCTGTTCCCAAGGAGATTAAGACTTCTTAATCCCGGGAGACCTCGGAATGCGTTTTCACTAATGTTCGAGAGTCCTGCTCCGTTCAAATCTAAAACAGTCAATCTGTTTAGTCCAGCGAATGCGTCATCTGGCAAATAGGAGAATGCATTCAAGCCCACGTGTAACTCAGCAAGACTGCCTAAAAGGGTAAACGATGCGGTCGGCACTGAGCTCAGCTGGTTATCGTCCAAGTATAGTATCCTTAAAGCGGATAGTCCTGAGAAAGCTCTAGGATCGATCCTCGATATTCTGTTCTGGCCCAAATTTAATTCTTCTAAGCGCGGCAATGTTGTGAACACGTCGTTCGTTAGTTCCGCCATGAAGTTCCTCTTCAAATTGAGTACAGTTAGAGAATTTAGACCGAAGAATGTTATGTTCGTCACCGACGAAATTTTGTTGTTGTTCAAATGCAGCTCTTGCAGCTTCCGTTGGAAGGTGAAGCTCTTTATGGGGATGTTGACGAGGTGATTGTGGGATAGATCGAGGTGTTGTAGGTCTGCGTAGAATTGCATGGAGCTGTCGATGGTCTTGATCTTGTTGTTGCGGATGATCAGCCGCTGAATGGAGGGATTGAGGGCGATCGGAAGGACGTCGAGGCGGCTCTCTTCGCAGACCACGACAAGGGTGTCATCGTTGCAGTTACACCCGCTGGGGCAGTTGGCCAGTGCCGCGGCGCCGCTCCGCCAAGTGAGCAGCACCAGCGACACCAATAGCACCTGGAAATTGGAAAGGGGATTTGATTTAATATATGTTATGGCGTAAGACAATAAAATGCAATAATGATGTAATGCAAAAAATATTGATCTGAATATTGTAAGTTAGCTGTTCTTTAAAGTTGTTATGTAAAGATTAATTTTCGTATTAAAGAATATAATTAAAGAAAAAAAGTACCTACAGAAATATACTAACATATTTAAACTTAGAGTAATAATCACTAATAAATAAAATTGAAAAGATGGTAAGTAAAAAGATAATATTCATAGAAAATGAACAAAATGTATTAAAGTAATGAAATAAATTTATTCATTACAATGTTAATAATAAAGTAAGCATTATTATTTAATAAAATATCGTAAAAAATGTTATTATATTTAGGCTACTAATCTAAAAACTGCTGTTTAATACACATTCGTGTTAACATTTGATTTATATTCCAGTATTTCTCTCGACTACGGCATATATAAGTAGCATTTCCATTACACTAAGAACGCTCGCGATGTATTAGGTAAATTGATAGCCCCTCCATTATAAAATAAAACGGGACCAATGTAAAGCGAGGGAAGTTCGCCGGTGCGGAAGGAAAAAGGAAAATACAGTGATATTGGAATGAGAATTTTGCGCAGTTTTAATTTATTAAAATGTACTCTGACGAAGCGTCCACGGTAGCTTCTTCGCTTCAAAGACTAACGTACTTTTATTACGTTTTGCCCCTTTCAGCAATTAGCGCTGGGAAGCGGAGCGAGCTTGATTCGTCTACGGACTTGTAGAAAGCGCTTAATGCTGTTAGTGCGCGATTACAGGCGGACGCAACACCAACAATCTCGTGTTTCGTACAAAGCGGCGAGTTTGCAGCGTAAATAAGTTTGTTACAATCGCAGCGAGTGGCGCGACTCAATGGAAACTCAATTGCCAGTCCAAGATGGCGGCGGCCATCTTTTCCGTGTTAGCTCTTTGCAAGGACCAAAGTTGCCATGATTCTTTTTAATTTGTTTCGACGCTTTGTATTTGTTGTCTATCTTATATACTTACCAAGAACTTTTCGAACTATAGTTTTTATTGTGGAGAATTATTTTATTCTAGTTGACGTAATGTTTTCTTGTAGCAATAAGTACCATTTATTTTGAAATATTGTTTTCATGAAAGTCTATTTATTAACAACAAGTGAATTTTGTAATTTCAATAAAATATGAATCTGTATGATCATTAAAAAATAATGATGCTCGGTAAAAGAATACAAAATTAACTAGCCTTTTCTATTGCTCTCTAAAATACGGTTAGTATCGTAAAAATCCCCGTTATTTTTTTTCATCCAACAAATAGTAGGTAAATATTTTGAACATATATTCTCTGTAATTGATGAATAGTTACAGAAAATAACCGCTCTGTAAGATTGTCCTAAATGATATGAAATATCTCGTATGAAATAATCATTTGTTGAACAAGAAACATGTGTATTTCATTTGGCGTTCGAAGATGGAATTTGTATTTATTATACTTTATGCATTGTGCGGTACTGCAGAAAACTATACGAAAAACAATGATATACTTGACCTCCATAATTTTGTGCTTTACACGTAAATTATTAAACACTCAAAAGCTAATAATATTTTTTCTGATAAGATTTTAAATAAATTAAAATAGTGTATTTTCGCTTTTTTGTCAGTTAACTGAACTGTGCATCCAATTTCGTCAAGCGCTATAAAATATTTTTTTAAAGCCAGTAAAGCATTGGATATTTGAAGAGCAAAAGTGAACGGAAAACGGTTAAGGATCACATATTCTATGATTGTGCATACGTTGAGACATTTATGCAACTAAAAATGTTCAAGCATCGGTCAACACAATCGGGAAGTTGAATCGTTGTCTTTTCCACCGTCTCATTTGCATGTGATCGCACGAAAGGACAAACTGCGCTCGTTAGGATATTTCGTAGCAAAGAGCGTCCATTGTGCAGTGCTTCCGCGCCGCACAAATCATAATCAAAATCCGATATGCAGGTTGCGACGCCTCTATGGCTCCGCGCGGCTCTATGGCGGACGTGTGCCGGCGGAATTCCCGCCAAAATGCAATAAAGTTCCCGCGCGAAACGTGCGATTGTCGGTGCCCGCGTTGTTTTATGAACGTGAACGTTGCCGGTCATGGGATGTTTTCCCCCCGTGTTTTTTTTCCTGTTTGTTTTACGTTTTTTAATGCGGATTAATCCCCCGTGTAGCGTGTCCGGCACCGCTCTGGACGGTTATTGTGTCTGTGTTATTCAATTATTGCGGAAAGAATGAACGGCGTAGACGCGCTTTTGTAGTTTTTAGATTTACAAAGTGATACGGTTCCAAATAATATTACAACATAACATAACATTTCAGTATGTAGTGGTGAGGCTAGAGTATAGCGCTATCGAATCTTTCATTATTATAACATAAATATAATATGCAACTTAATAATGATCAAAGAAGACAATGAAATTTTGTTTTTATCAACGATTTAAGTATTGTAATATACAGAGGCAATATGTAGTATATTTTTATTCATTATTTTCCATTTAAATCATATCACAAACATATTCATAACATTTTTCTCATCTTGTTTAGTTTTAATGGGCATTTTAACATCAAAACAAGATTTTTTAGTGATTTTTTTTAAAGTGATTTTCTTTCTTTTTAGCTGGCAGCGCTATCAAGAGCTAAAAAATCATGTTGCATTAGTATAAGTTAATAGTACAATAGAAATACTACTATAAATTTTTATGAGTTTCAACAATAATTAATTACACACTTTGACATAGAACGATTTTTTTTTACTCTACGAGTCCACAGATAAGACGCGAAACGTAGAACGTTTTTAAATATTCGCAATGCATATACAAAAGCTCGTTTAATGACTTCGGATTACACAAATCGGTTGTGGATTTAATCTTAATAAATATAAAAATATTAACTGTAGCATTGTTCAAAATATTGCAGAAGGGTCACGTAGATGTATTGACCTACATATTTAACAACACAATTTCTGTTCAATCCACTGAACATAATTTATTGTTGAAGGCATTTTTATTTCCACCCATTGTTTAATCTCACAGAAAATCATTTGTGTGCCAAGTATTTATATATATATGTTTTTATATTTATCTTATTGTACGGGTAATGCATTTACTATAATTCGATTAAGTCTTTGATGTATACATGAAACAAACTAACTCACTTGTAGAGTTTATAACATCCTTAAGGACTACTTGACCTACATACGCCAATGTCTCAATTTCCCGAACCCATGCGGAATATCCGAAGCAATATTCGATTAATTAATCTAAGAACAGTCGTGAGCTCAGCCTAAGGATAGATAAAGCTCAATTTAATATGACTTTATGAATCAGTAATTCCATATTGCGACAATTTGTGCAGAAGTAAAATTTTATTACAAGGCATTTCGTGTTTTGTTGCAATAATATTGCAATCTTTTAGGTTTCACAGTCCCGACACCAAAAACATTTCGGTAAGCGGCTATGATTAAATGTCATGTAGTAAACGATTACTTAAAGCTATTGATAAACTTGGATGCCGTTACATAATTTTGCTTTTACACCTTTCCTTTTTTATCAGTACAAAAGTAAAATATTACAAGCAGAATTCCGTGTAAGGCTTACATCACGAGGAATGTTGCTCCTAATATTTTATTTTTTGGAACGAGTTTTCTTTTTTAAGTATTACCATAAAGTAACTCGCAAACGTGCGGGCGTATATTGTTTTTTTTTCGAGCAACCTTTTTATACTTTCATCGTATACATAACTTAAAGTACAGCCAATTGAGTCAATGTTTCTCTCTCACCAGAAACATTTTCTTTTACGATACGCATTACTCCAAAGTACCGGTCATAAGAGCGCTTATTCGTTCTTACAATGACTATGTTTTATATAACAATCGTAAAATTCGATTTTATTTTTGAACAATCGGTATTACAACTTTAAATGCTGGCCGTTACGCGGTTCGCAATTTTTTTTCCTTTTGTCTATTGTTTCGAATAACGAACGGGTGCATTCCGCACGGAATCCACAGCGACGTCCGCTAATGGGGCGGGCGGCACCGCGCGGGCCTTGGCACGGGCCCCGGTGCGGCCGAAAACAATTTTAAACAATTCCGCCCGCTCCGACGGTGCGGCAAACAAAAACGGCCGCCGTTCGCATGCTGACGGTTTCACGCGCTATTAGACGCTGCGCCAGGGCTGTGACATGAAGTGTGCTCGGATGTATAAATTATACACTATGTAGTTTTAGGATATTATAATACACTCTAGGGTTGTCGCTAGCCAGTTTAAAAATAAATATATATATACGTATTTGCAAGACCCTTTATTTTATAAAACCATGTAAAAAGTCGGTCCATCCACTAACTCGCATTGAAGCAGCAAGGTGGGATACGGTCCAAAACCCCATAATGGAGAAGGCGTGCATTATGGCAGGCTTATGTCCAGCAGTGGACTAACACATGTTGATGAAGATGATCCAACCGCTTTAATACCATTGGACATTCGACCCAGTCAACCTTGGACGTGATGAAGTTTACTTCAAGTGCAACATATTGCGCTAGATATAACAAAATTTATTTTAGAACATCAGAATGAAGCTAAAGGTTTGTAAGGTGTGTTAAGTTCAAGTAAAATAAGCTTTGGAAAGTACAATAAGTTTGAGTTACAAACTTTTAGCCAAGCAAATACTGAGGTAAATCCGACAACGATCCTATCTCTAGAGAGTTTAGTAATTCATTCAATGAAGCCTAACATTTGAATTTCGTACAAATTTCATCTGAAGTGCGGTGTACTACATAATTTATAAATATAGATATTTTTTAATTCTTTGTTTTTAATAACCGTACAATTACAAAAAAAATGACAATCACAGGAAAAAAATTAATATAATACGAATCGAAAAATACCGAACCAGTTGATTTATTGTATTTCGTATATTTGTTAAGAAATAAATATTTTTTCATCAAATTAGTTCTGTTTTATAGTTTATTAACGCAACTTATATGTTTTGTATAAATTAAACGTAAATTTCTTCATGCAATGCAAGTAACGCCGATTCTAAAGTTGTTTCATCATCATCATCATCATCAGCCTGTGATAGTCCACTGCTGGACATAGGCCTCCCCTAATACACCCACATCCATTGAGGGTTTGGACCGTATCCCACCACGCGGTCCAGTGCGGTTGGTGGGTGGACCGACTTTACATGCCCATCCGAGCATGGATCATCTTACTTTTCAGACAATTGGGTGATCGGCCCAAATTGTTCTAACCAACTAGGAAACAACAATGAAAATTTGTTGAGTCCCCGCAGGATTTGAACCCACGACCTCCGGTTCCTAAAGCACACACCCATACGACTAGGCTACGGAGGCAGTTAAAGTTGTTTAGTTTTTTTAATTTTAAATTTTATATCTGTGCATAATTGATAAAAAAATTAATATTATTCGTTTTGATTTTGCTCTGTGCCAGTCTAGTATAAAATTTTATTTATTCAGGTATCTTTTGATAACCTAGACCAAGACTGAGATAAATTATTAAAAAAAAAAGTTTAGATTAAAAATATATTTAAGAACAACTTGAGTATCTAATAAATTTGGACAATAAATTTTAATATTCAGTAAATATTCAGCTAAGGGCCTCGAGCAAAACCTTAGGGCTACCTAAGGGACTTCACTAGAAAGAGCAGAAGAAAAATATCCGAACAAGAATCTTCTGCCTCGTTCAATCGATATTAACATGTGTTAGCGTTTTATTAAACCAGAATCACTTGTATCTAGTTCACTATTACTAAGTGATACGCCATTTGTATAAAATGTATCGCGGGCACCATATGTTTAGTATGTATGCAACATAGAGGATGTTAGCATAGAGGTAATGTCAGCTAAGAACGGATTTTACGAAATTCCACCAACAAGGGGGGTTGGGGTTGCCAGTATATAATGTACGGACAAACCCACAATATAACATGATTTACGGACTCGATTCATAATATATAGTGTATATCCATTTATATATATCCTATATATTCCGCACAAAGCCGGAAAACAGCATCCAGGTAAGCCTTATTGTAGCTGGACGTGTTTGCATTACGTGCAGTGTTCGCACGTCGCTGCCTCCGCCCGGGGTCAATTTATGGCCTATACGGGGTCAACAATTCGGAGCGAACTACCTCTCACGTGTCCTGCACCAAGACGTATGCCTGACTGGAATTACAAATGTAGTATAGAATGTATCTTTGGATACTTTCGTACATCGTTATAGTAGAGGCTATTTGAAAAAGAAATATAATGGATATTTTTTGGAAACCGTTTCAATTATGATTGAGCAAAATAGTTACAGGCTGAACAGGAGAAGAAAGAAGAAAATTGAATTTTCGTTACGCTGTATTGCTATTAATACGTATTGTTTATAACTTAGTACATTTCATTGAATAAATTCTTGTTCACTCAAATAACAAATATGATGAAGTGAAAACCAGTTTCAACTTCGATGAGTATAAAATGTAGAATATTTAACCCGTAAACAGAGTTAGATCGTAGATATATACATATATATATTATTTTGATTAACTGTTATTTGCTATAATGAGTGTTATGACGTTAGCAACCCTGAATTATTCTTCATTTATTTTAATTGTCACTAAAAGCTATCGTCAACTGAGCGACATTATGGTTGTGCCGATCTCGCGGCTTTATTCTTTTACATGAGCAATCTGCAGGATAAATCTTTCAGCTGTAAAGTGATATTTACAGCAAAATAACGTAATAACTTGTCTCACAAGTATCGAAACTTATAATCAATATAAGGACATTTAAAATAGAGAATCAAAAGGAGCAGTGATATACAAACCGATTGTCGTAGATTTGAATCCAGCAGCTTTGTAGAATCTTTGTTAGATCGATCGTAGGGCTAATTATTCAACCGGCTTAAAAGATAGATGTGAATGAAATCCACTCATCTTAAAGTCCGGTGTCGAATCGAGTCGTTATCGACGTCCTGAGCCACGGACGTCGTATACGACTACCAGTTTCAATACTAGTCCACCGAACGAATACAGTTTACCCTTTGGGTTGTAGAGTTTAGATGCTAAGCGGTTTCCATAAAAACGGTCAATAAAATAAATAGTAAACGTAAGAAGCTGAGTCCAATAAAACTATGTGAAAAGAAAAAAGAATGTGATCGGCAAAATTCTAAACGTAGCATTCTAAATATATTTTAGTACTTGAATTGCAACGGGTTGGTTTAAGAGTAAACTAAACAATAAAGGCGGTAAATCAGGTGCGTTATATTTTCAGACCTCACAAAATAAAAATAAAACACATTTAAATACTCTAGAGAACGATATATCCCGTTGGGTGTTAGTTAGTAATGCGATCGATTTGCTATTTCTATTTCGAAAACGCATTAACAATTTATTTACACATCGGATGGTGAATCACCGTTTTAAATGCGACCGATACGATATCCTGGACTTCGTTATTGTCTCTTTTTGTCTGCCGTAAACAGAGCACACCAGATTTAGATCGGACAAAAACTAAAAATTGGCTTTGTCGGTATATAATATGGCTATTTTTAATTTTCTTCAATAAAATTTTTATACTCGATCTTTCCCAACATTAAGTTAATTAAATTCATTTCAACGTAGAAATGTTCCACTTGTTTATTGATCGTAAACAAAAAAGGATTCGGGAAAGTACGCCTTTGACCTAAGAAGAACCAGCAAAAGAAACTTGGCGGATTCATTTGGTAAGATTTTTTTGTAATTAATTCACACGAACTATTAAGTCGGTTATATGATCAAGACACTAGATTGGTTATCTCACAGACTTGTTGTTACGGAATGGGCTGAGCAAAAGTGACATTTAATTTTGCCTCACTAAAAATATGAGATTGAGGAAAGGATAAACAGCTCTTTGGCGGATCTCTCGCTCGGTTTGTTTTTTAACTAACCACAATAGCCATGAAAATTTAAAAAGTAAGATTTTTTTTACATCTGTCGTATCGACTTCAAACGTTTTTAAGTATTATACACTATACCGGAACAGTAAATATTGCGAAATTTAAAGGATTTAGGTATAACATAATATAATCTGTATAATAAATTTAATTGAATAACTTTTGCTGATTTGTAAGGTGATAAAAACGGTAGGTCCCTCATTCTAGTTAACACTACGATTACAAAAAAAACGCTTATAATACACGATAAAATGTCAAGATATTTTGTTAATGTTTTAACTTAAAGTTCTTTGAGTATTATCTTAAACCATTATTTTGATTGTTGAGTTACATAAAAGCTTTTAAATAGTTATTGTTTTAAAAAAAAAACAATCCGTCATTTTATTCTTTCCAGCAATCTACAATATGGAATTATCTTTTATTCATAAAGCTCTTTATTTTTTCTTAAATACAGTGTCTCGAATTTTTTTTGAGATATTTTTTTAATATAGTTTAGCTAAAGTGACATCTTATTTTAATTGGTTTATTGGTTTTTCTCTTCGATGATATACATAATATTGATTTTATTTAAATATAGACTATAGGCGTTTTGAATGCCTAACATTTGTGTCTAAGTAAAAATAAATAGCTAAGTGTTTAAATTATTCCTGTTCCAAAGGATTCTATAGTTACGTAACCACCGTGTTTCTTTACTCGTTGATGAATGTAACCCAAATACGTTAGCGGTTTCCAGTTCGTTATTAGTACTAAAATTTATTTTAATTTTTTATTCTAAAATTTTAGTAAAAAAAAGTAAAAACCGAGCCTTAAGTTTGTATTGATTGCAATGTTACTTCTATGACATCTACACTAGCTCTATTTCTGGCGTGTATGAATTTGTTAATTGACCTCATCATACTTAACTCAAAACTTTTAAGTATTAAAAATGAGTAAGAAAAGTAAATTTTCTGTCTACAGAGATCTAAATACATCACGGTTATGATAATCACTAAAAGTAAAATATATCGCTGCTATAAAATTACTGGCTAACTAAAGCATTTTTAGTTGCAAAACAGTCGAATGTTATGTTAGTCCAATAGTCGCATTAGTTTGTAAGAATAATATTGTCTTTGACGTTCATTGACTATTCACAAAGAGTGTCATCGAGTCGATAAATGTATTCCAATGATAGCCAGGATGGACTTAACGACAAAAGTACTATGCCCGTTGGAACTTGGCGTTCGCCTTCAGAATAACTTTCCAGAAGTTCGCTCACCATAAATGCGTTTGACGGCACCAGGTCCGCAGACCGACGCCAAACTCGTTTCGGCGCCATCTGTCGGCGAAACAAAAGAAACTGTCAGTCGACGAAAGTTGTGACGCGAAATTAAGGTTCCCTCTAATAATGGAGGACGAAAAAGATTCATTCGGTGTTATTAGACAAGTTTACATGTGTTGGTTGTTGATGCTTTTACAATTGTTTGTGGTATAAAAATAATTTCAAAATGTTTACAACGTCTTCGTTGTTTGATAGCGGTAATTGTCGATCACTACTTAAACCAATATTTGTTAAAGATATACAAATGGAATTAAAACCAAATTTTCAAGCCACATATAATCTTTCATTGATTTACATAATAGTAAAAATAATCAAGAAATAAATTTATAACAGAGTATAAATTTTAGTACGTATTCAGTAAACAATTTCCTCCCTACTTCTGACTGCCAATCAGTTTCTACTTTCTAAGTTTATTGAACACGTACTATTAGCAATGAATAAATAAAGGGCGTTAAATAATAATACGCATTCGTTATCCTACAAAAGGCCTTACAATAATGAGCGTACAAACGATCGACAGACAAACAACAGTACGTTTATGGCGTTGAATATAAGGAAATATGGGAGCACATGCAAGTTCCCATGGGGTGTGCGATTACGCCATTAACGCAGTGTGTTCATAACGATTTTATTACAGTGCGCGCACTTTTAACCGATTACCAATCTTACTTAGGGGGCATTAGTTAATCGAAGTTACTTCGTTCTCTGAGCACGTTAGGGTTCGCAAATAGTATACTGTATGGTGTAGTTATTTACAATTATGATAGCGTATGATTAGACATTTCGTTTTATCTTTCCTAGATAATCAATAATTACATTCAGCAGTAAAAAAAACCTAGAAAGATATTAAAAACGTGAAATATTACTCAGCGTTTATATTATTCAGACCGCAACTCATAGTGACATCAATGTACTACCAAACTCAATATTTCAGAATAGTATTCAGTAACATTTTTTATTATCCGCCTGTTAACAAGAAGATCGTCGTCATTAGTCAGTCTCATCTGTTAACAATGACAGGCCCAATTCTTACCTAACAGCGCGGCGTTAAACAAAACAATAAAGGAGGGAACTTTATGACGTCACCCGCTTTGTCTGTGGCCAGCGATGGTCCGAGCTGCGGCGAAGTTCCCGCCTCCGCGGCCCATTAGGACGGTGAAATGGCGGATTCCCCCGCCAAAAGTGATCCGCCACGTCACGACTTGTAAAACAAATGCCCGGTAATGACGGAACTACGCTGTAGCCCTTTTATTTTATTCCCCGTGGCATTTAACGCACCCATTACTCTCCCGTAATATCCCTTTAATGGTGGAAAGTTATTCGAATAGTTCCCAGCGACCCTTAGCGTTGAATGTTTCAATGCATTTGGCATTCTTTATCCGTGGTTCCGTTCTCAGGATCGCAAACTATTTACTGTTGCATATAATTTATTTTAAATGCTTTTAGCTTTTTTCCTTTTTAAATAATTATGTAATCCATTAAATATTTATTTTAATAGCACGAGGATGCTGTAAACTGTACGTTATTAAAATATTCATTGCGTTATGAACGAAAATGAATCCGTGTATCAAGAAGTTTACGAACTATATCTAGGTAATGTTAAATAAAACATCCTATTAAAAACAATTAAAACTTACAGCTAATCAATAAAGCTACTTACGCCTAAATCCAATCAATTCTGTAACTCTGAGTGAAATGCAATTTACTCAGTTACTTCTATCGGTGTCGCTCGATCACGGCGGTATGCCTTTACAATTTGATATTCCCAAATCTCGGATTCAATTTCGCCGAGGCCGAGGGGGCTCCAGATTTTTAGCTCGAATTTCGGGTCCCGAGCACAAACGGGCCCCCGTGAAGTGTTCTTTAAGGCTTCCACAGTGGAAGTAATTAATGAAGCGAACTTGTCTTTTGTAATTTGTCCCGTTGCGCGTTTCGAGGGAAATTGATATTTATTACGGTTTGGTGTCAGACGGCTCCGTTTGGCTTGACTTGTACCGACTTTAAGTGCAAGGGGGATACTCAAATGTTGTCTGATTAATAACTGGGTCGGAATCGCGTCAAACCTTTAGGTATTACGGTCAAGTACATATGCCATTAGTGAGTTGCGTTATATTTAAGCTTGCATTTTAATTAGTTAATTTAATAAACAAATCTTTATACATTTAATATTATGTATCGAAAAACAAGATTTAACCCATCAGTTCTTGCAGTCTTGGTACCATAAAGGTTAACATAAAAATAATCAAAAACATCTTTACGCGAAACACTTGTCTATTGTTAATGCTGTTTGCGTTCTATATCTATCGGATATATCTGAACCAAAGAGAAACTCTGATATTTCGAAAGTGTCTGCGTGGTACTCCGGTAGCAACTTTAGGGTCATCGTGGCAGAGGTCACGCCCTTCGGGAAAGGCCCTCACCGGGGCTGTCTTTGAGGGCCCATTGTCTTGCACTCGAGTCGCGGCTAAGTGCCCCGATAAATACACCGGCTTCCCTTTGCCAAATTCCTAACTTAACTTAATATGACACCGATATTGTGATACAGGTTTTCACATACAAGGGAGAATCAACAGAATTACGCAGAATCAACCGTAGAAGAAATAGGAAGTCTTTTCTGTAAGATTTTGTTTGGTTAAATACGCTTGTTTTGAAACTACTGATTTTATTAAATTGTAGCTACATGTGTAAGGCCGGGAGACATTTTTTCATAAACGTTTTAGCATGAGCTTGTTAGCAATAAACAGTTTATGTGTATGTTTAGTAAGTTTTGTTAAAGGTTTGGTTTTTAAACCAATTTAAAGTAGGTACAGGTTGTAAATTTGGTATAAATCTATCTTTAATCCATATCTTAAGTAACAGTAAGTGTCTATCCATTTATTTTTTAAAAATACAATAGCAGAATAACTTCGCACGCACGCCAGTCAAAAAATTGACGAGACGTCCTTTTTTTGCTACTCTCGTATAAAGTGACCAATGAATTTATAAGCGTAGAGCATGATTTATCTGTGCGCAGTCGATTCATTTCCATTCCATCACGGTTGAATTTCACATCACGTCCGCTATTGATGCCATGTCATCAGACCCCTTAAAGCACTTTCCCTTTGGGTCTATTCGACATTAAGACTGGAAATATTAAGATGGCCGGTTCTTATACGGGTCCTATTTTTAACTCGAGCCAGTTGTGTACGAAAAAAAATTTATCAAAAAAAATTAGTTTTTTTTTTGATAAATTTTTTGGTTTTAAAAATCATAGCGTTATATTAAACTACTATTTATTCAAAATGTACAATAGTTTTGTTTATTGTGTGACCATAATTCAAGTCAAATTTAGCACTGCGGAATTTTTTTTAATTTATCGAAGTTTCTAGAATATAAAAATACTTACGATGGTTATTCGAATGTCGAACGAACTAAAAAATGTTACCGAGCTTTAATCTTGACTTTTGCGTTGAAACAGATTGTGAGCCGTAATTGGAAAACTTAGTAGACGTCGAGCATAAATATTTAAACAGCATCCTGTACAATAGAAATTATACGACTTAGCATTTAAGTTTAAATTCCACAATAAGATAAGGCATTGCGATAAAAGTTTTATGGTGGTAGATCTTTTTACAGGGGCCGGCGGTACCGCCGTGATACCTATTTCTGCCGCTAAACACTACTGTGTTCCGGTTTAAAGGGCACCGTAGCCAGCGTATTTGCTAGGTAAACAAGTCTCCACATCCTCACGGTAGTGCGTTGATAATACCACTGATATTGCCAACGGTATGGGCGTCGGTAACCACGTTCCATCAGGTGGCCAGATTGCTCGTCAGCCCTCGTAGCCAATAGAAAAAAATGTTTTTTTACTTTATTTAACCAATAAACAAAAAAAAAACAGGGCACGTATTACTAAAAATTTATTTACAACATTAAAATAGTTTTATAATGTTTGTTCAATAATCCAACAATGAAACAAAATTAGACATCAAAACCAAAATAAGCATCAACAAAAGACACTAACGCTATGCGATTTGTTAATCTAAAAATACGAAAAAAAAAACCATTACACTGTCGTAAAAACACGTAGCTAACGTAATTAGCATGTAAAGCATTTCCAACGGGATTGCATTCCCTTGTTTTGTGAAAAATTTTAAATGTCGGTAAACAATTTATGCAAAACGGTAAGAGAACGGCGCCTAGTTAAAACGCCCCCGCTTCTGAAAACGCCTTTTTTTCGGGGAGCAGTGAAAAAAGTGGTTAATTGCGCCCCTTCTAGTAACGGCGAAACTCTTTTGAGCGAAATGGCAAAAGGAAATCCGGAACAGTAATGAACTTTGTTTAGTGGCCCGCCATTCGGAATGTTGGTGTAGTTTCGCTAAATGATATGTTAAACTCGGAAATTGCTTTTTTCGTTCGTACCAGTTTACTGGTGTCACACGTTTGTATTCAGATAGTAAGTGTTTTATTCGATTAGATTATTAAATGTTAATAATTTTTGTAGTATTTTTTCTACTGGCAATTATTACCCGATAATAAAGTTGATAAAAATCATCTTGCGCTTAAATCTAATGCAGAAAAAAAACAATTAAGTATATGTACAGTTTTCTAAACATAACTATGTATAACATTTAATTTTATAAAACAAAGCAGTTTAGTAACCACGTTTATAAATGAAATTTACTTTGTAACACGCTACCTAGATTAAGCAAGCCGAAGCGTAACTTAAATATTAATTAACTTGAATTAGAGCTAAGCACAAAGTAAGTGGAGTAAAGGGGAGCATATTCTTAATATATTACCAAGGTAATATCTGCAGTAAAGCCGGGTTACCTGTAATCAGTGCTCCACATATTTTGTGCTCGTTTCATCGCGCCATTCGCGTTTTACTGCGCTCCAGAAAATTATACCGCCATGCTGTTTCCACGGATGTGATCCCTAATTTTCGGATACATCCCGGCATAAATAGGGGATTAGGGACGCCGCGTAAATAACCCCGCGTCACAGTACCAGGATAGCAGGAGATAAGCGGAGCGGGATTGTTGCAGAGCTGATGCCGCGAATGAGACGACGTTAGCGTTACGGGCGCTGGCATTTTTCCGAATAAGTTTATATATATTCTAAAACCTGTTTCTTAGAAATAGTATGTATCAGCATTTATGTATGCATATAGATTTACTAAAACGATATTCTAATAGCAGTGAATCAGTTCTTTACAATATATATGAACATGTTTATGAGCGATTAAGACAACTCAAATAGATTTTAACAATTTTACAGCTCCGTGACATTACGGTCAATTTCAATATACTGGTCATCTCATTTAAAATGTGATAAATAATCGTATATGCAATTCATAAAGTCAATAACTCGGTTGTAATTTCATCCAATAAGTATTACGTTTTATAATTTACTCACGAATTGTTAATGTAGATTAAGTAAACTAAAGCTAATTTAAAAGCTATTACATGTGAACGATTGTAGATAAACGTAGCGCAAGGCTATAAGGCTATTTGTCAGGTCAGTTGTTAGCCTGGAGCGGTGCAAACAAAAGGCCATAAAACAACGTCGACTGCGTACACGCACATTGTTCATTGTGCAGGACTTCCCTGTTAGATTGAAGTTGAAAATAATATAGAAATGTACACGGTCTAGATAACACTGGGCAACGTTATTAATAGCAGACCCGGACAAATGATATCGGCCTAGCTTTGAAACGGGACTTGTGGTTCGAATACAGTGGAATCTTTTCCATTGGTGTCGTTGCCTGTTTATTATCGATTTTCAGTTACTGTAGCTAAATACGTTAATTTGAGCAGGTTACACAATTGCCTCAGAGGGTAAATATCATCTTTACGGTAATACATGTGAAAAGTCAGTGATTGTTGTTGAATAAATAATAGCCGTTACGGGAGTTTAGGGCCTTTCATTTATAAACTGATTAATAATCCATACATCGAACGCAGTCCATCTTTTAGAGTTGTTAAAATAAAACAATCCTGTAAAAATAAAACAAAAGACTATGATTTTTAAATTAAAAATGTGGGTGCTTTTAAAATTTTTCGTCCAATACCATCCAGGATTGAAACTTAGGGCCTTGGAAGGATCCCCCTTTTCAGGCATCCCTCCAATATAACTTGTTAGCTCAAGATTCCAATTAGACCGGATTCTAATGAAACGTAAAAGTTTTATAGTGAAACTTTCTTGAAGATAATTTGCGATTCTCAGTCGCAACTTTGAAGCGTGGCGAAAACTCATTCGCAATTTCATATATTGGATTTTATTAAAAATCTTCGTCTTGAGCTTGCTATTTCTCAAGGTTGTTATTGCAGTCTTTGAATTTATGTTATGGCAGCTCAAATTTGTTTTACTTGTAGCGAAATAATTAAAGTTCTCGCTCTAATTGTCATGCATATATTTTTGAATTTCTATGCTTATAATAAAAATACTTTATAAAAGTGACAGTGAAATGTTTCATGTGTAAATAACACAACACCATTCAGTTCCAAAATAAGACAAGCTTGTACTATGGCGACTAGATGATTGATAAATACATAGACTTACTTTTCTTTTGTTCCCCAGACACGAGAACTATGTTAATCACACAATATTTTGGTCCCGGGTAGTAATTGAATCCACACCCGCACTCCACACGCGCATTCAGGACCCCAAGCGGTCCAATAATATTAAAAGACAATTTTTTATAAAAATTAATAAAACAAATATAAGTGTAGTATTGCAACGTACATTATAGAATACAATAAATAATTTACGAAAAAATAAAATTCAATTAAAGAATCGTAACTTATTTCTCGCATTCTTTTCTTACGTTACAGTGTTTCGATTCGAAACCAAGTTCGGATAACGGACGAAAAGGGCACTCGGCGGGACTACTTAGAACACCGGAAGTTTTAATTGTGGCCCTTCTATTTCCTGCGCGGCTTAATTATGCCGCGATACAAAGGGGCCTTGTAACTTGGATACTTTCTTCTGTCGATAGTTGCAAAGTGTTTTCCTGTTAGACCAATGGAAACGGAGATAAGGCACGTATCTTGTGTGGCACTTGAACGCAACAAAATACGCTCTCTGGTACTTTATGGTAAACAAACGATTATTATGCGATGTCCTTAATAAGTTTTATCGTGGACAACCTACACGATCTTTGAGTGACTTGTTGATTGTTGAGTCTTGACCTATTGAATTATCTTATTTGTATCATACTTACAAATACGATAAATGGTACAAAATACGGTTTTACGGATTTTAATAACCTTGAATTACTTTACGACGCTTAACATCATACAAGGTTCTGAGACGTCATGTAAAATCTTAAAATAATTGAAAAGTAATTAAACGCGATTATCGAAACGCGAAAAACAAAAATATAACATTTCTTTGTCATATAAATAGTATAAAAACTTGAAAATGAAATCTTTCAGAATGAGATACGCGGTGTAACGTTTTATTGAGGATGCTATTCGCTAGGGAAGGGACCACATCTTTACCCTTTAAGAGTAACCTATCGCATACATAATACAGACGGGCTCTGGAATATTGTCTCTGACACGAGCGTATCATTGCTAAGCCACAGGTTTATAAAGGATTCCGTGACACTCCCTTGGGGCAACCCTGCCTCTACCTTTACAGCGGCGAAAGATTGTTGTTTATGTGCTTTGCAAAATTGTTTGAAAAATGGCGAGTGACAATCTTATTTTCCCAAGCATGGGAATTACAATTTTTTATTAGGAGCAATATAATTTAAGGGTCATATGCATTATCATAAATTTGTTGTAAGCTGTTCAGTTGATAAAATAATGTTGTTATGATGTTTATACCTCCGAACAGATTAATGGACAAATGTTATAAAAAAAAATTAAATCGTAACCCATATAACATTTATGACAAAATTTATCACGCCATTAGAATAGTTCATTAGACACACCGTACAGTTGAACAGGTGGGGGCTATTTCCACATATATAGGTAATAAAGTTCGCCAAACCTTGACCCGGTAATAACCTGACCCGAAGGTTCCAGAAGCCCAATAATTGTGATAAATCACCTTTTATCCCGGTGCGGAATTAGCGCCGGCCCGCGCTAATGTGCCTCAGCGAAAGTCGGCAGCAGTAGCATTGAAAGATTGCCTTTATCCCTTTTCAGAATAGTCCACCTGGAGTCTGATTTAGGGACGCTATGTGAGCGGAAACGTTCAAGTTGCCGGGTCCATGAATGATTCGAAATCATTCCGTTAGCGGCGCGCCGTGTGTTATTTTACCACGTTTCTTTTTCTTGTTTCAGTAGTGATTCTATTATTTTTGAATAAATCCCTCAAAATAAAAGATATTTTACAATATTGACGTAAATAATCTAATAATCTACCAAGTAATGTGTAACTATTATTCGTGACCGATGAAAATAAAAAAGACACGAAAATATGCTACAAATATATTAAGTACTATTTATTTCAATACATTAAAAGTATTCCTTTTAAATTGCTTCTACGTCTGTAGTATTAAGCAATTGCTCTCTAAACTTATCAAAACATTTCGACGTAGCATTTAACATATTAAAAGACATTAACGTTGCTACGAACATTCGTAGCACTCCGTAGAAGACTGCAAACTCCGAGACAATCCTCTTAAAAAGTATTTTAAGCGAGTGCCAAAGCTCTACGTTCTGTTGCACATTGTTATAATTTAAATTAAAATATAGAATAAATACATATTGTTAAGGTAAGAAACATTTTTTAAGATTGCCTTTTGTTTTTAACTTTATTGCGAATACAAAACGGTTGGCTTCTAATCAACCCATTACCACCAGAATGAATATTATTACGACATTATGATAAAATCTTTATAAAAAGAGAGTGTGCGAAGTAATAACCTTTACTATTGAAAGGGGTAAGAAGCTATGTTCGATGAATAGACTTCTGTTAGTATCTCAACTAACACAAACAGAAACCTCCGTAGCCTAGTGGTAAGGGCGTGTGCTTTAGAAATCAGAGGTCGTGGGTTCGAATCCTGCGGGGATTCAGCAATTTTCATTTTTGATTCCTAGTTGGTTAGAGCAACTTGGACTGAAAAGTAGGATGATCCATGCGTCGGATGGGCATGTAAAAAGTTGGTCCGCCCCCAACTCGCATTGGACCAGCGTGGTAGGATACGGTCCAAACACCACCTAATGGAAGGTGTGTTAGGGAAGGCCTATGTCCAGCAGCAGACTAATACAGGCTGATGATGTAAGTACCTCACGGCCTATAACGACTAATCTAAAAGATTTACGTGGCAACTCGAGATGAATGTTACAATTTTATGTGAAACTGTAACGATAGCCTGAAAAGATAAACGCACAAACATTTTTTATAAATAAATCGGTAAATAAAATAATACTTTCATGATACTAAGCGGGCCTCTATCTGAACCCACGACACATAGCTGGTAAAGCGAGCGGCCATACCACTCGGATACGAAGTCAATTTAAAATATCTATTAACAAAGATTTGTTACATACCCTTAATATTATAACAAATATGTTAAAAATTTCATTGCGTTTGAATTAAATAACCATACTTAATGCACTGAAAAAACACCTTAAAAACACATTTTATCCCAAACTCCGTCAAAGCAAGTGTAAACGTTAGAAAATGAATTCAACATTACGAAGCCGTCTGTTATCGTTACAAACTGTTATTTCACGAGCTAGTTGTCCCCAAGTGTCAAAGCGTTGTCGAGTTGCAGTTGTGAGCGCTGAGCTTTTTGTCACACACCGGTCAAGTGCGATAATGTTTCCATTTGAGAATTACACTCAGTGTTGAATTAAATGTTTCACTTTCGTATATCCTCCACATAAATAAATGTCTTTCATTACACTAATACCATTGTTAAGGCGCAACTGTTTTTATTCGAACTTTGCAATCGTTATTATAAAAGCACTGTGAGTCTCGTAATAAGAAATTAGTTAATTAATTAAAGAATTTCGAAAAAACATCAGACTAAAAGAATTAAAACTGTATATTAATTGCGAAAGTTGCGAATTATATTTTATTGGTCTCATAAAAATATATTCTTCATTTCAAATGCTCACAACATTTTCGTTTTATTTTCAATGAGAAATGTAATAAAATACCTTTAACGATCTTAATGATGTCTGGTCAGCCATTTTGGATGTTAACGATATCAGTAATTGTCAAATATAAAAGAGAAGTTATTTATGGAGGTATTGAAATACCTATCTATTTTATCGAATAAACGAAGAAAATATTTCTCTTATTATATTTAAAGTCGGTTTTTTTATGTTCTGTTGATAAAATACAAGCGTATTAAACGTCGTAGTGGAATAAAGTTAGATACAAAGAGGTTTAATATATTTCATTAAGACACTATTACATACATACATCATCATCCCATGATAGTCCACTGCTGGACATAGGGCTCCCCTAATACGCCCTATCCATTCAGGAGTTTTTGGATCGTATCCCAAACCATTATTATTTCATAATTAAATAATACAAAATCACGAAAATAATCGCGCGGATTAATTTTATTCGTTAAAATTAAATTACATAAACTGTAACATCGGAAAATTAAACAAATTTGTTAATCATGGCAACATTTAATTTCTTCCATTATCATTGTTTGTAATCAACGAATATAGCGCAATTAAATTTGATCAAGTCATTTTGCATAATTTGACAAATTGATGCAAACGATTGTTTGTGTTGCCAATTAATATCGATAATTATATTCAATTAGTTTCGACGAATTTGGTTCGCTCTGTTAGATGTATTGTGCTAATTCAGGCAAGATCAATGCTCTGTCGCTTGTAGATGATGGGTGAGTTGGTAAGAATTAACATCATTATTTTAGTATTCGAAAGAGGAAAATTGTTTCAAATATTTTTAGTAATACTCAGCAGTAAATTCTAGTCTTTTTGTAAATTATACAGCTTTCATAAATGATATTTATGAAAAATGTATTCATTATCATTTCATTACCATCCAGCATGATGTCAAGCAGTGGACTAACGCGACTGTCTTGGTCCACTACAGGACTTAGGCCTCCTCCCCATTATGGGGTTTTTGGACCGTGACCCACCACGCTGCTCCTATTTGAGTTGGTGGGTAAAACCGACTTTTTACACGCCCATCCGAAGCATGGATCGTCTTTCTTTTCAGATAATTGGGTGATTAGCCGAAATCGCCCTAACTGACTAGGAAACAACAATGAAAATTTGTCCCAGTGAGTTTGAGGATTCGAACCCATGACCTCCGGTTTCTAAAGCATACCCTTACCAGCCCACGAAGGCAGTTAAATGTATTGCATGATGATATTGTATTTGAACACAAGTGGTTAAAATCATTTTATTTTCATTATTTTTACGTGAAAATATTAAAAAAACTTTTGTGAAGCTTATATTTCTCAGTGTACACATTTGAGTCCAAAGTAGTTAATTTATTACAAGCTATAGAAAAGATAACTGTAATTCATTAATATCGATTGATATTATTATTGAAAGGTTATCTCGCCATTCGAAAGAACAACCGTTACGCGTAACAATGAATGTTTTAATTATATCAATTCGCTTATGACCGTGATTGCATTGCTGATAAATGACCAAGGGTCAAGGGCCATAAAGAAACGTTCCCCTTGCGGGTCGTGTGTTTGTTGCAAGCCGTTGTACTTTTATTGCATGTAATGGAAATTGCACTCGATTGGGGGATTATAATTTGCCAAGATTTAAATTTCAAACGAAAGTGGAACATAGTGAGGGCGTACGCCGGTTTGTTCAGTTAAATTACCACGTTTCGTCACAGTAAATGTATATATTAAGCTATATTTAAAACAAAAAATATAACTATCAGCTTTGTCTGTAGTGGCGTTACGTTAGTGAACGGCGTTGTGTTTAAACACCGTGTTTCGTTTCGTAGTTATTATTTATAGACAGGCTACCTATTTAGAATGATTCGGCTACATATTTAGCGGTATCTTATCATCAAGTGATTGTTTAGTTCGTTTCTGCAATCGTGCAACATCGAAAAATATGTCATTAAACGAACACGTGCAAAGGCGTGGCATAATAAATTCACCGCCGATTACAATCACAGCCCGTGAGCGTCGACATTTTCGCGCGAACGAATTTACTCGTGAAATATGACATTACGGGATTCGCAAAGCCGTGGTGTCGTCTACAATACCGAATTGGCGGGAGGGAGTGTTTTATTTGCGCGGGATTTTTTTTCTTCTGCGTGTTGTTGTTAAATATTTGACGTCGACCTCTGGGAAATCATCGGAACGACGGAGCTCGTCCGTCTGTCTAAATGAATAAGTTCTGCTTAAAGAGAAAATATAATCCGCGCTTTATGACAATAAGGGGTTGTGGCGGCGTTTCGTGATGTTTTTGCATCTTTTCGAATGGGATTATTTCGTTTGTTTGTAGTATATTTGAATACTTTTACGTTATTATTTATTCATTTGCAGTACAGGCAAATAATTAGTTGAATGTTCATATTAAAGTAATAAAATTTCTATTAATTGCAAGTCATCACTGGCAAAATAGCCTTTTGTGTTGTGATTTCGATTGTTTATTACTATAAATTTGTTTTTATATAATACATTATTGGTAACAATAATAATCCAGCGAATTATACCATTATTCTCCAGGGTACGTGGACGAAAAAACATTTCCACATTTCGGCGTATCCACCAAATGTCCAATTCGGGGCTTCAGCGGTCAGTTTCGCTCTATTTAAATGAAACAGAAATAGTGTTTACGGCGGCGGGCAATTTCGTCGGATCGTCCGCCATATTGGCGGGAAAAAGTATCATATTGAGAAAAAAACTATGACATCTTGCTGTTATATCGTAGGAGATAAAACCCTTTTTTTTTTGGAGGAATACGATATCTTTATCAGCAGCGATATTCTGAAAGATCCGACTGTGTTTTGTACGTTTTTATTGGGAATGCGGTAGAAAAGGTTGAAGTATAGCAGAATATTTATATGACTGTATTAAATGAAAAAAATTATGGTGTATATGTTAACAAACTTCCTTTAGAAATTTTATATTGGGATCAAAACTTTTTTCTTTAGCATTTCTTTTTTTCATATCCATAAAAAGGTTTTTTATTTGCCCCACATTGATTTGATTAACATTTTACAACTGTATTGTGTATGTACTTTTAATAAAATTTAATACTGGATACGAGTACAAATATATAACGTTCAGAGTATCGTATCGCTAACTGCATGAAATGGATGGATGATGAAATAGATATCTGTTTGATTTGAGATGCAAATAAGTTTCATACTATTCACAAAGTACATTAAAAGTTATAGACAGAAGATAATGGAACTAATTTCAAAGATACTAGCTGATAAGTATAAAAAGACTTATTAAATTTAATTAAGTCGCATCTTAAAACAGAATACACTGCTGTTAGTCGAGTCAACCGGTTTAAAAGCATTAAGACAATGCCATCCTAACTTCGAGTGGAACCCATTTGCGGGCGTCCTGAGCAGATATTCTATACAAAGCGTTTGCACTCACAAGACCGTTTCCCGCCATCCGCGTGTTCCATACAAAATTAAATAACACAAACATCCATTTCGAAAATGGAACGCCATTAAAGCCCCCATTCAGCGAACGCATTCGTCCATTTGCCGGCAAAAAAGGAACTCCAATTTCGCAAAATCGAACGCTCGTATACAGTGAAAATTCAATAAGTGTTTAACGGCGATTTAATGCCACGTACGAATCCCGCGTATTCAATTCGATATTCAATTTGCTAGATCTATACATTAGCTATCGCGTCTAGACGTACGGTTGACGAATTAGCATTCTTGGCTCTTGACTGCAGATAGACGTCGAGATGTGGCTTAAGGTTATGTATGCCTGGTAACAATTAGGATGCACAACCGTTGTCAGTTCTGGTAAATTTGTTACTGATTGTTGGAAGGTTCAAAGAGATATTTTTATTTGCTAAGGATAAGTAAAAGTTTTCGTAAGAATAATGGAGTTGTTACCTTTTCTGTCATTGAAAAACTTCCTAAAAACTATGTTTTAACATATTTATTTTATATATTATATTCGCTCATTTAATAATAATAATGATTTAGTAATGAGAAGTTAATCATCAATTATATAAACGAGTTCACTATAGTTTGATAACATCAACTATTGCTTAGTTTGTAATTACATTTGCTCGTCGATTACCATCTGCCATTAACACAAGATGCATATTAGTAATACAAAGGTTCTAACACCCTCTGAATTAGATCTCATCGCTCAATCTCACCCGCTTCAGACTAAAAGGATATATAAAAAATAATATTACAAAGCCTAACTTAACGTTAATTTAGTTAAAAATGTAATATGGAACAAATAGAATAAATGTTTTTAATACAGAAACTAAAGGTTAAATGATATACCTATATAAGAAATCATCAAATTTTACGCGGCGTCGATGAGATTTTCGAACAAAGAACAACAAAGAACGACATTTCAGAGAGTTCATAAAGGATGAAATTAAGCGTTACACTAAATCTAATAACATAATTAAACAACGCTGTCACTTTAAACGTATTAAACAATTGTTTCAGCTCAAGCCGGATGTGTTCATAACGAAACACAAATGGCGACAAGCTTTATATAATCACTAAAACAAACATGATTTGCCATCGTCATCTTTGATCTGTTTCATTTTGAAACAAGCTACCGGAAGTCGTATAATTCTGAGAATTTTACAGGCCTTTGTACCGCTTTCATTGATAATTCTAATTAAAGCTGTGTGCAAAGACTGTTTTAATGTTTATTATAAAAATATTATTAGCTATCGCGTTCCGTTCTGCGTTTGATTATCATTTTGTTATTGTTTGATCGGATAGGCATGTTCATTTTATTCTTTGATCGGATACGCTTATCAACAATACAAGATTTTATATCATATTCGAAATACCGAGATTTGGTCAGTGTGTACAGAAATATAATGCTTCAAAAAACTATAGCATATAACCATGTATCATAATCATATGGTTGGTTATATGTACTAAATAACCATTTATACTCTATGATTACTACTGTTTTAATTGGCTTAGTTATATGAGGTCATTGATTGGCCCATGATGAGGGCATTTTTGTAAATTTCTCTCGTTATATATTTTCTAATAATTTTCTGTTACTTAAGACGTTTTCTCATATTTTAATATTCTAGTGTTAATTGTTATTAATACATCGCAGATGTTTTAATATGAGCAAAACAAACTACATATTTATAGAGTTAAGTTTTTATTGTTACTTCCAGCGTTCTAGTTTCTTAACAAACTACAATTTTAATTAACTAACTGGTTAAATTAACTGGAACGTTTAATCTAACAACATATCGTAAACGTCTTGTAGTACGGCGAGATTACGAAATATTTACAAGTATTTAATTAAAGCAACGGCTTCACTTGCAGGTTGAGTGCATACATAATTTAATTACGAAAGACTGCAGCAGATATTTACGTAGAGATAAAGTGATTTTAAATTAACTTTATTATAAACAATTTTCTAAGCGAAAGTAGAGAATGTTATAAGGTTATTGCGATCTGTTTTTCATAACAAACATTAAGTTCAGATATATTTAATGTTCCAAATTAGGAAAATAACATAAAATTTTATCGCAACATTCGTAAATATAATATGTAATATAAAAATATTTCCTGTATGAGTTTTGCTTCAAACTCAATAGAAAATTGTGAACTTTAAATGTATTATTAGAGTTAATATTAAAGGTTACGTGATTAATTTTAATGTATAATTTAAGATCATGAGTTTCTAATTTGCTTTAACATCCCATAGGCAAGTATTACTATTGAAGCTATAATAGATCTTCAATCACCGTTTTGCGACGCATATAGCGGCTAAAGTGATGTTCACTTATCCGCTTCATAAGATTACGTTATCGATACTCCAAAACCAAGACATACAGCCGCATAGTGATGCACTCTAATGTCCCAACACAAACATCGATACATTAATACATTGCTCGTTTATAATTAATTCAATACGCGACCGCGACGGGGCCCACAATGCGCGCATGAATACTAAACCGCCCGAGAGATAAAATGCTAATTTACGCGATGCATACATATTTATCCTAAGAGTGAATTAGAGGGCGAGATAGCGTATCTATCCGCGATGGCTGTCCCAGTGGCTGATTTGCATTTACACTTGATTCGCTTTAATTGAATTATGGCTCGGTGTCGAGGCTGTGCTGTTTACTGCTTATTTTTTAATTTGATAACGTAAAACTGGTCGGTTTGTGTTGGGCCACTTGTAAAATTTTTTTGTTGACAGAATTGTACAAAGATATACATCTCTATCTCCAATGATTAATTAATAATGTAAAAAGTTCATACACAAATTAAACGTACAAATTTTAATTAACAATTTGCAATTTCTCATATAAATGTAAAGGTAGCTCGGTCGCCTAATAACGACAATATTGTCTGCGCGTATGTGTGAATTATGGGAGGCCTATATCCAGCAGTGAACTGACACAGGCTAATGATGATGATATATTAAAATAAGTTCAACTTATATTTTTTTTTTGATTTGGTAATAAAACCACGACCGCAATAAGCCGAACGATGCTTTTGTTATTTCGCGTCAACATTCGTTGCATAATAAACTATAATAAAAGTTATAATTTAATTACAATTATTAGTTCTGAAAATGCTTGTCAAAACACTAACAGTCTTCCAGCTCTTGGCCGGTACACAACTCGCGAACAGTGCCAAATTCAACTGCACTCAAATGAAAGTTCCGCCTAATTAGTGGTGTTTTTAAAGAGGTTAATGAGCCTTGTTTATCTTATTTCTGATTACACACGTCCGAGCAATTTGGAAGTTTTTAACAACATAGCTATTATGAAATCAAAATTTACTGTAGTTCAAAAAGTTAAGTGTATATTTATCAAGATTTTTTATATCATGTCAAACTTTCTTGAGTGATATTTTTTTTTAATTCTGTAGGTAGTAAGCACTAATTAGTGTAAAAATGTATAATAATCACAGCATTCACCGTGCAATTGGAACGCTATTGGCCTCTATCTAAATAAATTTTTAAACCAGCATTTCCATTCAACTCGCAATCTTCGCTCTATGGCAATAAAGTTTTATTTCCCGCAGTTAACTTCAAAGGGATGCCGCCTCGGCGCTAACGAGTGCGCCAATTAAAAGACGCATTTAACGGTCTTCTTAATATCACCGAGGCAATTCTGCGCTGCATTCGCCAAAGTGCAGCGAGCAAAGCTCAAAGCACAGGAAAATATCCCATCGATTACACGGGGAATGGGCTGGCATCTTTTAAGTATCACTATGTTCTGGAATTTCAAGTAATTAGTACGATATGTTGAAAATTAAATAAGGGATAACAATATACAAAAAATATATAATTTTGTAAAACCTTCATGTCTAAAAGTAACTTGTTTTATAGTTAGGAAAACGTTAAGAACTTGAAGCTGCCCAAATATTATCAACTAAAAGGCTTTCACGGATCCTTCTAAAAAGTTTCTAGCAAGCTCGTATTCTGTTTCTGTGAAAGGTTTGTAACGATAATATTAGGATCATTAGGTTTTTGTATTATGTTCAGGGCAAGAACGGAAAAGGTGAGTTTTTTAACTTTTTATGAAACAAAAGATAACTTGACTTAATAACCAAAAAGCATCTAGCTATAGCTTGTTAAGGCCCTGATTCTATTCTCACAAAGTAATAGTCGGTTTTATATATTTTTCCAGAATATCTGGATTTTTTTTTCATATTATCTATGTTCAGTAATTATTTTGGCTAAAAGGGATGAGTACTTCGCACCTAGCGGATGGGGTATTAAACGAATTTTGCATCCCTTTGTCGGTTGATTTCACTTGTTACGTTTTGCAATTAGGCACACAGGAAATACAGAAAAAAAGTTCTGGAGGTGTTCGTAGCACTAATGGTAATTCTAGATCAGAGTACGTGTATACATACATCGTGTTTCTACTATTTAAGGTATATGTATGTATGTCCAATTTTTCGATACGCATCAATCGGTCGCAATTTCCGTTTCACAGTTTCCGGATCGTAATATCTGTATATTGCCAATACGTCTATATGAGTGGGATTTTTAATTAAACTGCTATTTTAAGTATTCCGAAAAAACAAAGTGATATAATTATATAACCTATAACCATACTTTTTGTATAATTGTGTATGTATTTTAAGATCTTGAAGAGCATTAAGCGACACCTATAATAGCAATTTTAATATATTTGAACGCTGCGATCTTTTTATAGCTAAGAAATAGTTACACTATGGTTATAGGGATTTTGCAGGAAAAGTTCTAGAAGTACGGTTAATAAAACCAGGGGTATATAAGTGCACTCGATATACTCCAGGCTTTAATCTTGCAACGCACTGTCGGAAGCGGACGATTTATGTGGTCAATGGCCCTTCATGGCTTTGTGGGTCAATGTTCAGTTCGTAAGACCACATCTGATAACATTTCAGTGTGTTTTTTTAATTTGCAATGATGTGAAGATGATTTAGCAGTTTTTATAATGTATGATAACATGTGTGTCACTATTTCATTTGCATCGCGATTCACAAAACCATGTAAATATTCTGTTTAGTAATTTTTAACAATCGATTTTCGACTCTTTGTGTGTAACAAAGGGTCGAAAATCGATTATTAAAAACATTTTTAACGTAATATATTTATAATTTTGAAAGTTCCGAAAATCCGTTTATTAAACAATGAAGTGTTTGCGTGAATACATTTAATTATGTGTCACATATCATTAAATTATATGCATTTTTTTACTATCGATATTTACAATAATCTTACATCTTGTAAATTACTTTTCACGATCAAACAACTAGAGTTTTAAAGAAACAAGACAAATCGTCTTTTATGGACTATACTATGTACAGCAATCCCAACAAAAGACACAGAACTAAAAACACCAAAAGCAAACCTTGTGAATGGACTAAAAGGACGAGGCGTTCGAATTTATTTCAACTCGTAAAACGGCCAGCTACATTAAGCTTCCTTGTCGCGCTATCGACATCACTGGCCGATCGATAAAGCGGACTTATTATAATTATAGTCGATAAAGTCGACATGTAGCGCGCCGCTCTATCGCTAGTGCGGCGCTTTATCGATAGCCCGGTCTGGGTGGCCGGACCACCCGGGTTGGTCGTTGAAGACCACTAAACGGTGCCAGACTACGTGTTAGTTAAGGAACAATAGCTTCGCGATTAGGACCCTGGTGGGTTCTATGTATTTGAGCGACGAAATATAATTGTAAAGCCTCTTACCGTTCGGCTAATCGTATGGGGTGGGCTCTGATTGTGCAACTTCTGAACGTGATTTATTTAGCTGTACGGTTGGTGTTAGTTGCTATGTCACGTTTATAGCGAACCTTCGCAATAGTTAATCTTCAGTGAATACAATTATTGATAATATAATGAAGATTTATGTTTAGTTCTCAACTTTTAGTACAGAAACATCATTATCAAAGTTATGAGTTTCCGATTTTTATATCTGTAAATATTTTAATTTCTATGGGACAAAATTCTGGCCACAATGTTCGTCTCGTCGCCGAGTGAAACTTTAAATTAAAAAGTCTAAGTAAATTACGCTTTTTGTTATTGATGTCAACAAGAACTTTTAATTAAGACCGCAGCTTCTTTTATATAATGCCTTTATGTTAAGCTAGCAATATGTGGAATTTAAACTAACCGAAAAAGGCATTATTTATAAGACTTAATTACTGCTTCATTTTTAGATAGATCCTTTTAGTTTTGTAATCCTTTTTATGGTAGATCTTTAAGCCGTCATTACACCTGAAGCAAGTAAGCTTAAGAATCTTCAAAAACTAAGATATATAATAACACTAAAACGTATTATATTTCAATGGATAGAAGAGCGTAACAACATCTTTTTTTTCATACAAATAAAGGCAAGTTTCAAGCGTTCATGTTTTGCCTCTCATATTATGTAGTATCTGATCGCTTACAATATATCTTTGTTGTATACAAGGCCGCTTCGAACAACTTACAGTATTTGCAGTTCAATGGTAGCTAACTTGACCTAGTTAGGCTCTATGTTCTTAGGAATCAGAACGGATTGCAACTTCCCTTTTCGTGGGTTGCTACGATCTCTTGTGAATTAAGCATCTCTTCGTGTTCCATTAGGAAGTTGCGGAATGACTCGCCTTCAAGTCAGATTATAAGTTGTACGTCTGTTTTATATCGAGAACGTGTTATGTAACGGGATTATTTAGGTTCCGAAATTAATTATTGTTTTTAGAACGAACTAGAACTTATCAGAGTTGTATTTTACAACACGCGAAGCAATATTTGGATTTTTGCTCTTTTAGATTGCAGTCATTAGTTCCATCTCTATGTTTAGACTGTTAAGAATTTTAAGCATAAAGTAATATTATCAAAACCTAAAAATTATATTTAAAACTTGTCATTTATGAAAATAAAAAGTTGCAACAATGTTTTGTAGCTATATCGAAATATACTCCTAGAACCAGATTCCTCTTCCTTTAAGTATTAATATAAAGAAGCAAATAAAGTTTATTAACAACAAGACAACATCACAGCAAAGATAAACAATCGTAAAGCACAATGTGAAAATAAGACATCAGTAAGAATATAAAACCTGTTCGTAGACCCATCCATAATCACACAATCACAGAATCTGAATGAATGTCTTTTTCTAGTGTCATCGAAGTCAACGGGAGTCCATCAATCATGATGCAGTCAAAACAATTGGAGGTTATAAGAGTGAACGAGTTATCTGAGATTTTGTAGCCGATTGTAGAGTAGGTCGCAAGTGACAAGCGATGGCAGGTTTAGAAAATTGTATTATTTTATGTTTAATAAAACAGACATGTATAAACGAAGATGTCGAGTTAATTTTTAAATATATAGCTTTAAAAAGACGATGTGTTATAAAAATAAAGATATATAATATTCATCACGTGTTTCTAATGAAACATTTTTTCCTGTTTTAAAAAGAAAGTTGAAAGAAAAAACTCCATAATTATTAAATATTTCATTGCAATTATTCACAAGCATAATCACAAACATAACATAAAGACCTATATATTTGCAATTTTTATGCTAGTGACTAAATTTAAAGATTAAAATAAAAAAAAAATAGTTGTCTATTTATCGACTATTTCCATTTTCGAACGCCACGTTTCCCGCCAACTCCTCGCGTTTGGAGCGAAACGCCGTAGTGATTTATGCAGGTGCAAGCCGCAATCACGCGGCATTGTGGCCGGCGGAGCTAAGATATGGGGTTGGACTCGCGGCATGGGCTACCATCGGCTTATTATATACGGATTTATCGCCCGCCCTGGGGAACGAGTGGCCAGGGGCGATTTCCCAACGTCGGAGCCATTGTTACCGTTATATATTACTTAGGTTATGCCGGACGAGATAATTTCCTATTGTGCGCAACAATTAATTGCCGCAAACACCGCGCGTACTCGGAATGCTGTTCGGTTTAGGCTGGTTAATATGAAATAAAATATTTATCACTTGTAAATAATACGATATAAAGTATCACAATAACATGCTGAATAATTTGAACTAAACGACTTTGTATACATACTAATACAATAAAGAGGATTTTTTTAATTTTTGTGTGTATGTTTGTAATGGAGAAACTTAGAAATTGCAGTGGCGATTTATAAAAATATTTCACCATTAGAAAGCTACATCCATTTTGTGTAACATAGTGTACATTTTAGCCTAGAAAAATCCTTTTCAAAAACATAAAAAAAACACGGTCATAACCGTGGAAGGACTGCTAGTATATTAATAAAGTACTGGCCAGAAATAAGCATCTAATAAAATAGTCTGTCTATTTCGGTGGGTTCTTAATATAAAATTATATCGCATTGCATAATATGTGGCGGGCCAACGTATGCCCGAGACTCCCGGTTATGGGGAACGCAAGACGCGCGGCATAACTCGTGTGGGATACCTCGAATTGCAGTGGGATATATGCACGCATAGCTGTCCGGACCGATGCATTTTGGCAACATATTAATACATTAAACAGTAACTACGTACAATGTTATATTCTATTATGTTGTATCATTCAAAAGACATTTTCGCAATGTTTAACTTAATGCATAAGCATATTTTGAGAAAAGTGCAAAACACGACTAATGCTACAACTTACCCAGATAGTTTCCCATTCAAAGGCGTGTGCGAGGCGCATTGAATTATAAAACCATTACGTCACTTGTGTTTGTCGGAGTGAAATTTAGTGTTAATGTAGTCAGATTACGGCACGGTGTGATAGCTTAATGGCGGAAGAGCTTTCTCAGAGGCGAATGTCTCTGGGATTTATCATGGAGATTAGCGGTAAAGGGAAACATATTGAGGTGACTAGTGTACGGAATATTTGGAGGAGAGCTCTCGGCGCATCGGCCTGCATTCGCTTAAGTTGATGTTTTAGGGAAATGGGAAACGCGAGAGACGAGTGTTCCAGATGGAACCGTCTAATGCATAATTATTTAGATTCAGAGTTGGTGTAGTACTGAACGTGATTTTACGTACTGCATGCTGTCAGATTTTAATTTTCATAAATTATACTAATACAAAATCGGGTTATATTATGCAATGATTTCGTGGATAAAATTATATAACGGTTTTTATATCAAAGTCAAATATCTTAATTTATTTACATTTTCATATTGATTGTTAGATAAACTACAACCGGTTCGGAAATGGAAGCCTCTGACCTGAGAAGAGCCGGCGTAATAAGCTCCGGGAATCTTTATCAAGAAATATGTAATATAATGACTGTTAAATATGTACTGTCCCTCATGCACCTCAGATACAATTGCTATTACGCTTTGTTCAGTGGTAAAAGATACATTTTGGGTGAACTAGCGTAAGGTTTTTCGGTTTTCAATTCGCCGAGCGATCAATTAGACATCTTGGGGTTTAATGGATTCGGATGTCGCGTGGCGAGTGATCGATCACAAGGAATAAGTACATTAAGTAGTAGTTAGATGTAGCTCCCGGGGCGGTCACGGCTGATCGATGGGGTACGAGAATTGCCGCTGTTTTTCTTATTTTTTTATCTACTTAACAAAAATTATTTTCCTTCCTTTCTATAACATGTTATTTTTTGTTGCGAGAAGATTTCAATGATGTTTTTGGTTTTATTTTAATATATAACTTAAATAAGGCTACATGAATTTTGATTCGTTACTAAAGGCGTTATGCTATATAGAGTCGTTGATATTGAATACAGGATTATTTTTGGACTTGATTTGACATGTCTAGAGCAAAAATCATTAACGCCCAGCATAAACGTTCGAAAGGGAGAACGCAATTAAAACAGAAACGATTTTTCAAATTCCAAATTCATTTCGCGCGCTACACAATCCGTGATGTATCTCGTTCGCCCAATTATTCCGGCAGCATTAACGCCGCCATTTTCAATCATCAGATAGTTGGTCGTTTAACAGCAATCGTATTAATCGTACGATATGTTAATCTGGCGTGGCAGCAATGAAAGTGGACTTTGCGGGTGGAAGTGGATCGTTTAAAGCTAATGAAAGTCGCAATACCGTGCGGATTGAACTTGTAATTTGCCGCGTCACGGAAGTGTCACCGGTTGAGTATACACAGGAAGGGAGAGCTCAATCGCGATGAAGATTCCTTAAGTATAAAACGCGAAAGTGCAATGACGGGAATTGGAACTGTAATTTCAACGCAATCATCGTGATTGGATCGTCTATTGTTATTTGCATTTAATAACAAACACATATCGTTTTATTAAACAAGACACGAAGACAGTGCGTAGGATTATTCATTGAGTGTATTTCTAATATTAGACTCAGTTTACTCTCGTAAATTGATACTGAAGTTAATAACAATATCGACAATATAGTGCACGTTACTATAAACGCATAGAGCAGTCAAGATTATTCTTTAGCTAATATAACTCAGTTTTACCTGAAAAATAAGAGATTGTATAGTAAGCAATATCGACCAATATTAGGTGCACGTTATATACTTTATTGCAACGTCTATCAATATGAAAAAATTGCAAACATGTCCAACTAAGGCTAAATTGGCCACACATAACGTATTCTCGCGATTATATATCAAGGAGCCCTACAGATGTTCCATTAATGGGGGCCGCGTAAATACGCGAGTTTGTTTGTTCCGTCTCATCAATTTCGTGAGTAATTCAAGATTAACACGAGCGGGGCCCTTACAGTCGGCATATGCGGGCGCGTAAATAACTTGGCGGGCCTGACTTCCCCCTAGCTATGGTTATTTTGATTGTACGAAATGTAATAGCCAATGTTCATGCAAATTATTTAAGATTTAGTATAAAAAGAACCTTATTATGTGATTGTCATGATGATCCAGTGATAAATATATCATCATCATCAGCCTGTATCAGTCCACTGCTGGACATAGGCCTCCTCGAATACACAACTTCTCCATTAGGGGTTTTTTATAATAAATGCTATAAATATGTACTTAGTTATATCGATACTTTTAACTCGTTTTTTGATCTCTGTATAAACAAGAGTGATTCCTAATTGCTTTGTCCTTATATTTTAGTTTTCCAACACAATTATTAAAAAATAAAAACAAATTTGGTTAAATACCGTGTAACAATATGTTTAATTTCTTTATTAATCAAAGAAATATATATTAATTTAGATTGATTAAAACAATTCTGCAAACTCAAATGTCTAAAAGGTGAATACCACGGAGTTTTGTGTGAAACACTAATCAAGTGATCTTACATAAACTTTAAACAACGCACGTTCCATTAACACTCATAATTTATTTAGAACTTATTCATTGGAATAAATTAAAACGTTCGCACTGAACAACTGAAGCACTGAAATATTACCATCTGAAACTTTGCTAGGAGGATTAAGTGTAACTTGTTATCAAGCCGGAAACAAAGCAGACTGTACTTATCATTGTTGAAACGACTTTAAGAAAGCTTAGTTAAGTACTTCTACAAATAAACGGAATTGATCTAGTCTCGAATTGGACAACAAGTGAGGCTTCTTGAAAGGAAGATTTTCTGTTTAACGAGATACAAGTACAGCGGTATCGCTCATAAGTTCAAAGTGGAAAACTATGCACTATTTTTTGCTCATACTATTTATGTTTGCAGTGTGTTCCAGTTTGAAGGGCGTCGTATTTATCGTTATTTCTGTTTTAACGTGTTACAGTCCATAAATTTGTGTCTATAAAAGTTATTTTGATTGTATTTTTATTACACAGAGTGTATTACTTGTACCTGGTAGTAGGAAAGATTTGCTACGGTGTTAATAAATATTGAATTGCGCTAGGATAATTGTATACTATCATAAATCTAAACAAAATAGAAAATAAACATCATATTATTCATAATTCAATCATTGCTTGATGATAAAAAGACATGCCTTGTCATGCTCTTACAAGCCGATACCTAATACTTTAAAAAACGCAATATCACCATTCAGCGGCTATTCCCTTTTCATAATCTACGCATAAAGCATTAACCTAGCTCACCTATCTATTCAGAATCTCCAAAGCTATCGAACGATAATCATCAAATCGTTCACTTATCCCGAGGTGAGTCGCAATCATCAGTCATAATATCATTACAGCTCTGTCCGGACACATTTCAGCGCTGGAGTAAATAACCTTTACGACAGCCCGACGCCATTAACGATTAATCCATCACAGTCGGTTCTCCCTTAACGACGGCACACCGGCCCAGCTACTGATTATATCGAAGCATATTCACAGATTCGATTCCCGATGAAGGATGATCAAGTTTGAGACGTCGAGGAAGTTCATAAGATAACGATTCGCGGACAGGCCAATGTAAATGTTAATGCGGCTGCTGAATAGGGGCTTTTTGACTGTGTCAAGTTCTGGTAATGGTCGTGCAGACCGTTAATGGAACATAACTTTTTAAATTGACTTCAAAGTTAGCATTGCTATTTACATTCTATTTATTAGGTAATACGATGAGGAAAATTCAGTAATAACACATATTATTGCACTCTAGTATAATCAAAACGTTTTACTAAATTCGGTTTTTAATTTTTATTAAATATATCATAAAGCGATGAGGGGGTTAGAAGTCCACTTCACACATTGAATTAAACGTTGATTTATACGACTCGTTTCTCAATTATATAACTAGCTAACTTACTATGACCTGAGCCAAAGAAAATAATTAGTATTAATAATCAATTTATAAATATGTCGGCGGTTAGTTTTTACGGATAACGGTTGATTAATTCGATGTTTTCATTGACCTAAAAATAGGCAGCCTACTTACATAATTAAGTATACATTACGTACATACATAACATCTATTTTAGACGCTAGATCCTATCTAGATGACTACGTCTGCATAACGTGTTAAGGGCCATAACCGTAACGAAGTCTAGTTAACTGGATGTCGCGACGACAGCAGATAGCGTTGGAACGACACTATTAACGAAACTCAAAGCGAACGCTCCGTCTCGCAACTTGAACAATGGAAACTTGGAACCGAATGGATTCGTGTACCCAGTGGCGCGAAGAATTATGTCCGGCTGGAGAGGCTAATTTCGGGTTCAAATCCACGATGAAAAATATATATTTACTTTACTGTATAGGCTTGTGCTTTAGAAACCGGAGGTCGGTTGGTTGGACCAGCGTGGACGATGAAAAGTATTTTAATATAATGATAAGAATATAAAAGTTCCACATCGTTATAAACATATAGCCGGATTTATTAAAAAAAAAACTATCTAATTGTCTGCACAACCAATGAGCAACTGTGGTGTACAATACCGCAAGATGGCGTACAGTCAGTCGTTCCTAGTACGACCAATAAACTGCACCCTCGAACGTTTGAATAGGCCCACCTCGTGATACGTGTAGTTTAATTATCGTTAAGTCTCAGCCGAAATGGGAATTCACTTACGAATGCGAAAGCTTTTAAAAGCACGAAAAGGGGATGAAAATGGATGTCTCTTAATAATACAAACGGAAGTGGCGTTTCCGTTTTTATTAACATATTTATTACTAAACACTACAATTAATACTTTTATGTAATTTAATAACAAAAATAATCGATACTTGATGAAATTGACCAATAGGAACTACTATCTATCATATATAATCTACCAAGAGAAATTTTAGACAAACCATCGTTGACATTTTGTTTAAAAATTATCACTTTCATTTAATGATGCATAAACGATTTTATTTTTTTCCGATCGGAACGTGAATAAATACACGTACAGACACACTAAAGGGATGCTATAAAGAGTTTAATGCGAGTTGAAACTTTTATCATCATTTAACTTGGCAGTTGACGAAGTCATTTATAGCCCGTATTTATTATTAACAGGTGAAGGCGTGACGTGGTCGAGTTTTATCTGTTGGTGATTTATAGTCTGTGACAACATGGCGGGCCTCATTTAAGCGTAGAGTAATTACTTTAAACTACTGGATATTAATAGCCGGGAGTTAAAAGGTACGTGAAATGGCACGAAACTGTTTGTAAAGAGAACTTTTCAAATTAATTTTATTAAAGCGGTAAACGCTGGTTTATTTTTTAAATTGACGTTCCGTTTGACGCTTTAAAAAAAAAAACGGACACGAATATGGCTTTCGTTATCGGGCTTCGTGAAAAAAAATAAAAAAATGCCCGTGTATAGTTGCGTTGGCCGAATGTACACGGTAGTATTATTGTAAAAACTATTTGCCATTAAATGTAGTAGGAAACTTTTTATGTGAGTTACTGTAACATATTTGTTACAGTAACTAACATAAAAAGGTTCGTTCGTTCGGTAAAGATCTCTTTATTTAGAAATTTACCTATACAGTTTTTAAATTATTTTATAAAATTATAAGTTTATCGGATACCATTAGCCACCACCATTTTAATAAGATTGTTCAGAATTGATAATACACCAAGATAATTTTAAAGGTTTCCAATAAATGTTATCTTAAGGAGTCTTAATGAGCAACATAACAGCATCAGGTACCATCCACAAAAATAATAATATTAAATTAAAAGATAACAAAAACATTCCGACTTTCACATTCTCAAAAGCTTTATTATTCTCCTTTATCTCGTACATAAGATAAGGAGACAAAATTGAAACAGCGGATTCGAACCTAAATACAAGTCACGTCACGACATCCTGACAGTCGTTTAACGTAAGTATAAAATGTAAAGACCTTTTGGTTACTTCACGGCTTTATTGAATTTAAAACTTCGTTCAGCGCAGATAAGGTTTGTTTTGCTTTAAAGGACAAATTCGCCTAATGAAGGACAACCTCCCTACGGCTGAATCCACTAATGTTACCCCCAACACTTATAAAGATAAATTACCACTCCCATTTGGCTGTTGCGTTTTGTATTCGAAACGGGGTTAAAAGGGTTTTTAGTTGGGCAATAATTAATTGGGGGCTGTTGTCCATTTCGGGAGTAACTATTACGCCGTTTTTGTATGATTACCCTGATGCGATGTCGCTGTTATTCGCTCCGGTTATGAACGCGACCGTTTTCTCATATTACCCTCCATTTTAAGGACCGTTTCACCGCAGTGTAATTGATAATTTGCATAATCTTTGCGAAATTAGGCCGTACGATTAAGAAGTTATATGGTTATATGGGAAAATGTCTTCAAATTCTTTCAATACACATACTTACTATCCATTAATTAAATTTAAATTAAAAAAGACTGTACAGTAAATAAACTCGTCCGGAATATTGTAACCTTTGTAATTGTATTACTAAAGAATTGTATTAAACGATATGCATGTAAAGCTAAATTCAGCTCTAAATTTCGGTACAATTCTAGCCGCCTGCGCCATATGTCCGCCCTAGATAGTGACAACGTTTTGGACACTTCCGTCTTCCAGACGAATGTACTTACGAGGCAGTAATGGAATCCTATATATTAATGGATAATACTTGACAATATTGTTATTAAAATCAAAGAACTTTTGCACCAAAATAAAGATAAGGATTTGAGAGTTCGACAAATAAGTAATCTGTATTGCTCTTTCGCGTTTATGTCGCGTATATAAAAGATTATAAATACTGTGAAATTTAATGCTGTGATAAGCCACTAATGATCAAAGATTATCTTTTATATGAAAGTCACATAACAATATTCTTTTGAATTTCGATCTATTTCAGACGTAAACAATGTGTATTAAACCAATAATCGTTTTTTTACGCGATTATTATACATAATGAATTCAATTTATATTGATTTTTCTACTTAATTATTATTATTTATTCCCAACGTTTCGGACTATTTGAAAAAGTGGACTAATTAAGTATTCAACTAACACTAAACAATCACTTCTAATACGGATACATTTTATTTTCTCAGTAAACAAGCCGCGTTAACAACACGTAACAGTAACTCCACTATATCTATACTATAATTCAACTATAACTGAAAAAAACCGGCTCACGTACGCGCTCGAATAAGCCGGTAGATACGTTTCGCAAAAGCCATTCGGTGTTCATATTCAGCGGAGGATCATTGGGCCGTTATCGGAAGTGGATAAATTACTTTATTCGCGGGACTCCCCCGACGCGCAGGCATTCCCCGTTGCCCGTAAGGCGTCCCATTTTTACGGCGCCATAATTCCACCCTCGACTGGTGGGTTATTCAAAATAGATAAACAAGCCCCACGTAAACGGATTTGCCGTGATGACTCGTAAATTCACGTGGCGACACTTCGAGAACGTCGCTCTCGAGTCGTCGCGTTGCGATTTTTACGAGTATTCTCCGTTTCAGTGGGTACGGTGACGTTAAATATTTCGTTTAGGACTTTTCAATTTACAGGTATGTCTGGAGGAATGAGGTTATGGTAAAAACAATAGCTGTCAATTGATTTCTTTGGCTAACAACTAGAACGGCGAAATGTGTTATAGTTTTTCGCCATCAATAACGTATATGAACTTTATATCTACTTAACTCTTTTGTACTCAATTTGATCAGAATTGAATATTGTTCTTAATATCAATTGGTAACGTAAACATTCAACATAGTATTTTAATATAGTACGCTGTAATAATGTAGGTATATATTAGGTATATATTGGGGACTACACAGAAACAAGTAGACCTTACTGATTCTAGTTAGTCGTTTGCATCTTGAACGTCGACTTGATTAGGGCCCCATTGTCGAAATCCACAAATGCTTTAAACTAATGATTTCCCTCACGCGTAAGTGCGAATTGAACTGTATTCGTGTGGACACAATAGTGTATTCCGATGTATTAATTGAAGCAAATCTAGACTTTAGACTGAGGTCATAAAGTCCAGTCTCGTCTGTATTGCAAGTTGTCGGATGGAATGGGTCTTGGCTAACGATAATTCGCCCTGCCATTAATACGATGGCCGCCATTGGGCATTGTATAGGAAATGTTGCTTCGGATTTCTTGGGCGAAGCGCTCGTCAGGGAAACTGTTAATAAGTTAGGATTGTTACATTAGCAAACAAGTGTAACTCTGTAATGATGGTTACGAAATATTTCACAATTTATCAATTATTGGAACTATTACTTAGTAAAACGATCAAACGGTAGTACCAAAAAAACAAAATTTTCTAATGTTTACTGTAACAGTCATTATTCAAGGAGTTGAACTCGTAAAATTACGGTGGAATTTGATATAACTGCTAAACGAGTAAAAATTTGTCTAAAAACTTGGTAAGGGCTTAAGACAGTATCAATATTCGATACCCTCGTGTTATGTTATTAAATATTTGTGTAAATAAGAGGAATTTTTATTTTTTAGTGAAACAAGTAAATTTAGACTTGGAAACGTCATAAAAGAACATTATTTAATTGAACAGTATTTAACGAATTACCGCTTTCAGCAATTGCAAACTTTAACGCAAATTGGATTTGGAAACTGCTGAAGTAATTAAAACTAGACATCGATATAATAATAACAGTCAAAATATCTTTCTCCATTAATCGTAATAGTTATCTGAAGCCAAAATTGGTCTAAGTTATGTTACTGTCGCCTCCAGACGCGGTGTGTCGCGATTCTAACCCGCAGTTAGTGTTGCGCTATAACTCTGCAGAGTTCTCGAGTGCACGATATTCCAAGTAACGATTATTACCTAGTGAATATCTCAGGCGACGGCCCCATTGTGGATTAGAATCGGACGCCGTAATTGCGTAGGAATTATCGATATTGCATCGAACTTACCTTAACACTGCGTTCGCGACGATTTCAGTTAACGCTGTGTTTTAGAATGACCATTGTAATGTCTGAAGCGAGTGTCTTTCCTTCAAGAAGTATTAATTTTAAAATTTGATCGTTTGGTTTGTATTTGCAACGAGAAATGCAAATATTTCATTTAGAACTATAAAAAAAACATGACGTTTTAGTACTTTGTACAAGTTTCGTTTTACGTTTTAGGATGACGTCACACGCATGAAATATATCACATAGAAAAAACTCTGTCCATCTGCACATCGACAAATTGATAGGCACACATGATGCTTGGAATATTTGATGTTCCATTCAGCGGGCCGTTTTAAACTTTCGACATGGCCCCGTGTACATGTTGCGCGAGCGGAAAACACTCGCAATTTGTTCATTACGTTATTCGTCATAAAAAAATATATATCGCACAACGCGCCGCGGGTTTCGTTTGTTAATAGAATTAAATGTTTGCTTTTCGCTGCGTTCCCTGAAAAAAGCGCACGCGATTTTTTGCCGCGGAAGCGTTATAACTGAACAATTGTCGAATACGGCGATCGAATTGCGCCATCGTCGAGTGTTTATGAAATTTTGCAATTGTACATTTTTTTTTTTAACTTCCAACGTTGATCCCATTCAAATTTTACGGGTGGAATATAAAACGAAACTAGAATGTTTATAAAGACTAAAGATTGAGAGACGACAATAGATTCAATTACGACTAGGAAGAGTCTACAGTACAGTTTAATGTTGTAAATGCGTTTTTGTGTTTTCGTGTGCTAGTTTTGTGAATCGTTCTTTTTGTTTCTTGATGACTATCGCACACAGAGTCTTGTCTGAGAGAGATCCTGTATAATTTTGAAGTGGTCTCCGTAGCGCCATTTGGTCGCATTTAAATTAACGAGATTCCTACTGACGCTGGTCCGCTCTGTTATGCAATGTATCGTGCGCTGCTTGTGTTGCTTCTAGCGGAGCTACAATTGCATAATTTGAGGCAAGGGTTTATATATACTGCATTTGTTAATTACTTCATAGAAACAACTTTACGGAAATAATACTGCGGCGTCGATCGTCGTCGTATAAAAGGGATTAGCCATTTACGCAGCATATATTGTAGTGCAAAAGTTCTGTTACTCTTTTAGTCCAATGGTATTGATAAATGGCTCGAGCAGATAATGTTCAGGCGTTGGCCTAACTATTTTGTGTCCCTTTCCCAATCATGGATCATCTTACTCTTGATGCAATCGGGCGATAAGCCCGTATTGTCCTAACCAATTATAAATCAACAAGGAAATGTTGTCAAATCTCCACAATATACGAATTCGCGAGCTACATTTTCCAAAGCGCTAAACAAATACCTAATCTAAAGGTTAAACGGAATATGTAAAAGTTAACATTTGGCAACATGGCTTTAGCGCAAATCGCCCCGGGAGATAACGTAATGCTAATTAATCCGTTCCAAAAATCTGCGATTCGAATCGGCGGACCGTGGGGATTAGTTGGGGGCGATGGGCCCCAGTTTTGTGTTTGTATTACTGATGTTATCTTAATAGGACGAAAGATTTGTGGCAGCCCTATGTGCCGAGGGTAGGGTTACCGCAGACCACTAAATATGCTAAGAATCCAAGATAAATATCTAGAATGTACGTTTTACAGATAAGGTACATTGTGGTATCACAGCTTTATACAATATTTTAAAATTTTAATTAATGATTTAACAGATACAAAATGGTACTATACATGTTTATGATTCTACAGTATAATATTTTAATTAAAATCGGAAAAGCATGTATTCGTACTACTGAGACGTTTGGATTGGATTACAAATACTGTTTAATAATTTACAACTATAGAAAAACTGTCAGATTACAGTAATAGCACTAAATTTCCATATTTATCTACTAATGGACCATTGGAAATATTTCCGATATCTATGCTGCGTGCACAAAAACATTATTAAATGCATTAACATATGTTCAGAAGAGAGACTTGCAGTTAATAGCGGAGGGGACCGACCGGAATTCCTAATACAATTAATTTATTCAGATTTTGTGTTTGATAACATGTTTTAATGGTGTGAACTTGGAAACACGTGTAGTAACTTGCAAGCGATTTATCGACAACATAGTCTAGCCAAAGTTAAATTGAACTCTTAAGTTATATAAGCAAGGCATCATTTTGTTTAGCAATCGTTATTTGTCAAGCTTCATGTATAAAGCTTGGTGTATTGGTCTCGAACACTTCCCACGCTTCGTGGTGAGTAAATCTCGTCTAGATAAATTGGCAGCCGAATAGAGATTAAGTACGGACACATCGGAAGGGGAAATCATTAAAATTTGTACCGGCTTAGTTGTGTTTTACATGTTTTTTTTACGGTCGTCGAATGATAGTAGAACCAGATTTGTTGTTAAAAACATTTCAGGTACAGACGCAAATACATATTGCGTGATACAATTAGTATAATTTATTTAAGTTTATGTGATCGATAACGTCAATGATTTAAAATGGTCTAGTAAAACTTCATCACGTTTTTAAACTATCGCTCGAGATTTTAAAATCTTAAAACTTATCATACTAAGACATGATTCTACACTAAGATAGTAATAGAATGAGTAATTTTAAAACATTGCAAATGTATTAGAGCAGTTGTAATAGCTCAATAAAATCACCAAAACTGGAACCCATCTAGAATATTCACATATTTCACGAGGCAGTCGGTAAAGCGGTACGTATTACACAAGAATTTTTCCTTTCAAATTCAATTTTATACCGTCGTATCTCCGTGAAAATTGTGATAACACTAAAAACTTTCGGGTGTCATATGTAAATATGAGAAGTGCACTTGTGAAGTTTCTATGGTGACGTTTATTGGAATTGTTTAAGCCGTATAGATAAGGGGCTCGTAACTACCATACAAAAAGTTTGAATGGCTTATCGTTACATTAGAAAATAACGATGAGAGAAATGGCTGTCGCGTCCCTTCGTCGCTTGCTTCCATTCCTTTTCTACATAGCTAAGTATAGGTTCATAAAAAATAATGTTTTATAAATAAATAAATATTTGCCGAATGTTACAGTTGTGCTGTTACTTTAAAATATAGCAACTGATCATTTACTAAGTAGAGATTGTGTTTGAACTCGGTTGATGAATAATTTGTACTTTATACAATAAAAACGTTAAAACGCCAAAACCTATGTACAAATAAAGTCCATTGTTTATTTTTATGTTACTTAATACAATCAGAGTTATGAAAACATTAAATTGAAATAAGAAGTAATGTAGTGCTGGTTTGTTAGTGACATATTGAATTATTCAAGTAAATTTATTAACACAACAAATATATCAACGAACGTTTAACAATTAAAGAGAAAATTATAAAAAAAATTATGAACGTGGACAGCAACTGACAAGTTTTTATATAAATGTATTATAGCATTGAACTTTATTTTCATATAGAGTACTAAATCATAAGAACACTTTATAAAAAGGTAATAATATCGTTACGGTAAATAAAAAAAAATATCACTAAATTTATTCATATCCTTAGATTTTTAAACGGCGATTAACATAAACGAGCAGTTAAGAGCAGTACCGTCATTCTTAATCAAACGTAATGCAAGAGAGGGATTAAGCAGAGATTAAATTCAATTAAACGACTCTCTTTACCCCTCCTAATTATCTTACTATTAAAATCTTAACAGACGATTAAGTCTTTAATTAGGACTATTTAAATTATCATTATTGGTGAAGGCGTTCATTTTTATCATTAAATGTCGAAGGGGTAACTATGAGTAACATCAATATCTTGTACAATATAGTCATTATTAAAATTAAATGTGTTTTAACTATTCATACCGTTATATCATAGTAAATAAATGTATTTAATTATCAAATAAGAGTGCAAATGTTGCAACATTTATGCATCTCATTATTTTGAAATAATAAACTAATTATAACTTCAAAAAACTTTATAAATAGCTCGTCTTAGCCTCAGTAAACTTCTTAATACCTTTATTAACTGTAGTGAATTGGTTATTTCGGCGTATAAGCTGTATTAAAATGTAAATATCAATAACTCCATGATCATATATTTAATATCTGTAATAATCAGGGTTGTTTACCGCCTACGACTATTTTCAATCGTGACGTAGTCGTGTCGTAGTTTTGTCGTAGTCGTGTCGTTGGTGTTAAACACGTAAGATATCGTTTCCACTGCGCCGGTTATTAATCTAATCGGGCGCTATCGGCCATAGACCGCAATCGGATCCCCTGCTTAGATGATCGCGTACCCGATTCGATGGTTCTAGACGGCAGGAACTAGGGCTAGTTCTACATCTATTTATAGACAAGTAGATCTATGCATCTCTATATATGTATGCGTCCTCAGTTACTTAGATATATTTTAATCTTTATAACTCCTTGGTTCCTTTTATTTTCAACTTGATATAATTAAGTGAAATTTGAGATAAAGTAGATACGACAGTTAGAGTTCTTAATGACTTAAGAATTTAACAGTCTAGAAATATAAACATCGGAAAAATTGCTCCGTTTAATTTAATCAACACATGTTTGTTCTTAATTTATAACACATTACCATATTAAAGACTAAAATAATAATTTTCGCCACATTTTTTATATATTGTTGAACTAATATATCATTTGATGGACGCCTACAAGCAAACAATCTCTAATCCAAATACTATTCTGCTACCATATTTTATAATGCCAACATAATTTTTAAAGAGAAATAATAGATAACGATCTCCGCATTCGGCTGCCAGCTTTGGGTCAAACGTGCCAACTATAACAAGATGCTTTTGCTAAGTAACAAATCGTAAAAAACAATTCCTCATACTATTTGCTCACCGATAATTCGTGAAAATTGTACTACATGGGCGAAATTTATATTTGGCAAATGTTTGTGAACGCTTTGTACGTGAACGAACAATAGAAATTCAAGTGTTTAAAATATTTTCTCTGTGTCGCTAAGTTTATAAACAGTTTCTTTAATACAAATTTCTCAGGTAAGAATTCAATATTAGGTAAAAATATTGCTGATACTAGCGGCACATGACAATAATAATACTAATAATAATAAAGCCATTTATTCAGGCGAACTTAGTAACGAGTTACAAAAACTAGCGTAACTAGCGGCACATGACTAGAAATAAAATCAGACTTGTTTTTCATTAAGGAACGTAACTCATGATATTATCTTCAATACAGTCACTTAATAAAGTTACTTCTCATTTCAGTACATACCAGTGCGTGGTGTGCAAAGATACTCTACATGATTTATTTAAAATTATATGACATAAGCAAGACCTATGAATAAATCGTGTTTAAATCTCAATAACACTGGATTAATTCAGCCGAATCGTTATTCCGTCACTGGCAACTGCAGCCTTCGCTATCACAGTCGTCGTTATCAACGTCCAGCCGAACATAACCGGGGAGCGATGTCGGTGTAATGGGAACAAGAGTGGCCCGAACCACTCCAGACATGCCCGTTTGATTAGTCGCTCGGGATGTCGGCACAACGTCCGACTTAATTGAAAAGTCAACGTCTCGATGCACGAACGGGCCGTGTTCCAAAAGCCTGTGTGTTCCCGAGGAACACGGTAAGTAGTGTTCCCCGGGAAAATAACGCGTTATGTTCCCTCGAAACGTGATCTTCGTGTGAACGCCAAAGTTGTAACGTCACTTGAACAAGATGATGTTATAAGTCTTTGCCTGTGATCTTAAGTCCACGATAAGCTTTTAACAACAAATTCGTGAAATTGCATTTAAACAAGTATATTTATTTAAGCACTTTCATATTCTTTACTTTTTTATATGAAAACAAAAGTGCGATTAATTTATAAAAAACCTGTATGCCCCTTAATTTGAAAGAGTGAAGATCGAAAATGTTACATTCTTTTATTGATACACAAAAGCCCACGGTTTTAATAAATCTTAAAAAAAGGAACTCAATAAATAGTGTAATAAAATTGATTGTTTGTGATTAACTTAACGACACGTAAGCAGATCGCTCCTGTAAACAAGGGAATAAAACATGCAAACGTTAGAATTAATGGCCAAAGAAAACAGACGTCCCAAGCGAATCAATGGTACGTATCATTCCCCAAATAAATCATCCCTTTCCCGACCGCGCGCATTGCCTTTGTCAATTCGGATAGTTGACAATAATGGCGATTCTTAATTGAAACAAATGATTGTTCCGCTTTTGATTTACGATAGGGGCCCAACGGTGGGCGGTCGGGAAGGGACGATCGGAGCGATAAATTTCAACTTGTGTGTGAATGAACACGGAAGTATTTTGCACGCAAACCTCACGAGGTGTCGTAATGTATACAGTGGATAGAACAGATTCCATTTGATTTGTTGGATTCGAACGGTTTAAGGAAGGAAGCAACGATTTGGTACTCGTACAAAACTGTTAACGGTGAAAACATCTGTCGCAAATCTACGAGCCCGTGATCTAGCAAAATAGGCCCTTGCTTTATAAACGTGGGTGCGAAACCCGTGGGGAAACAACTTGTGTTATCGTTGTTTTCTGGTTGGTTAGGACAATTTGAGCCAATCATCTTATTGTCTGAAAAGTGAGATAATCCATGCGTCGGATGGGCACCAAGTCGATCCACTCACCATGGAATTGAACCAGCATGGTGGGCATACGGTCCCCTAATGGAGGCGTGCATTAGGGGTGGCCTATGTTCAGAAGTGGACTGACACAGGATTATGATAATGCTTGTTTGAGAACCTTTAGTAATGTTATAACATAATGAAAATTTTAATGATTATAACATAATTATTTAATGGAAAAAGAGGAAGCTGTTTTGTTGTACTAGCAGAAAGAGTGAATATTACGAGAGCAATTAGTGGTGCGATAATGACATGACTTGGCCCGGCCAGCTCTCGAACAGAACGGACGACCGCAGCGGCCATTTTGTCAGAATGAATTCAACAAGACCCGCGCGAAACGGCCGAAACTTCCGTCCGGCGGGCACAAAGGGCGCCGACGGTTTAAATATTAAAATGGATCGTACACATAGTGCTGTGCTGCATTCTGGTGTTTTCATGTCTAATACAGGAGTACAACAGCTGGGAAAATAGATTCCAATAGGGAAAAAGCCACACGAAATCAATAATTTATTTACGGCCCAATTGGATTACGAAAAAATGCAATGAATTATGCCATTCATGTTTAGTTAGATTAAAAGTCTAAATAGGCATAACTAAAACATCACAATTGAATTTATTAAACATTTATTATTCAGCTGATCGCTGTAAAAGAATAGACTATTCGATTCTTAATTCAAAAACAAGCCCGCCACCGCAAGGTGGAAGTTAACAGTTGTTCTGGTTGTTGTTCAAAAACCGCGGCAACAATTCCGGAACCGTTTGGAAAATTAATTCGAACAATAATCACGGTTTGTTTGTTCGGCTAACCGTGAGCGTTCGTGAGCGATGATAGGAGGCGGTTTCTCCTTTTTCGATTCCCCAACGTGGATTGCACGCACACACGCGAGCCCTCGCCGCGTTCTTTACGAGGCGCTCAACGGAACGGCTCGTTCCAGCTAGGGATGTGGGGATATTCGAAATTCGCATACAGGGTTATCGGTTATGGGATATAAGTAAAATAAGGAGTGTTTTTAATAGAAATATTCTAATCAAAGCGTATTTAAATTCTTACATGATTACTCTTTGCATATTTGAATTACATGAATAATTATGTGTAAAAATATGCGAGTAATTTATGATACTATTGTATAATTTTTCTATGAAATTCTATCAGGGGAAAACAGTTAAAAGTGTTAACACAAACCACAGATTGCTCACATTGACAATAATACCTGATGATTAAAATTTTTCAACTACATTTTATAATTACTTTAACTTATATAAACAACACTCAAGTCTGCGGCAAGTAGTAGGGAATCGGCCGTATTGGCATCCATTGAAAAATGTCCAGCAGTGATCTGTTAGGAGTTGATGATTATGATGATGAACTCTCAATTATTTAATCGATCTTCTATTATCTATTTAATGAAGTGTCAACCCTACAAACGCGAATTGCTTGGCCGAATTCGCGCGCAAATGCATCGTGGCGCGCTTCCGGCCGACGCGTCGCAGACAGCGCCCCCTATTTTAATGCAGTCCGAATATCCGTGTTGCGGCGGCGGCGAATAATCCAATAAACGGATTCCGTCGCATATCATTATGTTCAGAACATATTCTAAATTCAAACTAGCTCGTAACGGACCCAAATCGGTTTGCGAGAGATGAATTGCCGGGAACGGTATTTGATAGGGTTTTGTGTGTCGTCGTTTAATTATTTCCCGCCCTTATATTATTCACACATAAATCGACAAATCGATAGGGTTCAAAGTTGAATCAGCCAAAAGAATATAATGCCATGATTTGTAAAATAAACAATTATTATCGCCGGAAAATCGTTTTTTATCGTTATAACTTAATTAATACATACTCAAAATACATGTTTCACATTGTATAGGACATTCGAGAACAATGTATAGGTATATTTTCTGTACAACATATATTTTCTGTTTGTGTCATATTAACCAAACACTTCTATAAAAATGTAAATGCCATTGCAGCATTTGAATGTAACAACACAAACAATATTCGAATAATAAAAAATACAAATCACAAATAACGTGGAATAAAAACACGTTATGCATCTACGGATTATTTATCTACAATACGATCGATGATCAAAAGTAGATCCTTTTAAAGTAAGCTTCCTTAATGGTATACGAAACAAAATCTAGTTCAAAGCGCGTCGGTTTATTTTGTCTTAAAAAATGCGTCGGCCAAAGAAAATTTCTGGAGTGTCATCCCGCCAAGGGTCGAAACACTTGCTGATGTCATACTTTTCGAGGAGAGATAATCGTCATTCCGCGCGTAAGATTAAAGAGCACGCCACTCGAAAGTCCACTTGGAATTTTCGGCTCGCGGTAGCCCACTTTGAGATGGGCGAAGATTTTTCAGTTTTGCGTTTGAAATATACACCGGTTATGCTATTTAGGTTTTTACCCGAATTGTTAAAAACATAATTCATTTTATAACTCTTGAAAGTTAATTAATAAAATTTAGTTTTTTAATTAGTAGTGGTAGATATTTACCATGAATAAAAACCGCCTTTAAGCCCGCTGGTATGGACTCTGGTTTACTGCCTGGTTTACAAAACAAACATTGGTTCGAGTCCTGTTTACAGCTTTGTGTTATAGTTGTTTTATTAATTGTTGGGGATATCTAGACTGATTACTCAATTGACTGATGAGATGATCCATGCATCTGATTGGTAAATGAAAAATCATACCTGTTTATTATGACCATCTTTGGCGTTGTTCAAATTTACACCTAACCCTATATCGAATGCAATTCATACTTTGTTTTGTGGATAGGTCCCATTCAAGCTATTAGAAGTGGTACATTAGAAATCGATAGCGTAAACAAAATAGCTAAGAAGAATTAATTTAACCGAAAAAACTTAATATTATAAACATTCTTAAAGATTTCAATCAATTACTTCTCATTTCACATGTTTCGAATAAACCCGAGCGCTTATGCTAACGGCTTTTATTGATTTCATTTTGATACGAATATCCATACTCAAACAAATAAAATTACACAACAAATATTTTACACCGTCTCCTAAAATAGTCTTACATTCATACCTATTAGATTTGAGTGCTGCGATTTTTTCTTACTCTTCGATGGGATATCGTATCTCAGCATTATACGGCCTACTTATCCGCGCCAATATCGATAGTATATGACATATTATATGATATAGCTTACGGACTACATACCCTAAGCTATAACGCACACGTGAGGCTATATCCAAGCGTCGGCTTCGGAATTTAAGGGCCGCTACGCGTGACCTTTCCGACTGGGGCGTTTATGGGCGATATATCAAACTAATGACCTCGAATCATCTTACGGCCTGAGTAAGCGGACACTTTGCTGATATGCCACATAGCGCTAATTATATTGCGTGGGAATGCGCAGTGAAAGGATAAAACTACAATTTAAAGTATTTATCTGTACATATATTATAAAGCGGAATAGTTTTTTTGATTAAAGGCGCCGAGACTTTTCAGATAAAAAAAAATATTTTATTGTTGTAGGCCCATGTGTCAAGGGTTAAAATTACCACGAAATAGTCACGAGCGGAAGCTAGTGTCTAATTTGTAAACTGTAATTCGCTATTCTCAAGAACAACTGGATGTGAACTGGTAATTTTCACAATTATTGCAGTGTTACGCAGTATGCGAGTATAAAACATTGATAAAAGTTTTAATAAAATAAAATAAATTAAAGATACTTATTTAATACTACTTGAAAGTGATGAAATTTACATAAAACTGAATTGAAGATTCTTCAGATCTTTTAGATTGCACAAGTATGAAAAACTACATAAATTATCATAATGTAATGTAGAGCAGGTTGCGTGCATGTGTTAACTAAAAAAATTTAAAAACTATTGATTTCAGACACGGGTCTGACTCTTAAAAGGAGAGCCGAAACTTGTTTAATAATAACGGAGGTTTGACACGTTTCGACCACTCCAATTAATTAGGTTAGAGGCAGGTGGTATGATGATGGATTTTTAGATTAGGAAATTTAATTCAACAAAGAATATTTTTTTCGTTTTTAAACGTTAATCTTGAATGTGTAATTATATTAATTAGATTGATTTCAATGTGTAAACGAAAAAGAAGCAGTATATGTTTTAATACAATTGTTTTGGTAGTTAATGTTACGAAGCTAAGTAATTATCGGTCAATTGTTGATTTCTTAAAATTCCTGTTATAAGATTAAAAATTGCAAAGAACACATATATAAAATTTTAAATTGTATTAGACTTCTTATATGGAGAGTGTAAACAAAAGAAAAAATAAGACTTATAATTTTACAGTTTTACTATTAATACAAAAAAAAATCGTGTAAATTTTTATTATTATTATAGGCAATATAAAGAACAACACTCATAATTTCTTCGCATCTTAAAACACTATTTAACATTATAAAAATATTCCCAACCTAACAGAGTTCATTAAGCGAAGCCATTTAAAACGGGGGAATTAAAAAGGAGAAATATGACTGAAGTAGGTGAGCCGGCGAACGATTTCCTTGAAAGAAAAAAGTTCACGACGATAGCCCCCGATTAGTTTTTGTGCTTGCTTTGTTACCCCGCCACTGTTAATTTTCGCCCCGAGATTGGATGAAAAACTGCGGGCTAATCGAGTGGCCATTTTGTTCCATTTTGCGCCAAAACGAGATGGCCGATTTATATTTAATTTGAATCCTTCTAAATGGCTTAACATAATTAGAAAATAAAACTCTTTAAACACCTTAATGCTTGTGTATAGCTTGAACTTTACTATGCCTGGGGCTTAGTAGTATTATCTCTTCTTTAAGTACTGAATGGTTCAAATGTTAAATGCAATGCAATGCAAATATCTTTATATTTGCATTGCGATAATTTTAGCATATTCAATACTTAAAAGAAAAAATTAAAGAGATACACTTAAAGAAATGCTTCAGCATATTTAATAAATATAGTTGCGACTTAAGCAGTTACATTCCTTTAAATACGGCCCTAAAGTTAAAATATCACAACAATACTTAAGGTAAAACTTGTACGATAATTGATAATTGTCAACCAATACACGTATAGTCTCAACCATAAATCCATCCACCGGATGTAATTGTTATTTACGATAATTATTCATCGCAAATCAAATTCCACTACACATAAGATATTATTATCAATTAATTTCCGAAATAACGAGCGACTTGTAACAGACACAATTACATTGTTCCGATGGTATAATCGCAATTACTATAATCATAACGAGCGCTCACGTCTAACGAACCCTGACGAATTATTAATTCGGTTCGGGCAAAGCAAAAAAAAAAACAACAAATAGGGAATTACGAGATATTATCGTCCCTTCGAAAAAAATAAACGGAAACATTTTATTGGGGTCGCACTTTGCGTGTTTCGAGGAGTTTCGTGTGTCGGGAAAAAAAAACGTTTGGCTATTTTCGTGTTTATTTAGTGAAGGGACAGCTGTTGTTTGTTTTGTATGTTGCTTCGTATGAAGTTCGTAAACTATTAACTATAAATTGGAGTCAAAAATGTATATATAAATATGTGATACGATTTTTATTAAAAATATTTAAATGGAAGGCAAGCGCAGGTTATGTAATAGAAAATAATTTGTTCTCTTTGACACTTGACTTGCATGAGTTTACATAAACTAGGTACTCTGTCCATCAGTGTTTTTGTATACCAAGTTCATCGTCATCATCATCGGCCTGTTTTATAGTCCATTGCTGGACATAGGCCTCCCCTAATACACCCCTATCCATTAGAGGGTTTTTGGACCGTATCCCACCACGCTGGTCCAATGCGGGTTGGAGTGTGGACCGACTTTTTACATACCCATCCGACGCATGAATCATTTTACTTTTCAGACAATTGGCTGATCGGCCCAAATTGTACTAACCAAATAGGAAACAACTTAGAAAAGTAGTTAGTCCCCGCAGGATTCGAAGCCACGACCTCCGGATTCTAAAGCACAAGCTCATACCACTAGTCTACGGAGGCAGTTATAACATGTTAGTTAGTATAAAATTATAATTTTCTTGCTAGTTGCTTTGATTTGAGTTTTGGATTGAATATTGGACATTAAACAGGCAAAACGTTCAGAAAACTTTGTCTACTGCGCGATAGATGTTTGTAGCAAAATAAAGCGAATGAGCGAACTAAGCAGCCATTTTGTTCACGCCTGACGCACACAGACGTGTCGCTTCAAACAAAGGGGTGTTTTCTAGGCGCAAACGGTATTTGTTCAGTCCGTGACACACGGTCGGCCCGTTCGGAGTGTCATACTATATTTAAACATGCGAGCGTAAAGTTTAAGCGTCCGCTTAAGTTAGACCTATTTCCTAGTATCTACAAATAATAGTAAGGTATTTTTTTTTATTGCAAGCGAAGGCAGACGAGCAGTCGAGCTACCCGATGGAGAGTGATCCCCAACACTTATGGGCATCGGCAATACCAGGAGTCTCATCAGGGGTATCACCAACGCCCTACCTACCTTGACATAGGATTTTACGTCTCGTTTACCCAGTAAAATCGCTGGCTACGGCGCTCTTCAAACCGGAACACGGTTGTTTTATTACAATAACGTTTTAAAAAGGGGACCTCTAAACGTTTGAATATGTTTTACAGAATTTGTTTCATTACGACACAAATTGTAAAATAAAGTGAAAATTTATAATTAAAGCTTCGTATGTCTATTTTCTGCGCATTGCTGTCAAAATTCATATTTATATAACTGATCGTTGTCATCGTTGCCTGTAAGTTTGTAAAATTCGGGTAGAGTGGATCCCTCACGCTAAGATGACGGATTTCTTAATTAGTACACCAACAGTACATATAAAAGCGTGTTTACTAAACAATGTTATCATACATTCTGTCTGATTGACACACTGTAGTGGCGTTTGAGAAGCTTACGTTGCGATACTGTAATTGGGATGCGGGTTTAAAGTTTTGGCGTTAACGAACCTCCTTGATTGCTGTCTACGTTGCACTGTAAACAGCCGATACCCGTGTTTGCCAATGTAAACTAAAATGTGGGTAATCACGGATCTGCTACATACGTATTCATTCTCTTCCAATCAATTCTCAAGTCTCGGTCTTATTTACTTGATTGCACATTTTAATCTATATATATACCTTATCTACAGAAGCTACGAAAGCAAAATGGTCAATAAAATAACAGAACTTTATAAATTGTGGTTATTTAAAATATAACAGAAATCTATATAAATGTAATATTCGAAGCTGTTTAAATTTAATGTTTTATGATAAAATTTATAATGATAATTATATGCCGTATATAATAAAACGGTAAAATGAGTTGATCGGCATAAAATGTAGACAAAAAAAAATGCTTATGCATCAGATTAGCTTTAAAATTGAGGATAACGTAGTGCCAAATATCCTTTATGTAATTTATTACACAAAGTAAGGAACTATAAAAACGGGTGTGGCAATTGCGGCAACATTGTTACCATGAAACGTATTAAAACATAATTTATATCGGCGGCGGGGTAATAATAAAATGAGGAAATCGCCACGAAAGGACCACGCATCGCAAACACTACGATGTGGAGCAATTAGCACGCTTTAGAGCTTATTTTATATAGCTTTAGAGCGATTGTTTTAATGAGACGATAACAGAGTACAGCCCCAACGTTTAGATATTGCTCGAAACGCCTCGGCCAAAGCGGATAACAGAATATACCCCCGGTTAAGGGATGAAATAATTAATTACGAGCTCGTGTCCGCGTGGACTGTAAGTCGCTTGTTTATGAAATAGGATTCGTAGATAATCTGCGGCAAATTATTTTATTTTAATTTTTATGTTTAAGTTGATAGATTTTTTGTCAACATTTTAACTCAAAAGATATCGTTTCTACTACGCCTTGGATCCATCCGGTGAATAATTGTGCAGTAATTTAAAGGTAATGAGATTAAAGCTCATAGTTAAACATAGCTGTTTTTACAAAGAGTGCTTGAAATCAATGTTCCATCTAGTATGGTGAAGCTAATTGCACACACCAAAGCGGGCAACTTACATTTTAACCAAATCTCATTCATTGATTTCCTTAAATAGTATTTAGTGTATCTAGCTTAAAACCTCAGTTTTCAGTAAGTTCTTCACTGTCGTTAGCTTATATCACTTAATTAAACTCAATTTAACTCAATTCTAAACCATTAATAATGAAAGCTTATAACAGCATTATTAGTATAACCATTTAATAATTTGTAAACACATAGACACATCAAATTTTTACTTATACTTATGCACAAACAGCACAAATTCTCTGTCTCTACAAAATTTATCATACATAACATAACACAAAACTATGGTCATATTTTTTGGACGACACCGACCACTTAACCGCGATCGTTCGTATGAGCTTAACAAAATTTGCATTGCGGCAACAGGACGTAGCGAAGTAAACGTATAACCGTTTCTGTTGCACCATAACTAGATTTGCTCCTGTGGGATTATAGCAAACGTTAACCACCACATTCGGGTGAACCATTTGAATAATTTAATCTTTACCGGACTGAGGCGGAAACATCGTGCATTCGATTGTTATTACGCCTCTAGTAATATATTAAAACTTTTATTCATTTGTGTCTAAAGCAACAGATACACTCCAAAAAGTAAAAACTTGTTTGCTTTAAAAAGCTTATATCAGTTAAAATTGTGAAGGCGTTTATGTTGCGATGAATAAATCTTAAAGTTCCATAAGCGCGTTTTTTTGTGTATTAAATACAGTTTTGTTTTTAATCTTTCTTCATAAAAAATTAAATGAAAATGTTGCTTATTGAAGTAACTCCCAAAATTTACGATAATGTTTAATTCTTCAGTACCAAATTATAATATTTTTTAATTATTTGACTTAAGAAGCGTTTAAGACGACGGAGTTAACTATTTCAAACAATTTAACACGGTAAAAGTTCTATAATTGAGCGTCTGGAGCGAGAAGCGTCCGCCGCGCTCCAGCCATTCCACTATCCTGACGGACTTGCATAATTTTTGAAATATTACTGCGCTTTCTTTGTGATTTCTTGTTGCTGCGAGGATACTACACATTTTTGATAAAACTATTTTGAGTAAATAAGTAAGTTTAAAATCCTATTAGTATTTAATATATAAAGTATTGGTTGTAGCCGTAACGTTTGCTATCTAGTAACGCTTAAAAGCTATTATAACTATTTGTCAATTTTGTTTACTGAATTTCGTAAGTTTTATGCATTATATTTATATGACAATTCGTCAAAAAAAAAAATATCTGAGAATAAATAACTTATTGTGTTACTCTTCAATAACAAACTTTTTATATAGCACATGTTTACATTTTAACGACAAAAACAGTGGGATCCAGATATACAAGCGTACCTGAAATAACAAAGAAACTACATTTAAAGTTTATTAAATATCCTGTCGATTCCTCTTCCACTGATTTATAATAACCACAAAAAAAAAACTGGACTGACACATTAAAAGTGTAACATAAAATTGAACAGAATTATAGCGCCCACTCGTACCACTTACTAAAATATGCGACAAGAAGGTAAAACATTTATGAGGAACATCACAGGGAAAAATGTTTGCAATATACTATTACCAGCATGAGATATTTGGCAAGCGAAGAAAAAAAATTACTATAGCAATGAGCGGGGACAAATATTAGATTTTTTATCTATAATGGAATTTCTATTACGTATGGGATAACTGCTAGAGCGTTGTTTGCGAGGCGGCGCGGGAGAGCACAATGAATTTATCTTTGTCGCGTGCGGCAATAAATAATGGGGTAATGCCTACTCAGTACATACTCTGCAAGGGACGAACTGTTCCTGTGGAACTATGAGGCGTTTGATATGTTGTTTCTATTTGAAGGCACCCTTTCGCCCAATCCATTGAACGGTTTTGAAAATAATTCGTGATGTATAATGTCGAAAATAGAAAACAAGTACTTCGTTTGAAAGTATTGTAGCTTAAAAATTTCGAGCATTAATTTCATTATGATAATCAACATTTAAGGTAGATTAGATCAAAAAATCACTGGTAATTCTGACGAGTTATAAGGATAAGTGAATAATGAGACAAAGTGGCACTCTCCTGAGCGCAAATAAGTGTGAAATGTAGAAACTTAAAGTGATCCATAAATCTCGTCAGCTATCAAACCTTCAGATATTTGCAATTCCCACAAATGACCTGTGTAAAGCGATCCACGGGAGGTGCAATAACTCGATTTGCGAATAAATGGCTCGGAAGTTGATCTACGGTGTTCCTAACGCGCGAGCCCCGTGAGAAATTCCGACCGCGACGTACATTGCCGCATTAGGAACAGTTCAAAAATTCACCGCAAGTCACAGCCGGCATTGAAGCGCTTGCTTGTATTTATGGTCGCACCTCCTTGCAAGTGAAGGTTCGGTTTTTGTTTCGAATCGGAACTCCGTAGCGATTTCGCTTTTTGAACGTTGCCCGCGCAAATGAAAAATGGCGGCTTAACTGTCAAAACGATTATTGATGCGCGCCGCCGGTAACTTTTTCACGTGTCAGATTAACGATGCGAACTGCGATTCCCCTTTATTCGGCGGCGGGGATTTTTGTGACAATGTGACACAAATAACGATTAATTTTGACGGTTTATTTTTATTTCGCATATTAATTAAATGTGTTTATAAAAAATGGCTAGAGATTCTGTGAACAGCAGAATAAAAATCAATTCATGCAGTCCGTGCAGAAGAAGTTCTTCTGCACGGGCTGCATTCAATAGAAAAGAATTGAAAATGTAAAAGAAAAGCACCTGAAAAGTATTATTGCATTAAACTATATCTTCAATCCTTTTCAAATCCATGCTCACGAGACTGTGTAATCTGTCTTAAACGTCCAAGAACTCTTTAACCACAGAAACCCTTCAATAATATCAACAAAACCGTCATAGTTTTCAGCGAACAGTTTAGTCTATGCGGACTTAGTTATTAATCAAAATACGGCTTTCCGACTGAAGGGTTATTTAATGTATCAGCGCAATATTAATTGCCGCCCGTTAAGCCGGACAAAGTTCAAAACACCGTTTAAATGATCATCTGTTCGGACGCGAGCTGCCCCCGACAGGGATTCTATTCTGAAATTTTGCGTTGAACATTAATTTGGGGCCCGTTTTGACGTTATACGTTCGTCTGAGAGTTAAATATTCGTTACAAGATACAAATGGCAACGAATGATAACATCGCATAATAAAAAACATTCTACAATTGGTAGAATATTGCTAAACTTTTTTTATACATTCTATTTACGTTTATACTACGCGAGTTAAATTAAACTATTTTACGCTTTCTGTCTCGTGACCGCACGAGTTAGAAAGGGTCCGAAACCACGGGCATAACTTAAAGTAATTAAGCCCGATGAAATGTGTAAAAACGTTTTTGTTTTATTTGAGAATAACCTCTGTTTTAAAAGATATAACGCTTGCAGTATTTCTACATTGAAAGAACACAAGAATGCCGAGAATTTAATTCAAAACTGTATATTTTTTTTAATTGAGTGAGTATTGTCCTAACAAGATCTTGACATTTAAAAAGTATGATGCATATTTGTAATAACATTTAAATAATTTCTATATATTCACTTGGCTATATTTATACATAGCCATCAATTCTTTTTCCATCTCCTATAAAAACCCGATCACGTTTTAATTAGTAAGTTTTGGGGGCCTGATGACTGCACCCTCGATGCGATGGAGTCCGTGACTGGAATAAAAACAAGGTGGGCCAGGAAATTAGCTGTCACACTTGGCGTCCATTAACGCCCCTCGCGTCCAATGATCGACCGCGGCCCAAGGTTCGAAGCCGTGTTCAAGTTAATTGACGGGGCGAGATGCACTTCAGTTATCTTGGAATATAGTAAAATTGCTTATGTCGCAGAATTAAAAACCAAATGAACATGTCTTTCTAATGTTATCGATCTATAGTATCTAATAATTTAGACATATCAAATCCACTAATTTCGGATTTTCGCGTTACTTATATAAATTTATTCCGACGTTTCGGCATCCGAAAAGAATCCGAATAAATATATTTATAGTAACGAAGAAAATAAATATATTTAAGTAAGCGAAAAATCCGTAAATTACTGGATTTATATGTATAATAATCGCGTAATATAAAGAAAAAAATAATAATTTAGATTTAAACATTAAACGCTTCGTAAACAATTTATTAGTAAAATAAAAAAGATGAACATGAAAAAAAAAATATACACACTTTTGTAATAAATAAAAATATTTTTATTTATAAGACTTTCTGTTATGAAAAGTAAACGTTTTTATTTTGTAAGTCGAATTTCCGCAATAACAGCCTCCGTGGTCTAGCGGTATTCATCATCATCATCATCAGCTTGTAATAGTCCACTGCTGGACATAGGCCTCCCCTGGGTTTTGAACCGTATTCCACCACGCTGGTCCAATGCGGGGAGGTGGGCTAGCGGTATTGGCCTTGCTTTATAAACCGGAGGTCGTGGCTTCGAATTCAGCGGGGAAACAACTTTGGCTTATCGTTATTTTTTGGTTGGTTAGGACAATTTGGGCCGATCGACCAATTGTCTGAAAAGTAAGATGATCGGGCGTTGGATGGGTCGGTCGGTCGGTCCTATGGTCGGAAAAGACGGTCCGCCTAATGGAGAAGATGTGGATTAGGGATCGCCTACGTCCCATAGTGGACTAGCACAAGCTAATGATGAAGTCAAATTTTATAACATAAGCGTTATTTAACGTTGCATGAATCTCAACGCATTAACGAAGAAGACACACGCCACATTGTTTTTTGACTCCTTAAAACTACTTGAACCAAAAAAGATAAATAGGCGGTGTCTACTTTGTTTAATTACTTTTCATTAATTAATATAAGGAAATTTTCAACATAACTTTTTAATTTAAAAACCTCCCTGTCACATTAATAATGTCTTTTATGGATATGGGATTAAATTCCGCGTGGCCCGCGCGAATTTCATAAGAGCCATTCAACGTTTGGTGGCTTTTTACCGACGGCTTCTATAAAAATATCTGGGTCGTCGCTCGTATATCATAAAGTGTGTAATAAAAAGTCAATTTCGGATCATTGGCTTATTGATATGGCCAATAAAACGATAGTATCGCTGGTGGTGAATTCTTTTGATATGTGACATAAATGTAATTTACACTATTATTTAAAATTAGTTTATATTTAAATTTAGTTTTGAAAATTATCGTAACAGTGCTTATGTATAAACTATACCCCAACCAAGTATGATATGAAATTTAGGAAACGAAGTATAATGTCATACAACACAGGTGTAGAGTAGCGAACGAAACCTTAATGGACATGACCGTCATGTTCAATCCTTACGCGATATTTATCCGATAGCACCAATAGAATTTGAAATTAGACGCAGATAATATATAGAATAAGGGAGGACTATTAGCACGGAGCCTATTTCTCCCACAATACGGAGTGTTAAAACACTACTGTTCTGGTTAAAAGGGCATTGTAGCTAATGTAATTATAAGATAAACTAAACATTTAAAGAGTCTTCTTCCATAATTTTAATCTTTACCAGTTCAGTTGATAAATACATTTATATTCATCAATTACATGTATTAATTGAATTACAGTCATACAAATATCGCATCCTGACCTTTGTACATCAGCCTAACATGTTTTTTATATCGATTTCACAATTGCTCTATATCAAACACTGAAACTTTCATTCTCGCCTCCACGTCACTACGAATGAACTTCCAAGTTACGCAATAAATACAAATCGGGCCACGGTTCTATTTATTCGACGTCAAGTACAGACTTCCTCGATCCACTGCGCGTTCTTCCATCCGATTTGTTCGGCTAAGTGATATATTCATATGTGGCGTTTGAAGGATAAGAACTTTGTTACTGAATGAACTGCGGAGTCGATCTCGATACGAGGATATGTTCTCTATTTGGCGAATGTTTCATTTATGTAGGAAAAATTGAAGGGTTTTCGTGATCGTGTTGTTTCACTATATCAATGGGGTTTAAGTAACCGTTCGGAGAATTAATGTGTTTTAGATAATTGTACTAGTTATTATGAAGTTAGTTCAGATAAGATTTTACACTGAAAATACAGCATATTTTCATATGTATCTATGTGAGTAATTAGCTTTATTTTAGTCAACAAAATGTCATTTCTTAAGGGCCCAAATAGCTCTCTTTTGAAGTGCTACAGTCTTATTAAGCCTTAGCACATGAGGGATAAAGTCTGTATATTAGTCATACGAAGTTATAATCAGATATTTGTGTATAGTTTATATTACTACACAAAAAGCAACCCGCAATAAATACTAAAACCGTACTATATTCCTTTCCTTTGTCTTTGAGGGTCTTTATTTAATATCAGTTATTACATTAAATAAAAGGCCGCATATTTGCTCTCCCTTTTATCATATAATGTTCCCGAACAAACGACACTCGGCTAACTTCTCGGAAACTCACGATAATACACAATATTCGCAGTGAACAGAAAACTTGGCGAACAATATGACGAATGGCGAATTTCGCCGAATATCGTACAAAAATTACCTACCGCTCACTTCGATGCGGGTTCTGTGGAAAAGAAGCGATGGAATAAAACCCCCAGGGACTTTGGAGATATCACGAGAAATATAATCTGTAATGATTTTAATTTACTAGGTTATAATTTAGATGCGGAATTTAGTACGTTTTGTACTCACTTCATTGTAATGTTTCAAAAATTTCATACAGAAGTTTGTATATGAAAAACGATTAAAACAAGAATGAAATAACAAATCAATTAAAATAACATTACAAGAATAAGTTTGTTATAAGATTGTGATTTAACATTTCAAACATTAACGTTATTTTATTCTGCTTGGTTTTAAATCCTTAAGAAAAGAAGTGTATGTGAGATACCGACGTAACAAAATTTAAGCAATCCATTGAACCAGTTTTTAGTTAATAAACATAAATTAAAGCATTTATAACTGCCTCCATAGCCTAGTGGTAAGGGCGTGTTCTTTAGAAACCGGAGGAACGGAGGAAACGGACCAGCGTGGGGTTTTTACGCCGTGGGATACGGCGTAAAAACCCCCTAACTTAAGGAGGCATGCGTTAGGGGAGGCCAATATCCAGCAGTGGACAAGCGCAGGCTGATGATGAAAGCACTTATATGTTGTAAATAAATTATTATATAAATACTTCAAGTCTAACTTGAAGCAGTAATAATTTCATTAAGTAAAATAGGTGAAGCCTAGTAAAACGTCCCTTAAGTAAAGGCTAAAATCCAAACAAAACAGATTATTTCACTCAAAATACTTAAACGTAACGTCTAACAGAAGTAACTTACCTGTAAGTAATGTTGGGAAATGGAATTGGGGAAAAAAGACCCGTCTGCATTACCCTGACGTCGGAAAATTAAGTTTGCGCGGGCTAATTATGAGTAATGAGTTGTTTCTCCGTGCCGCAGGCAATTCGCAATAGTGATGCACGAGTGCTAGGTTTTTGCTTATGAGGCAATTTCAAGAAATTTTATTTAAAAGTAAGCTATTTTTGCAGAAAAAAATATCATGACATTTGGAATCAAACGTTTTTTTAGAATTGGTAACATTTTTTTTTAAATATAACTTAAGTATTCAATAGTTATGTTTTAGTGTACATAAATGACTAACAATAAATTTCATTATAAAATAATAAACTTAATTTTCCTTAATGCATTGGATTTTGACGACAATTCGAATTGTGATTGTGCTATAAAAGATTGCAGGCGTGTCGGTGTACAGTTCCTTATTACGACCCTATAAAAAGCGATTAAGATATCTAGAATTGAACAAGATTTCTAGTTCTGGTTGAAGGTTTTTTTTCAATGTGACGTTCTAAGAGTTCTATTTATAGATTTGTCAAAGCACAACACTAGTCGCTATTTTTCTGTATCGCACACGCTCGTCGTCAATTTTCCCTTTTTCCCAGTTGCACTTGCGACTCAGCTTTGAGCTTAAAGTTGCCTCCTCTCGCTTTACCTCAAAGCTGTCGTGGAGTTTGCTTAACTGCGTACTTGTTTAACGGCTCTTAAAGTTACACAATTAGCTGACTGAGCTGCTTATTGTTTTGTTTCTTATTGCGTATCGTCTGCTGAATTTTATATTCACCAAGTAATTAATTTAATATGCATCTGGGTCCGGTTTCACTTATAAACTGAGTTTCTGTTTCCATAAAAGCTGTGTTTACCTTTAATTTAAGTGCATATAAATAGTGTTTGGTTAATCTTAAGTTGTTTTTTTTTTATCTAAATGCTCCTATATGTTTCTAGTTGGTGAACAGTTTATAAATAAATAAATAATTGAAGGCAATGTATTAAATCGTTATTGTTGTTCCATGTACTGCTATTGCTTATCGGTCAAATGTTATATTTTTTTACGAGGGACCGTCTGTGGTAATATCTCCTAAGTTCCTATTTGTGCCGCAAATAAGTAGTGTGTGAACACTACTATCTTCCGGTTTGGAAGGAACCGTTGCCAGCGTAATTACTGGATGAACAAAGCATCACATCTCATGTCGGTGAGCGGATATATAACGCTGCATTGTTATAGGCAGGGCAGAAATCACTTATAATCAGGTAAACGTTCTGTTCGACCGGTCGATTCAAACAATAAAAAAATTATCAGAAGTTAAAATAAATATTTTTTTCACATTTAACGATAGCAGTATTTCTATAAAATATCTGTTACCAACTATAAGGTCGACAGCGAATGCTCAGAAAGATGTGCCATGTTCCTTTCCTAAACAATATTTAATGAAAAACTAAAAACTTGTACACGTTTGATATAGAAAACACAATTGCCTAAACTAGAATCTTTTTGATCAATTGTTTTGTACTTTCATTTTGAACGAGAGCTACATGGGAACTCCAAAAACAATACAGAGGGCATTCGTGGAGTTCGTTACTGGGTGGTCACCGTATAGAGGCGCAATTAGAACAAAGAGCCGGTGGATGCTACGTACTATTCACACACCACCGAATTTGTCCATCCTTCCTTTTTCCGATAGATGTAAACTTAACTAAATTTTCATCAAGATTTCATTTTCAAGATAACTCGATCGGATTAAACTGTTTTGACTTAGATACCTTTGCTAGCAGCATTAGAAAAGCCATTACGTTATTGTCAAAGAAGTAAAAAATCTTATAACAGAAAATCAGTATCGTAACTTGCTAGTAACACCGCAATGTTACTACTACACACACAACTAGTAGACGAGAGATGCAAGATTTTTTCCTAAGCAGGTTTGAAATCAATAATATGTATATGTAAAAAAATCGGATTTATTCTATACCCTACTAAAATAGAAGAATGAATCTTCTATTATACCGCCGTATATCAAACGTCGTAATTAGGTAATGCACTGCATACTAATGTGAAAACATTGCTCTCATCGTTATCATCTTAATTACTGCATAAACCAAATCGTGTTATCTAATATCACAGAGGAACGAGTACAGTTATGATGTTTCCAGCGCGTATACATCTAATAATGCGTGTAAGACCGACAAACTCCGCCCGGTGTGAATCACACCTTGCCTCGCCCTGGGCGATCGTGTGCCAATTGCGGTGCGTCGTTTTTCACAATCCCCTGCAACTTTATAGGGTGATGCACGAATTGTGGACTTCGCGCGACTTAACGTTGCTATGCTTTATACGCTAGCGAAAGTACACGATCGGTGCCTAGTTGCATGAGGATTTATCGGTCGTGTTAGAATTGGAAGCGACGGGAAGGTTTTGAACGAGATTTTGGTTCATTAAGTGTTGTTCGTTTTAAAATTAATGGCTTTTTATTTGAATAAAACTTTTATTAAGCTATTATTAAAATACGAACATTTGAAATAAGTTTTGTGACATAATTATCGTATAATTTACTAACAGCAAAGGACAACAATGATTTTTTAACAGTCACAAATATGTTTTGACGATATACTATGTCTTATGGAAGGCATTTTGTCATTATTTTAAGTTATCCATCTCAAACAAAAACGATAAAAAAATTAAAACCTCAGGGAAAATTCCGTTTACAAATATAACATAACAAATATTGGTATTAACCACTGATTAAAGGCGATCATCGTAGCAGCGTTGACACAAAAGACACGGCCGTAGACAGGATTACGTACACGCCGACACATGTCACTACGCTGAAATTCAGTTTGCATGATGTTCGGTAATTAAACGCGCCTGTAACTAAGTACATCGGCACAGAGCAATTAAGCGGCGGCCCCTGCTGGGGCTCCTACGTATCGTGTGTACTACGTACTGTGCGATAGCTTGCTCTGTACGGCGAAGAGCAGTTACGGAAGCTACTAGCGGCTCACGAACTAGTTTTTAGAAATGTATGTAAAGAGCTCGTTGTTTCCTTTGGGAGTTAAATTATGTGAACTAGTAGTTCGATTATTAAGAAAGTTTGTATATTAGATGACCCACTAACTCTTTTTATGTGTTACATTTTGGAACAGCTTTAAGCTGGTACTAAAACAAAATATAATGGAAGTGAAGGAAAAGTGGGTCTAGGCGGTTTCAAGGTTTATAAATTTGGCATTATGCTTGAATAAAAATGAAGAAAACATGAATAACCTTTCGATAGATATAACTTGGATAAAACTTTCTGCAACATTTATTATTTATTAGGGGATTCCATATTTTTCCGAAAGTGGTCTCAACCATAAAAGTGCCTTTCAGTTTGTTATGTTGGCAAGCTCATTTATAGTGTTTTATACTGCATTGATTAAGGACAGGGCTTATCGCTTACCATCAGGTTAGGTTCTATTCCTCTTATTGATTTGTTGAGTAACCAAAATTATAAAAAACAATGTCTTAGAAATAATTGTTTTATAACAGTATTTTTCGATGTTCAAGCATCACATGTGAATTTAATATTGCGCCTTTAAGTATTTTATGTTTCGTTAGAAAATACCAAATAAGAAGCTTCGTTGGGAAGAAATACGAAACTAAAATATCACATATATGAAATTTATAAATATATATATATATACAGAATATATTATGATCATATTAATGTTTCCAAATAATATCCTATAACTCCTTTTTTATTTTTAACAATATACCCATATAGTTATTTTTATTATATTTAGACATGAAATGTGGCTCGAATGTGAAGAAAACGGCGAATTTCTCAATAAAGACGAATAAATAGACGTCGTTATTGTTGTATGAAATCGTACATTCAATAAAATTTTGTTTTTATCGTGATATGTTTCGCAACGTTTATTTTTATACGGTTATCGAATTTGATTTGTGTTCACGTTTACTTTTATAGTGTCGTTTATTTTAATTTGCTCTTGAGACATGCTTTAAGGCTTCAAATAGATTTTTTGGTTTCTATGATTAAACATAAAATTCAAATGTCGATAAGAAACCAAGTTGATTATCAAGGAATTGTAAATTGTGACAGTTCCTCAAACGAAAGGGAGAAAGAGAAAGAGTGCCAAAATAACATTAAACCCCTCTGCTACGAAACTCGGACTTATTTTCGCAAGATCTCTACTAAACTAACACATATGACGCCTAAACATAGTCTAGATTAAGTTATTTACATATTTTTAATATCTTCTGTCAAATAACTCTCGAACGCAACTCGAAAGCGAGTCACGTACGACTACTAGTACTAGCCGAGTAGGGGCGCCGTCTCCCACACATCCTAGCGCCTAATTAGCGCAGTTAGTTAGTGAACTGGTAATTTTAACGAGTACGCATCGGTGTAGTATTCTCGTCGGATACTCACCGTCGATACAGCGTGCCGCGAGAGTCCTCTCATAGCGCCCTGCGAACAAAAAACGGCTAGGATTAATAAATTGTGGTATAAAAATACAGTTGCGAGCGGTAATTAGGGGTGCGTTTGCCGCTTGCTCGCTGTTTATGATGATTACATTCACGGCGTATGATGTTGGCATATGACTATGTATAATAAGGAAAATAATGCTTTGAGAGGTAAGATTTTTAACAATGTAAACGTATTGTTTCGTTCATGATTTTATTATGAATCTTTCGGAGTGTAGACAAATAAAGTTAACGTTTTTTTTTTATATTTTATAAGACGTTAGAAAGAAAACATATAATGAAAGTATATAAATAGGGTAAAAGACAATCATGAAATTACTTAGAAACCGAGAATTTAACCGTCGTGAAATTAAAGAATATCTTACAAAATTTTATTAGGCACGTATGTTATCAGAATAAATAAAACGTATTTCAGAAACGAAACGAAGAATTACATACGGGCACGAAGAGAGAAAAAGAAATAAAAAAAAAAAAAAGAGACATTCGAAAGTGTTCCAAATTCAAAAAACTCGAGAGCGCCCCCACGCGTCGCATAATTCAATTTTCGAACGGGCAAATACGACGATCCGCCATAATGGGAGCGGGAGAGAACTTGGGTCCTGTTTATTTACACGAATTGCCGTCGTCGGTTACGAAATTCGTACGTACGAATTGCTCGGGCGCGTTATGAAAATATATCGCGTCTGGCCGTAACGAAGGAGAAAAAAAACATAGGTATACGTTGCTCTTCTCTTGTGATATAGAACCTCGGCGGTCTTTAGTTTTTTTTAAAGTCGCTTAAAAATTAGCTACGAGCTTATGGAGCCGTGTGAGCGTAGCGTCTGGAAACTCAAGTACGCAAGTGCCTATTTCGGTACATGATTGTTATACCAATACTAAGAGCAGATTAGAATTCTTGAAAATTTAAAAGCGACACGCTCCGACGACACGGAGATGTTAATTACTGAGTTCCTGAAAAATCCACAAAGAACATATGTACGACTCTATCGTAGCTATGGGTTACATTGTATAAGTAAATTCTATTTCTTCCGCTGTAGCCTAGTGGTAAGGGCTTGAGCTTTACAAACCGGAGGTCATGGGTTCGAATTCTGCGGGGATTCAACAACATTTTATTATTAATTATTGTTTCTTAGTTGGTGGAGTTAGGGTAATGCGGGCTGATAGCCGTAGAGAACGATGATCCATGCGTCGTATGGGCGAGTAAAAAGTCGGTCCTACACCTTATCTCTCCCCGGCCGTGTCGGTTATCCGTCCCATCAGGCTTTGAGTGTATAAAGGAATAGGAAGTGTACCCGTGTTTGCGCGTACATTTGTGCACTATAATATCATCCGCGCCGGTAACATAGTTCGGCCGCTGTACTCGTACTCAACTTAGAGGAGATAATTATTATTATTAACTTCCATGTCTTATATAGATATAACGTAGTTTTAATAGTTATGGCAGTTAGTAATGGTCCTACAGCAATACAATAGTGTTTTAACGGTACGTCTTTTGCGACAATATAGGGCAGATAAAGTATCCGTATTATTAAATATTAGATTTTTATTATTTGTTTGTAATATTAAACATTTTCTAACTGCTCTCTATACATTGTTTATATACTAAGGACATTTTACACCTGCAGGATTACAAAAAACCTATTACTTTCCCGATACGTGGTGTTTTTTCGGCACGAACGTTGAAATGTCGCCTTTGTTGCGGCCTCGGTGGCCAAATAAGCAGATTACAATGTCCGATAATTGGCTTTTGTTCGGCGAAATCGTTTCCCGTTGTGCGACCGCTCTGAATAATGGACACGGCGCGTCCGATAAGAATAAGTTTAACGTTAGATGGTAGAGACGATGGAAAGGAGGGTACTGGCTCGTAGAAATTATTATAATTGAATAATAATGAATATATTTATCGTTATAGGTTCATTTATGAGATTAACGACATAAATATAAAGTTTAAGCAGTAGAATCTTAACAAAGTAATAATATATTTTTATGCGAAAACTATACCAATATCTATGCTGTTTAAAGAGTTTAGAGATAAGATTATATATTTCTATTATATCACACAAACATAATTCAATTTTTATTGATTTTAAATAGAATTGTATCAGGAGAATTGTACTAATTCCACTTTGATAGAGATTGTTTACGGTCACAGACCACGACCAGCGTTAGTTTTTGGTTATCATAAAAAGTACTCATTAATCTTAAACAAAACCATTTTTAAACTTAAACGCAGTCGCGGTCGCCACTGTTCTGAACTAGTCAAACATTGTTGTTAATTGGATATACAATTTTATATTAATTAATGTTTTATTAACCAAAAGTGAAATACGAAGGTTATAATTTAAGCAAAAAAAACGGAGCAGACGTTAAGAAAGCGAAATGTATTGTTATTAGTCGACGAACACACAGATCAGTCATTATAGTGAAGAATCATAAAGAATGCTAGATGTGTGACGTCACTTGCCATGGGTAATGCGTTAAAATTTATAAAGTACATTTTGGTTCAACTACAATATGCGTACAGAATCAATAGAGCAATAAAGAAATGCGTTAATTGGTACATCTCTGCCGCTCGCAGTTGTATGTAGGCGTGATGACTTCCTTTCGATACTGGCTCAACGGGGGGCTTGGTTGCTTGATGAGGATTGCGGCAAATAGCGACCTGTGTCCACGGATTCCACTAGTTGTTAACAGCGGGAGGGAGTGTATGTAAATTCAGTACCGATGTTTTATAATCAATGTGTATATACACTATGAACACGGCATCGGTATGACCGGACGAGTGATAAAAGTAGCTGTATATATATAATTTCAAAACGAAAGAGACGCGTTTTTATCATCGTCCTAAGGAAAAACTCAAACTTTACTTCTCGTAACGCATTTTTGTCATTCAACACAGTTTAACTGCGGATATAATGAAGCAATATGTGACGGCTGGTCTAGTTAAGTCCATTAATGAAAACTGTTAAGTATTTTCTATTAAAGGAACTATTTTCTTTTCTTCTCATGAAACAAACATCAAGATCTACACATCCGTACATGTTTCATTCAGTTTAAAACGAAAAGATTGTGTGTTAGAAATCTCAGTGAATATGTTAAAAAATAAATGGATGAACTAATAATGGTACTGAGACAAGTAATATGATATAGTTGTAATATTATAGATAGTAATCTACTTATCATTTAAACTGTAAGTAGACTCTCGCAATAGAAAGAGGCCTTGATTACATTGTGAAAGCCATCATTCTAGTGCACACTTATATCAGTTTGCAGTAGAACCACAACACCGCATTGTTCACACGTTATTGGTTTAAGACGGCAATAAGCGTTGTTAAATCGTAATTCAAACCGTTGGACAATCAAAGTTCCACTACATCTTAACAGAAACATACGAAATAGGTGATATGTGATCAATGACAATTATTTACTACTTACAGTCTTAGTCCTTTAAGATTATTGCTTGAAAAAGCCAAAAAACATTTAAAGCTTCGTAAAGTCGTCGTATGTAAAGATAATCTTGTGATGTTTTTCTTGATGATAAACCATGTGCAATAGTCCATTAACATTTCACACAAAAGTAATTCAGAAAACTTAAGTATAAGACCGTCTGCCTCGCTCAAATAGGTCAATTCTCAAATCAATAGCGATTGTTCATAAAGAGATATTAATTTAAGCGCATTGCCGAAATCCGCTATCGGAATAATGAAATGTTATTAATTTCGACGGTCCGTGATAAAGTAAAAATTACGGCTCAATAATAATCAATTAGCTAATGAATAACGTCCAATGAGCGTTCGTAATATTTTAATGCGGAAATTATATTGTGTAATGTGACGGATTTATTTTATATTCCATTATTGTGACGATATTATCTTGAATTTAACGCACACGTTTGTAAATACAATCGAACATTTGCCTCAATGCATCGAATGAAGAAGTTTTGAGTAATAAAAAGACACTAGTACCTACAAACTAAAATAACGTTAATACAGTAATGATCAGAATAACATTTCAAATTTCGTATTTTGATTTAATGACATTGTATAACCTAAGTTTTTACCGCGTGCTGACCAATTGTTTGACGGCTTAAAAGCCGGTTAATATCTTCAAGAACATATTCGTAAGCCTTTAAGAGTCCAGAGCTTTTGCAAGAGTAATCCATTTTTCAAATGCAACAACAAAACTACATTTCATATCAACAATATACTAGTATATCGTAGATTAGTTACAAACTGTTGAAATATGTAGAAAACATCAAAAAGGATAGCTTAATTAAAAAAATCCATAAACGAAAGGCGTCAAAGAGAGGTGTCGAAAAAAGTGTATATATTTTAATAGGTAAGGTTTATTTAAAAAAATCGCAGCCGCGCAACCGACTCGCACCCGAGGCCAAATTGTTGGCGCGAAAAAATAAATTTCCTGAAAAATACAGTCGGCTAACGGCAATCGCTCTCCGCTTCCGCGGTGGGCGACGCATCCATCAGAGCTGTACGCGATCGATCAACGCGAGTATACCTCCAGTGGAGTTCGAACGGCTTTATCGTCGATGTAGCAGAGAGTTACCACTTTACAGTATTAATATAGTGCAATAAGAGCTCAGATTTACCTAATCAAGGTAATAATATTTCAACATTATAAGTACATATTTATACGATGCCCGTTCTATTTCGGTGATCAGCCATGCTACGCAGGAGACATCATAGTGCACAAGCGTATGCGCTAACCTAGGCGCAGTCCTTTTTCCTTTACTATCATAGCCTGACACTGATGACTTGACGCCTCCGTGGTCTAGCGGTATTGGCCCTTGCTTCATAAACCGGAAGTCGTGGGTTCGAATCCCGCGGGGAAACAACTTTGTGTTATTGTTGTTTTTTCCTTCTTTGTGTTGTCCTTCAACCTGCATTGGACCAGCGTGGTGGGATACAGTCCAAAATCCCGCTAGTGGAGATGGCGTGCATTAGCCCATGTCCTACCTGTGGGCTAACAAAGCCTGATGATGATGATCATGTCCGATGACGGATAGATCACTAACCTGCATTGAGATCAGACGCGGATTGAATACACGCCACATAACAGAATCTAATATCCTTCATCCATCAATATGCATCATCAGATCCTTAAACAGAGTGGCAGCTACAAACGCTTATGTATTGTTCGAACTTCAATGATTCTACGACTCATCGTAAAAACTTTGAATTGACGATGATTGAATTACTAACATATTAAGAATCAAACTAAATCAACTTCACCCTCTGCAGTTCCACATTCGTCAGATATGAATTAACTTGATCGATACTTTGCGATCCCACTACAAGCCACCTGACTTTGGATAGTTATGTGCATATCCTTGTGATAAATACGTTCTATAGGTATGTTGTGCGATTGATAACGGTCATATGTTAAGACGAATTGAATGTTTGTTTTAATACATATTAATATCAACATAATGATGTGTTGTCATAATTCTAACTGCCTAGCCTATGTATGCGTGTTCAGAAACCAGGTAGGGCCACGTCCTGCGGACTTAATTTCATCGCGGTGCGTTCGTAAAACCTTAATTGGAGATTTGGCGCACTGATGCATATGTATTTCATGTATACTGAGAAAAATAAGTCTGACTTATCCCGCATTTGAACAATGGTCTAATACAGATTACTATAGTGTATTAGATTAGGTTTAGACATAGCTAAATTGATTAACATGTAGCATCATTTGGTCTATAGGACGCAACGTGTAATGTTTTGTTTTGAATACATTTAATATTAAAATTATAAATTGATGTGTAATTGTAATTAATTTCTTAACTGCCTCCGTAGCCTAGTGGTATGGACGTGTGTATTAGAAACCGGAGGTCATGGGTTCGAATCCTGCGGGGACTCAACAAATTTTCATTGCTGTTTTCTAAAAACCCCCTAATGGATAGAAGTGTCACAGGCAGATGATGTATGTAATTCATGTGTGATACTGAACAAAAATAAGTCTGATCGCCGACCATTTTAACCAAGGCTAACTCAATTACTATTAGTTATTTAGATTACGTGTTTAGAAAACATAACGGTAAAGTGAGTTAGATAACATGTTAAAGCAGAAACACACGTCTTCACTATAGAAAGAAGTACACTGATAATAGATTAGATAATTCACAATATAACACAACAAAAGATCATAATCTCCCTATAATGTAATCAAATATTTAATACTAAAACCCAAAGGCCAAGTCCTAGGTCTAGATATTAGCTTCAGCCTTCCTAAATTGTAATTTCGACGTTTAATAGGTCCGTATTGTTCTCTCCAGGCAGACGCTCTATGTCGGAGAAACTGATTTATTACGCTGACCGTGTTTACAGGTGCTTTGTGTTGACCCTACGCGTGTTGGGACATTACCGATAACAATTTGTATCGATAACGGCAATTTATCGATAAACTTTTATCGATATATCAATGAGATACAATTGCTATTTGTTACATATGTATAATTTAGCTTTAAGTTGTTTCAGTTAATATGTAAAAAAGGACAAGAGAAACTATTATTGACTTTTATTTCCGCTAATGTTTATTATATGTTAACATCACTTTTGTAGAAGAACTGCACAAATTTGTAATAAAAAGATTTGATTAGCTCCAATTTCGTACATGACAAAAGTGAATCAACTTCAAAGCTCGATTTAACGAGCTTTTTATGATAAAATATAGTTCATTGAAATTAAATGCAAAATCAGATAATCTAAATACAGAATATTCATGAAAATTATGTAAAATTTATTTGCATTAAAAATATACCAGGCTTGTTTTTCAATGCAAATATGTGCATTATTTTAGACCACAGCACGAAATATGTGACTCCCAACTACAATACGGATATGGGACAGCGTAAATTATGGGACGCGGCAGTAAATAATATTACGCCTTTTGTACCACGACGCGACAGAGCACGCACGGGATGCAGAAATAATAATTTAAGTGCATAATAACTCTGAAATGTTAGCGACAGGCGATAATCTTATTGCATATTTGTTAATTCACAACAAAGTTACTAGCTATAAAAGCTGTCATATCCGAACAAAGTAACGATTGGTAAAGTAAATTGATATAGATTTGTAATGATCAACGTTTACTCAAAGTAATGCCAAAACATAATTCACCAGTAAATACTTTTTCTTCTTCATATATGTAAGCGACAGCATTACCTCATACATATTTCAAGAAGAGTTGACAAATGGGATGAAGATTACAACTTTTCACGTAGAAGCAGTTCAAACATTCTGCTTAAATTCTAATAACACAATAAGCGAAGATCACAAACGCTTAATACAACACAGAACAACTGCTAATTTACCACCACGCTAGCTTTCGAAATGAAATTCGTGCAACCCAAGTCCGCCGCTACGCCGTGTAATCAGCTCCAGCGTGAACGTTACGGCCATCTTGTGCCCGCAGCGAACGGATAAATACAAGGCGTCCATCAGACCACGGACAAAGGAAGCCTGGACGGTTTCTAATTACGGCGTCTATGCAAATCGCGGCTCATACACGTGCCCCTTCCGGCCGCAGCCAAATTGCCCACGATGGCCGGAGCCGTCGAGGACACCGCACGCAATTAGTCCTCTTTGCTATCTTCAATTACTCTGTTCGAAATTCGAACGGGTTTGAAACGGTTTAAACAAAAAAAGTTAAGAAGTGTTCTGTTTTCAAAAAAGCATTCGCAATACGATTCGAACCGTCGAGAGTTTTGACAAGGACCCATTCTGGGACCGGGGAGCCTTTTCATAACGTTTAGTTGCGAAAGTCGAAGTGGGCCTTTTGATTTGATCCCGTTGAAGTGCATTGAATGCTGCGTGTATTTTGAGTACGCTAAAGTTTCAGAAATAAACTCTTGTCGGGTAAAAAGGGTAAAAAGTAGCTTAGTCGATGAATGAAAAGTCCGAATTGTTTTGTTACTATTTTAAAACGAATTAAATTTATTCCAAATAGTGCACGAATAGTAAAAGTGCATTATGTTTCTGAAAACGGTTATTTTAATCTCGGAACGTGTAAAACTATCGTTATAAATTCTGAAGCAATAAATAATATGGACACTGAATAATCCACCGAAGCCATAAATAAATTCGAAATCTCTCTTCCTTTTCCACGTTATCGCGTAATATCCATCACACCACCGTTCGAGGCGGGTACGTTTCTTCGAATAGCGACATTTCCGTTTGCATTGGCAACAATTGTTCAGCACTCGCCGAATCGCGGAGTTACTCGCTCCGTGCACCCGCGTTTGCGAGGAAGTCGTTACCGGTGTGATCGCGAGTAAAAAGTGCTCCCTCTTCTGCGCTCTATCTTCGCACATGCACCCGCATCACTAGTAAAGGATTGCCAACTCTATTACCATATCAATAGAATATATTTTTGTACTATCTAATGGTACAGGACAATAAATCGAAATAAAATTCATTTGTACAAATGTATTCGGTAAATATTACCCTCACGATGGTGATTTATGCGCCCGTATGAGGGAGCGTTTATTTGAAATTATCGAGTGTGTCTAAACGCGCAATTTATTTTGGGTCACGGACACAATTTATGAATTGGTCGGTGCGCGTATGAATATTATTGACATATTGTGATGTTTCAACCGAATAAACATTGCCGATGTGTTGTTTGTTGTTTCTGTATATTGGGTGATTTAGAGCTTATGATATTTCGGTCCATTTTTAACAGGTTTGTGTCATTAAGCAATACGTTAAGCAAACGTTTCATTACTGAACATATCGTTAAAAAGAGGACTCTTACAAGTAGGATGAATTCCAAACTAAAGCAAGTTACTTTTCAACATAAACACAACGTACGTTCTAATAGCGTCTGTTTCTTCCTTGCCAGTATAATAACCTCCACTGTTTTTGACTCCGCATAAAATTACCTCTTCAACACAGTAACAAGGCTAGGGGGGCTAAAATTTAATTATTCACACGTTATTACCTAAGCGCGATGCTCGTTAATGAAACGAGTTTCAATTTCATAAATAATTCCGAGCGAAAATGTTAAATACACGAACAATTAGAGGACCATTGTTGAATGTTTACGACTGCCGCCCCCAAATTATTAATTAATGCCCCACCGTCTCACGAGGTCTACGCACATATTTTATAGGGTGAGGGGCGGAGCGTTGGTCGAAATTACAGTATAGACTAGTTCAAGTGATTCGTTTGTAAAACAATCTGTTTTATCGAGTTTGAATACACTTACATTATAACACATATACTAAGCAAGCTTTACAAATAAGCACTATGGTCTTGTACTATAGCTTGTCATTGTTTTGCTTATGCGGTTCTAATTTTCATAACTAATAAAAATTTTAATTCAAGGAGACTTGTTAATTTCTTTTAATTCTTTTAATTCACTCAGTAACGCACACACAGCCTAAGATCATCAGTGAGTTCTAAGATATGATATTATAAACAAGTTGTAATATGGTCTAGGGTCTAGGGATATCATCCTAAAACCCTCTTATGGAGAAGGCGTGCAGTTGGGGAGACCTAAGTCCAGCAGTGGACTAACACAGGGTGATGATGACGAAACAACTAGTAAACAGGTGCATTTGAAAAGAAATTACTTTCGGACGTAGTACTTCCTGAAACGTTGTAATTTTTGGCTTTTACAACGACCTCGACGTGCAGATAAAACGTTTTGCCATGACCCACTGAATTGCTCCATGATATCTATGCATATTAAGATTTTACAACTCATAAAACAGCGCGGGGGTCCAATTCGTTCGCGCCCTAAATAATAACTCGGCAACGGCGTATAGTTAAAACGGCTAATAACCGAGCTAATTGTTAGATTGTTTAAGCCCGTACATAACCCGACTTTATTGTTACAGTGTTGGGGAATTAAAGTTTAACATTAGTGAGTTTATGGCGGCGCTTTAATAACGCGTTGGGTTGGACTGACGCTCATTTAGTTGAGGTTCGTTGGTTCTTTGCGGAGAGTTTGTTTTGCTAAACGGTCGGCCAGTTTAAATACTGAGGTATAAAGAACTTTTTAATGTTAAAAACGTAGTCCAAGGGCATAGTAGCAAAGGCCTATGATGAATAAAAAATTCAGAAACTAAACCACCACATTTCGAAATCACGCCACCGATTAAGATGTAACCATGTTTGTATTCATACATGCACAGTATATATTATGTTGCCGTTTGTTCTCTAAATGGGAAAAAGTAACATAAAGAATCTATTTTCTTTTTTGCAATGCAAAAGCAAAACGAGAGAATTTACCTAATTATCAATACACCCTAGCTATTAAGTGTGAAATACGCTTTCATTATCGTTCAGTTATTTAAAATGTAAAATGATTATAATCGCTTTTAACTCTACAAAGCTTAGGATTCAGCAAAGTAACACTGTATGTGTAAAACCATTATTGTTAGCAAGTTACTTTCAAAGGCATTAACGTATCGTTACCATCATAACTATAAAGCCTTTCAACGTCTCCAGGTAAAGTAAGCTCTTAACTGCTTACTGAAAGTTTAGGAATTAGCTAAAAGTGCGTATTAGAACACACTTGCAGTACAGGGAAGCATTGAATGAAAGCACCTTCACACGAAAGTATCTAAAAACAAACGCACCCCACTACTATTGAGACTGGAGTGTCACTTGGGGCGTCTGAAAAGCCATCGCGGCCCTCTCTAACAACACCATGCTTCTTAGCTTAGTGGTACATCGGGTGTCGTTGTTATGGGGTGAAATCACTCGGGCGATCTGTCTTCACTTTCTGCTAAGTTTGCTTAGTGACTGGAAACTACGTCTATACATATATGTCTACTGCCTTAGTTGAAGTATCGGTGAGTATTTAAGGGTGCAGATTGAACACCATTAGCCATAGCTCGGTAAACCATACAAGTTTGAAGCATAATGACGTTCGTATATAACTTTTAAGTTATACACTTTTGTTGAATGCCCTGCTAATATTATGAAGACATATTCAATGTCGGATTAATAGTCTAATTAATTCGATATTGATATAAAACAGTGTCTACTGCCATTATTATATTAGCTTTTATTCTCCTTACTCATAAATACACGATAATATTGTTTTGTGATTTTTTAGCAGCAAGCATTCGGCAAAGAAAAAAAATTGTCCCATAAATTTGTACAACCAATTAAAAAAACAAGAATAGATTGCCGTGGATTTAACCTTATGTACCAAACACATAAATTGTAATTAAAAAGCTGTTTATGCTGTCAAAGATTCTGGTTCCTGTAGCAAAATGTAATCAACAACATAATCTGTAGCGTTCTGCGAACAAATTAAAAGGAACGCTTCACCACAAAAGCGTGAACGAACGAACAGAACGAATGACACGGAATACTTGGGACGGCTTAAAGCGGGCTGCAACAAATGAATAGCACACCGCAGGGGCGTAATGAACGAATGAACGACGGATCGAATGATACGGAACGGTGAACTAATAGAAAATAGTGCAGCTCCAATTGCGCTGGATGCGGTTAAACGGCGATCCGTAACCGTTCGGAATAAAGAAGCCCGTTGAATTTGTCGTGGCGTTTAATCATTCCTCCGGGCTTGTACGGGAACGAACAATGCCTGATATCCGGCCAAATAAATGAGCGCGACTATAAATCACCCGGGCTCACGGATAATTGAAAACGAGGGACTCTCGATCGATCCACTCCGGATAGTTTTGATTTCCTGTTCAAGTACATACATAAATAACTTTATATGGTACACACATAAAATACTATGTCAGTTTGTACGTTATTTATATTTACATTAGCCCTACAAGAAAGTTAACATATACTATCAAAACCTTTAAAATTTTCTCATTCAATATGTATGATAGGTAGGCAAATATTCAATAATAGCTTTTCAGCCTAAACTCGACTTTTTGTGTGTATTAATAATGAAGTTTCTTAAAGGATTGGCTAGTTGTTTTTAATCGATAAGTTTGTTATCTTAATATAGTAAATCCAAAACGCTTCAGGGTTAAAACATAAAATAAACATGTTTCAAACCTATATATTTACTGGCAGTCCAATGGCAGTGCCGACATCAGTCCCTAAACACGTACCAGAACTTCACAAATTACCGAACATTAATTACACACTGAAAACGTTTTACAACAACAATAATGTAAATTACCCGAACGCCGAGCGTAAACCGAAACGCTTTGGAGGCATTCGAGTCGTAATCGAATCGCGAAGTCGCACAACGCCCGAGCGTTTCCCATTTCGCCGTCGCCGACGGCCCTAAATCTTGAACGTTGAACATTAACGGCAATGTTAACAGCATACACGAATGATGGAGTGTTACGTGTAGGTACACCATTGAAAAATACACGCAAATAAACGAACATATTCAATATGCAGACAGCTACGTTCCACACTAAGGTACGATTCACACTTAGCGGTGAGCTTTTAGAAACGCAACTTTGCAGTATATTTTTTTCAACAAAATGACGCGACGGGTTCGTTAACTTGGTAGTAAATACGTTGTATACATTTGAAAGCAATGCTACAGATTATGGTTGGCGAGACAGTAACAAAACTTGATCATTTCGTTGCAATATGAAATTAATGAGAGGTAACTTTTTATTCCTAAAAAATCACTACAAATATAATAATAATAGATGCATTTAATATACAAATACCATTTCCAGCATCTATGTATATGTACTTATAGAAATATTGCTGGTAAAAATCAATTTCTTATCGTTTATAATTTTTTTGAGTTATCTATATATATTTAATCCAAAATCACTCACTACGAGATGTTTTACAAATAAGACGCTATATCCATAGTCGCAATCTATTCAAGTTCGTTGTTTCACGCATCTTATTACTCATTACTTATTGTTTTCAGATGACGGATGTATTTCAGTAATGAATTCTATTTAAGGCGAATTTGTACATTTAACTTAAAATAATAAGTTACTACACCTAAATCATCAGTAATCCGTGGATATAACAGTGTTTAACTACGAGACATGACTTAAAAAAAGTTACTAAATATGTCATTTGTTTCGCTTTTAAATGTCTCTCGGTATAATAACAACTATTGGTTCATATTTAATACATCTTAAAGTTCTTATTGTTCGATTAACAAAAGTATTTTACATCAAAGGGGTAGTTATTACACATAAAACGAATAATTACACGTAAAGATTCCCTTAAGATATACCTTAAGGCAATAAATTTATAACGTCAATAGATATGGTTTTAAAATATCTGATACAGGAACAGACATAATCTACGCCCGTCATAAAGGTTTGGGGATCAAGATTATGTTATTGATCGTAGTAAATGTACCCCGGCGAAACATCCGCCGTTGTCTTATTCCGAACATTGCATTACACAGATCCCCCGGGACGGCTGACCGTGCTGACCGATTTCCCCCAACACATTGTCATGAAGAATAACAAATTGATCGTCTCTGTTACGGTACACTGTCAGTGAATCGATTTGTCATCCCGAAACGTAGTGTGTTGTCCACTTACACGGAAGCAAATGTTAGATAAATAGGAATATTCGAGAAAAGTTCACTAACTTTTATATCCGTAACATAAACTGTTTAATCTTTGAGTGTTGACACACTACTGTAATAAAAAAGTAAGGGCATAGAGCTGTGGTAGCAGTGTAAAGTAAATATTAATATACGTATTGCGGTAAACCAAGTTGATTCTCTTGTATGTTTTTATCGTATAATAAGCAATCGCGTGGATTTAGTAATACGTTCCGAGAAATAATTGACTCAGGTTTTGTACTTATATCTTTTAGTATGAAATATTGAAAGTAACGTTTCATCTAGCTTTTTTATAGAAATGGGTCTAAATAATTTATAAATAAGAGATGTGGTCTTATTAAGAACGCTTTCGAAAGGCTGTTAACGTAAGTTACGTTCGCTGCGAAACACAAACGACCGAATTAATTTGCACAAAGCGGCGAATCGTCGAAATAGGTTTCAGCCAACTTAACTATTTACATTACCAGCGAATAGTTGAGTTTATTTACATTCCATCAAGTTGTTTTATACAGATCGAATGGAATGTAAAAATAACAATGTAATAAAACGCTCTTGTATCAATTACCTACAATTTAATATTAATTACACTTCAAATTATAAATTATTGCGTTGTAATAATGGGAACGGCATAAATATTTACATTATTGTTCATCCTAAAAGGAGAACATCTATACTAAAGCTACGTATGTATGAAAATTTATGTAAACAAAATGTTTTCAAACAAATGAAGTGTGGTGGCGAAAACTTTTATATTTTCTTGCAAATTACACGTATCGGTCTATTATAAAATCTACATCTTATTTTAATACAGTACAGAAGTAATAACAATATTCTATGTTAAAACTGTCTTAAAGGTAAACATTCGACGAACGACATTTCATAACTTGAATATCGTTTACCTGTAATTATTAATTTCTTTGAAGGTATATGTATGTTGGGGTGAAAATAACTGTTGATCATATTTGGCTTATCTTAAATATGTTATTATTAGTCACATAAACATCACATTGTGTTATTAGAACAATTGCTTTTCGAACATAAAGTAGGCTATAGTGCAGAGGTCAAGCATGCCACCTTACATGTTCCGTGGGCCCAATGTAGGCTGATCAAAACACCCGTAATTACGTATAAATGTAGGGTAATTATAGTAAGTATCGTGCCCGTACGTTCAATGGCTCGATGTTACGAAATCCTATTTCATTTCACTGCCCTAATAGTGGGTACTTATTGTAATAAGTACCATTGTTAACTCGATACTATTTTTACGTTTAACTAGATCGTGTTTTAATCGTACTCGAATTTTGTTACATGGTTATGTTGATGCATAGTTGTATACGATGGCGGGTATTTGAACAACAATTCTGTACTTATTTACATGGGATGAGAACGTTCTGGCTTTAGAGTTCGGTCTTTGGAACATATCAGAGATCCTCACAAAGTGATATCAAGCAAAGTTATATATTAAAAATTATTGACTTCACATCTTACCAAAAGACATTATTAATAAAAAATGTGTCATGCTTGCACTATCAAACTATAGCAATTACTTAAATACCCGTTAAAAGCATGCCTAGTAAAGCAAGTACGTCAAAGAATATAAAAATTTAAATTCAATTCAAATTCATATATCTTTAATCAATACGCATATATTAATTATACTTGCTTATTGATTGCCAAGAACTCTTTACTGGTTCAGAATAATAAGGGAATATTACCTTTAGTAGTATGTTAACCGGCGGAAGAAACCCAGCGGCTCTTTTTTAGGTAATAAAGTAATCAAACATACAATAATAAGATAAGTATTTTATAATTTGAAAAAACCGAAGCAAACATTCCAATACCAGATTGTGTTATTTATTAATATTAAGGTTATTAACTTATTCGGAATATCGCATACAATCAAAGGCATAAGAGTTCAAAGACCTCCAATTTTCTATCTTAAATAAGAAAAAACATCAGATCGACGCAAAGTTAAAGTTGAGCTAAGTAAAGCTCGAAATAAAATATGTCGCGATTTCTCCGCCCTTTCGAATCCTTTTAAACGGGGATTATTGGTTCTATCGGAGGTGCGATAAAATACTGATAAGGTGGTGTAATTGAGGCGGCGGGGTTAGGGAAGCCGTGGACGACTTACTGGGATAGCAGGACTTTCGGCTTAAGCTTGAGTTAAGTTTAAGTTGGGTCCAAAGAATATATAATTCTTTTTTTCGGGTACGCGAATTCTACATGTGATTAAATAAACTAAAAATTTTATCGCGTTTGATTTTGTTTTCAATATACCCAACGTTTCTGATTCTTTGCAGGTTATATGAATAAGATTGCTTATATCTTATAGTGTAATAATATATATTTATTAATTTACTTTAACTTACTTTGTTATGGAAAAACCATTTTAAAATATTGGTGCACCTACCTTAACATTTCTTCACCACCCAAAGGTTGGCTGGTAGATAATGCCATCGGCATTAAGTCCGCCTTTGTACATTCTTTTGTGCATGAAGAATAAATAAATAAATAATTAAATAGACACGAGCAGACTGATTTGTTCTTTAGCTGCCTGTATAAGATGTTTTAGTTACCTGGCCACCACTAGGTAGTTACACCAAAGTAAAATAGATCGATTCAGCAATAAAAAGAATAAATAAAAAGGATCCCTTTTATTAGTAGCCCAGTGGGTGTAATGTACTGTTAAAGGAGGTGGTAGGTCCCCTTTTACTGGGGGCTGGCTGGAGCGGTACCACCACGTAGCCTATTGCTACCGCAGTACCGGTAGTGTTAACACACTACCGTGTACCAGTAAAGGGCACCGACGCCAGCGTATTTACTGAGTATTCGTGACTTAACATCCTATGGCTCATTGTAGGCATCGCGTTGGTGACACCCCTGTTATTACCGATGTCACTGGGCGTTTATGACCACTTCCTATTACGTTGGCCGACTGCTCGTAAGCAATAAAAAGGTATATAACAAAATGGTTCTTGAACATAAAATATACGTTTTTTAATATAGGCATATAGAAATACATTAATTTTTAATATAATAATATCAGGTAAATATGTAAATAATTTAATTTACATTACTAAATTGAAATGTAGTACATTTTTATTAAAAAGGTTGTTTCATTATTAGATTAGTACGCACCAATGACAACTGGCTGCTGAATTTCTTTTTGTCAGTTACAAGTGGAAATTAATCGGTAACTTAAACCGTAAATCATTTCAAATTCTAATTTACTCAAGGCAAATATTTCAATATTGTTCGTTACCCAGAATCCAGTTTATTAAGAAGAATTTCTCGGAAAATAAAAGCTTATACTTCGACATCTTAGAAGAATCTGAATTGATAAAAAGTTATAAATTTTAAAGAAGTAAATCATGTCAGTTACCAGTTTTTTATCACGTAAAGAAAAATAATACTTTTAAATTTTAATTAAATGTAAATAACCAAAAGATTTAAACTATAAATAAGAGTAAGAATGTACAAAAATGTATATAACTTTCAAGGACGGCTATAATCGTGAAAGCTCCTAAAATATATTTTGTGTTAAACTTTTACATCCAAGCTATTAATCATACCGAAAGTACGTGGGAATACGTTTACCCTTTTTCTATTAGCGTTAAGAGTGTTACCACTAAACGGAACAAGTGAATGTAGGAATACAATACAAGTAGTATACAAAACCTATACAGGCAACGCACAATACAGCTTTGTACAGCTCGTATTGACGTCGTACAATGGTACATAAATATACTTTCACCGCATTTATCAATCAATATAATAGTCGTTAGATAGTGAAGTAAAGATAAAGTTTTAGGTTGATATCTATTAACTGCCTCCGTGGTTAGAGGTATTAGGTATAGAGGTATTAGTATGAGGCCTTGCTCTATAAACCGGAGGTCATGGGTTTGAATCCCGAAACATCGTTAAAAAGTTTGAAGTATTTCATAATGGTCAGTTAGGACAATATGGGCAAATCGCCCAATTGTGTGAAAAGTAAGATGATTCGTGCGTCGAATGGGCCTGTAAAAGGTATGTCTTGGATCTGAAGACCATCTTCGGCAGTCGTCATATGAAGTCAGTGCCTTCAAATTTACTGACAATTTATTCAGCCTTAGATTGCAGTTTACCCTTTGGGTTGCGGAGGTCAGACGTCAGTCGCTCTGCGTAAACACTGTTATTCAGGTAAATCTGGATAGATTTGAGGCCGACCCCACGATAACTTGGGAAAATGACTAGGTGAAGGAGATCCACTAACATTGAAGCTCAACCTAAAAAGACTATACTACGAAACTTTCATGTATGTCTCATCTAATTTTGATGGAAGTATTTAGGTTTTACAAGCGTTTACATACATAATATTATTGGTGGACGGATATAAATTAGAAGAGTCATTTTATTACAATTAGAAGTTTCACAGTTTAAATTCAGATTCGAAGTCTGATTTAAAGTAAAACTGAAATCAATTATTTCATGAAAACAATGTATAACTTCCGTTAGACTAGACCTGACAAATAACAGGTCACTAGGGCATCATGAAGGGCAACACGGTTCTTTCGAACATTTGCATCGGTGTTTGAACAGCTCTCGATTGTTTGGACGGATTTATCGAGTTTTACTTTGACGTGAAGTCTTCCTACGGGCTAGGGGTAAAGGAGTGTTTATTGAAAATGTGCTTTAAATCTGTACATATTACAAAGATGGGGTTCCTTAAAATATTAAAGCAAAATTAATTACTTTATTAACTGCCTCCGTAGCCTAGTGGTCAGGGCGTGTGCTTTTAGAAACCGAGATCGTAGGTTCAAATCTGCGGGGACTCAACAAATTTTCATCGTTTTTACCTAGTTGGTTAGGGCATTTTTGGCCGGTCACCAGATTGTCTGAAAAGTAAGATGATCCATACGTCGGATGGGCATGTAAAAAGTCGGTCCAGCCGCCAACCCGCATTGGACTAGCGTGGTGGGATATCGTCCAAAACCCCTAAATAGAGGAGGAGTAGTGCATTAGGGGAGGCCCATGTCTAGCAGTAGACTGACACAATGCTGATGATCATGTTCATCGTGAGCAAATTATTTTAAAATATTCTCATTGACTTTTAAAATTACTACCATCGGTAACATAGCCGACACCGCCCATCCCATGAACCAGCGTGAAAAACCGATTAAGACACATTTTTTTACCAATTCAACGTTCATTAAAGATGCACATGCTCCAAATGACCTTGTCAGATGTGATAGAGACAGACATTTAGAACCTGGACTCGACTGGACTTGACAAATATGTTGACAATGTGACCGATGTCATCCATTCCGCCTGTCGTCAGAATATGGCGCACCAGGGGAAACAACGTATAGCTGAAACCTCCTTGGTGGTCGGACAAATTAGAAGCCCTAAAAAGAAAGGTAATTACCTTGCACCGCCAATTGCATCAAGCCAAACGTCGTGGTCAGCCACTTGAAGATATTATAATAGCACAAAAGCCAAAAAAGAGGAGAATGCTCATAGCCTAAGGGAGCATTCAACAAAAAGCTTTAAAGAATTCTGCACCTTACAAAATAAAGAAAATGTCTGGTCCCTAACAAACAGGCTATTAAAGGAAGTCGCACCCAAGCAACCACCCACCACCTTAAAGGTTTCTGGTGTTTATACCAAGACTGGCCAGGAAACCGCCAACGCATTACTTAACCATTTGACGACAGTCCCGACACGGAGCCCCGCCATGACCTACTCAGATCCCAATTCCTAGACCCATCCCTAGCTGAGAATGACCCTCCTTTCACTGAAGATGAAGTGCTGGAGCACTTAAAGAACATGAACCCTAACAAAGCTCCTGGGCTTGATAATCTTACTTCAGACATTTGTTTTGAATTTGCCAAAAACTATCCAAAACTCATAACTGCCGTTGTTAACCGATGCTTACATCTCCAGCACTTTCCGAAAAAGTGGAAGGAGGCTTATGTGAAAATTATCCCAAAACCCGGAAAATCTGACTACCACTGCCTTGAGTCCTTTCGTCCTATAGGACTTATACCCGTGTTCGGGAAGCTCCTTGAGAAACTGTTCATCAGCAGAGTAATCTATCGGGCTTCGGCAACTAATGGACTCTGCGATAGGCAATTTGGCTCCAGAGCACAAACAAACACCACCTAGGCCATCGACACTGCTCTTCAGCGAGTAAGAGAGGCCAAGACCAATAAGAAACTGGCAGAAGCAATCTCCTTAGATATTAAGACCGCTTTTGATAATGCCTGGTGGCCGGTAATATTTCATCGTTTGCGACACATCGGTTGCCCAAACAACATCTTTGGGCTCAAATTTTATTGTTTTTTTTTCTCTGTACTTTAAATTTCTTTGTTTATTTTATATTGCTATTTTACTGTAATTTTTATGTTTTTTTGTCTATTTTCTCATTGTTTTATTAGATTTGTCCCTTTACTATGTAAATATATAAAAATACTGTTTCTGTTGGTAGTTTTAAGTAATTAAAGGATGTTAGTTATGGATATTGTATCAAATAGCAAATTCCAACTAATGTATCTTTATTGTGTAAAAAAAACTAAAACAAATGTAAACAAAATATAAACAATGTGATAAAGAACAATAAACGTCTGCCGGAGGTGGTGTAGCCTCTGACAGAAATACAAAAAAAAAAAATAAAAGTTCATTAAAGATATCATTATCAGGATATTTCGTTATCAAAAAAATTATCGAAGTTATAATAATATTCCTCGTTACTTCACTACATATTTTAAATAAATTTTGAAATTTGGTCCAGTCTTTCAGTTATTTAATAAAAAAAGTTTTACGCGTTTTAATGTATTATGGTCATGCATATATAAATTTATTAAAAGTATACAGAGGCACATATTAACATTCATTTTTTAATTGCATACGCAGGCAGAGGAACAGTCGGGGCCACCTGATGGAAAGTGGTCACCGACGCCCATAGACATTGGCAATACAGGTATCACCAACGCGCTACCTACCTTGAGACACAGGATGTTAAGTCTCGTTTACCCAGTAAATACGCTGGCTTCGGTGACCTTTACTGGTACACGGTAGTGTGTACCTACCACCGGTGAAACATTTAAAAGTTGGAAGTGTTCCAACCGTTGTTGAAATTAAATTATCTAGTGTAAAGTTATTAAGATATTCAAAATATAAATAAAACAATGTTTTTTTAAATTATAAAAAAGAAGTACCCATAGAAAATGTTTTATTAACAAAAACATATTAATAAAATCAGAGCTTAATTATGACAGAGGTTGTGGCTGGTTATAAAGTAGGCTTGACTTTTAATGAGATAATAAGCAAGTCGCTCTTGTAGCTAGCGGTTATCACTTTAATATAAATATTTCGTTCAATGCAAAAAGTATGCAACAATAACATTAGAAATTATTAAAATGCTAACTACAGTCATTGTCAAACTATTCCAATCTTATTAAACAGCTAGTATTTAAATTATTTTAAAGTCGTAAATGGTAGTCCTTTTGAGTCGCTATCATCGATTAAAGCTAATAAAATACAAATATGCCCAAATATATAAAATTAGTACTTAAATTGACCAAGCTTATATTAAAAAAGAATGAATAAACTTAAAAACACCGTTCCGTACTTATTCTTACGATGTTTTCCTTTATGTAGCCACAGAATATGATAAAACAACAAGTAACCGAGCACAATAAACGGTACATTTTACAATGTTACCAGTATTAACGAATCGATCAAAGTCCTAGCTAAAGCCAGAGGAATCGAGTCCGAGACGTCCTCGTGTAAGGCGCAGTCGATGGATCGCAATGGATGGCTGTGCGGGAATTGATGAAGTGTATTGTGTATGGGGAGTGCTTATACTCTAAAAGTTCGTGAATTTGGAAGCGATTTGTATTACATTAGAAATATTTCAAAGATTGTTTAATAAAAGGAAAAATGTTCAGTAACAATTATTTTCAAACGATACGACGATTGAAAATGTGTGATTTACAATATTGAGAGCCTAAACACACTGTCAAATTGCTCAGCTTACTAGAGGCATAAAATGTAACGTTTCATTGCTAAGTAATCACAGCTACACTCATAAAACTAACACAGTAGTAGTTCTTAGCGTTAAAAACGGCACCGCCGTAGTAATTGCCTGATCAGTTATCGCTGAAAAAAGAATGTAAAACCGTTTTACATACAATCATTGTAACGAACATCAAAAACCCAGTTTAACTCAAAATTTTATTCTTATTTGATATGACTAATAACAACAATTGATTACAAAACTATTTCGTATCAAAAATATACTTTGTTTTATTTCTTTCTTTTAACATTGATCTAGACGAATCCTATTCATTTCGCGACACAGTCTGCTAAACACTATCGTCAAATAGCCGTTAACTTCGCCATTGTACTTTCAACTTTATGTTAGACAACTAAGGTTAATTTTGCAGCACTAACAAGTCTGACAGACTAAGTAACAGAATGCAAGCTCGTTGGATATGAACGTGTGACGACGTGGGAGATTGCGCTGAGCGATGGCCATAATCCTCTACACCGTTCCTTCGAGCTATTCTGCGAAACCTGCGAGCGAGTCCATTTTGTGGCGTAGCTTAATTTGAACCCTGAGGAATTTTATTAGCTTAGTAATGGTTTCTGTGGTTTAGTTGTGGGCATGCTTATTAAAGTTAGTTGTATGTGTGTCTGAGATTATTTGTAGAATATTTCATTATCTTCTTTATGTACGAATGAAAAGATTGTTATTTAAATGGAGGGAAACGGTAGCGTCAGAGGATATATTTTGAATATACGAATTGCTGACATCCTTAAGAAAAGATCGTAAATAGTAACTAATCGTTACAAGATTTTTTAGCTTAACTTTTCTAAGCTTATCGCGAATTAACATGATTAAGAAAAATATGTTCTGACAGGTTATAATAAAATGATAAATTTATGCTGCAAAAAAAAAACGAAGTAAAAAGCTATATAATTCGCTATTTTCAATTTTTTTCATCTACTTCTTATTTTTACCGTACACATATGTTATATGAATGTTTTAGCAAAGAAATAAACTTATAAATAAAATCTCCGACTCGGTACGAGCAATGTACGTCTGAGGACAAAACAAGCATTCGGAAAACAAGTTAAACCCTCAGATAAATGCGACATTATTTCAACATGTGACGTTAAAGGCACTGAAATAACCTACGTCCGGGCAGAATATGTGACAAGTAGGCAAACAAAGGAGCTCTTAAGGTGCGTATAAATTAGACGCACCGAGTCAGATAAGAAACATGTTACGAGAAGTTTCACACAGCAAACAAAACTATAAATATATGCAAACAAGACTATATAGCATTTTTTGCCGCAAACAGGATGATGAGCTGAGGAATATTGTATTAAATTTAAAAGAAAATTGCTTATCCTTATAAAATCCCGGCTGATATGTTTATCCAGTACTTCAAAAGTTAGATTACTAGTCAATATTGCTTGATGAGGTATCAAAACCCTATCTTGAATGGATCAGAACACAGGAAGGTTGTTTAGGAAAAGTAAGTTCCGTTGTCTTTCTACCTGAGTCGACCACTTGTAAACCAGGTAACTGCATAACTACATGCTAAACTTAGTAAACGTGCAGGTTTTTAACAAAAATGCGCGCAAAACGTTTAACGTATGTTTAATTACAGGCACCGCTCGGCATCCTATCCGCACTTTTTAGGACAATGAGACCGCTCTCGGCTTTGTGCTCCTGCAGACGCTATTCATAATTCACATTATCAGACTGAGTTTACTCAGCGACTTCGCGATGTCCTGGAGTGAGATTTTTCATTATTGAGTGATAGTTCAGAATGGCAGTTGTTACTTTAACTAGTATTTGAACAAGCTCACAACTTTTCGTTTTTGTAACTGTGAGCCTACTATTTCTAATTTTAAAATGATAAATATTGGCGGTAGCTTGTTATTTTGTTAGTTCCTACCATAAAAATTAAAGCCAAATGAGTGCATTGCACAGATCATATCGGAGTTAGTACGGCTTCAATAGGACAACACACACGCACAAAGGAAATCTTAGATAACCGAAAAAAGAGCCTCTACGAGTTTATCAGTGAATCCAGGGATATTGTTCGTTGGATTCGAACTCTAAATCCACTTAAGTGCGCAATAAAAAACGACATGGGGTGCAGAGATGGCGGGAATTGGTTTCGGATGTGTGCTATACTTCATCTAGTACTAAGCAATACTATAATTTCGGTTGCAGGATATCCTCGGTTTAACTTGGTCTGATATCGAGATCGGAGAGGGAATAAATCCAAGGGATTTGTGGAGCCATATTGGATCGCGCAAGTTTAGCGGACGCGTAATGACAGCGTGTGGGAGACGGTAAAGTTTGGAAGCGCTCGGATGTTTTTGCAGTAATCGGCGCTTACGATGAGTTACAATCGGAATGTTGGTAGAGAATCCACCCCTATTCTTATTTGTTATCATTTTTTTTATAAACATTTTAGTTAACCTTTTTTTTCGTTTAAACATTGTTATTGCTTGTTACATAACATATCAGTTAATGTTAACAAAAAAAGAAAGGATTCACAGAATACAAACATTTCATGTTGTTTTGGGCTTAAAAGTTAAACTTTAACCAGTCATAACGGCAAAGTGGCGTTTTGAAAGAATACTACAAATCAGTTCAGAAGTTTAGAAGCCTATATAAAACAAACAATACATTTTCTATCTTTATGATATAATTTTATAGTTGTGCGAATGGCTGGATAAAATGCAAATTCGCTGAAATGGCTATTTGTGTATCAGTCAATCCGTGTCAATACCGCGAAAAAGTTGCATAAAGCGCAGATATTTTTTTTTATACCTACTATTATTGACATAACTATCTGACATATTAATAAAATGTCTACGACAAGTTACTCATGATCATGTGTCAAATATCGATTTATGTTTTATGGTTCATTCTTTTGGTTTGACTTCAAAGTATAATTTTAGTTATAATAAAAGAATTGAATCGCAAATCAGATCGATGTTCGATACGAGAATGAACAATTCAAAATTTGTTTTAAATATTGAACGACCACAGTTATTGACTAGTAATGGAGTGAATAAATGAAAAATTGAGACGAAAGCTGTGCGGAAGGAAAACAACCAGATCAGGAATAGCACTTTCATTAAGCAGCAGAAGTTGTTATATCCGTGAAAAGACTAATAAAACGAACCGGCAAGTTATTAATATGCAAGCCGGTGAGTTCTATCCATTATCAGTTTCCGTATTTTTAATGAAATCCAACCCGGGGACCCAAGCAACTTCACTTTGAACTTAATTAATATTCGCATAATTTCGGATTGAATAATTTACATCCCGCTAAGACGGCCGATACTATCAATTGAATAGAGCGATATACCACACTTCAATTAACCAGGCTCCCACAAACCAAGCACACAAGGCCACTAACTGAATCGTACCACAATTTGGATTTTAACTTGGTAACAATTTCACTCTTATGGAGGATTTCACTTATCAGCGGTAAACAAGCACTGTATTCGTGTAGGCAAAATTAAGCCATTCTTGAAATCTACCCATTGGAGCCCTCATTAGGAACCCACCCTTAGCGATATCGTGTGACGATCGGGACTCTATGGTCGTGCCTAAAAACCGCAGGGCGTAAACTAAGGGCGGAAGCGTTTTTTGTGTTGTGTCGTAGCTTATATTTATTTAAAGGACTGAATATTTAACAAGCAAACTTCTTGTATTTGCTGCTTCTATTTTCACATAAGCCATCATTTTATGTACTACTACAATGATGATAATATATTATTATAATATAAATTTTGCTTAGAACAATGTTTACTTTAATATTCGAAAGATAAGGATGTGAAAAGCGAATAAAAAAAGATTCACCTTATATTTTTAAGGCTTACTTACCGCTTAATTGCATAGTCAATGAAATAATAATATTGGATCACAAGTGAAAACTTGATGATAACTTTACTCTTGTGTGTTTAGCGCATAAGTGGGAGAGTTTCCGCGAAATTTCAATCCGTGTTACTACAAATTGCTATTGGCCAAAGCCGTTGTTAGCTTTAAACGGAGCAGTTCATTGAAACGCGGCCTCATTGTATTAAGTTCTTATGTTATTAGCTTTTCGTAATTTTCTAAAGTTAGACCCGTGGGACGACTTTCGCGAAGATTGCGATTCGGTGAAAATCGCTTTGTGCCAATAACAACAACAATTGCGTTGAATTTGAACGGTTTTTTTTAAATTAAATCGTTGATATAATATTAAAAGTTATTGTTTATCGAACTGCTTGTGTTGGTTGGCATTTTCGAAATGTATCAGTATATATATATCTGCATTAGATTAATGCATAAATGCGTAAATGTATATATGCATTGTGGCAAATATTTATTATGACATATTACGTCGTATAATTTGGTTACTGTTTTTATAGCTATCATAAAAAGTTGGCGATGAAACATTGCTTTATTCCAATAGCAAGGAAAAATAAATAGTGTTATTTATGGGCTGTACATAAAATTTCGACTTAATATAACGAATAAATATGTGATGTAATTATAAAGTATTTCCTAGACTTAGCGTATCGCTTACATTTATAAAATGGACCATTTGTCTACGGCTAAGTCTTTCCAAATTGCTGAAACAATTTGTTTCATTATTTCAATATATCTCTTATCTATACTAAAATTCTAAAGAGACAAGATTTGTAAATTAGTGTATGTTTGTAATGTTAAACTGAAAAACTACCGATTTTGAAAATCTTTCACCGTTAGAAAGCTACCTCACCCTTTACTTACATAGGCTACTTCTTAACCTAGAAAAATCCAATGAAAATCTGAATATAACATAGGCGAAGCTGAAGACGGAATGTTTAGTAATGTAAATAGTGAAATAGTTTTTATTTCCAAGAAAAGAACAACTAAAATATTTAAGTTTTGATATCAATCGGCACCGCTTTTAGTAAAAATATGTTCATCATCGTCATCATTAGCAGCCTTTGTCCGTCCACAGCTGGACAAAATTCAAATAGAACAATGATATATACATTTGCAATTTCTAATCAAAACCAAGTAAACATTAACGTAACGAACGTATACATAACAAAGCATCGATGTGCCGCACGAAAGTTGCAAAGGGGGTTTGTTAGCCAAACACTTGTTTGTGCGATGTGTACACAACTTCACGCTTGACGAGCAAGTTAAGAACTTTGGCATCGCGGTCGTGTATGGGAGCGGAAGACAATATGCCCCGGCGCGACGTTTCGGTGTTACCAGTTTTCATAAACTTACATTTACGTTTTTATAAAACTTAATTTTTGGTTTTCGATGTTATTCAAATTAAAAAAGAGTATCAACCAAAAATGTTATTAATCTAATTTGTAATAAATAGGCAAATAGAAAATTTCCAGTCATATTGCTTGCTTACTGATTTTTGATGAGCAAACGGAATAATTCAATCGGTTCTACGAAAGCATTAATTATATTACAAAAAACCCATTAAATTCACAGATTGATTTGTTTGCATAAAGTTTCAGGTTTATTTAGAAAAAGAATACAAATAACTTCGACAATATCCAACAACATACATCAAACTATCACATACGATACATACATACCATAATCTCTGTGCCTGAACCATCGCTAATCGAATAACGCAATTGAACGATAATAATTCATTAACAATCTGTTTACACGGATGTTTAGCTAGCGTCAATTCGGCCATGTTTCGCTAAAACCCCGCACAGAATTCAGACCAACGTGCGCGTCTAATGATGCCGAATTGCCGTGTTACCCTGTCACGTTGGAAATTGGGGAATGTTTGTACTAATCATTCATCGAATTGTATTTTGCCCGTGCCTTATGGCAGCATGTTGGTAAATATTTTGATTATTTATACGAACACGAATACACATTTTTGGAGTTGAGTTGAGCCTATCAGTAGCATTATTCGGGAATAAGACTTCATCGTAAACACAAATAGTTACAAATGAACAAAAAGCTATTCAAGAAATATGTCACGCATCCTTTGCTTAAATAAATATTAAGTGCATTACATAATATACAGCAAATGCAAAGTATACAGTACTTTGCACAGATTATCTAACACTATGACAATATACATCACCGAATAAAATTCTTTGAAATTTCGGATTGTAGTCATAAATAAGTTAGCATTCTTCAACTTGGACTGCACTGCAAAATTCACTTAAAGGTAAGTGGCGTTGACGTAACGTATGCACTTTATGGTGTATAAATCAACGTACATACCCAAACCGTAAATCCGTGAACTGCAGAAACTTTCGATCGTAAATATCAATACTGGTGATCCGGGCAGTCCTAGTGACCTCTATTTTATCGGTCTCTATCTCTATCTCTACTTAACGGTATTTCTCACGGAAGTGACGTCATCCAGGTATGGTGAGGTTAATAGCACAAATATTTGCATGGCAGCCTCAAGGCTCTGTGTGAGATGTTTGCTCTCTGAAGATTTACACATGGCGAGCTAAAACCGTCGCCTTGTGGACCCCTGGATATACAGTTTACGGGATTACACTGAGGCCTAAGGAATATATAACGCATTTGTGCAAGATAAATAATATACTTTTTGTTTTTCATTGCAGTTAATCACTTTACAATTATTTATACTAAATCCGATGTTTCAAACCTTTAGGATGTCCATCATGGTCACAGGACAGACCAGAAGAGTCCCGAAAAAGGCAACTGTATTTCTATTGCAATTATTAAGATGTGAGTTACTGGTATGCTTTAGTTACATCTTTTTCCTTTGAAAATCTGCCAGAAAGTCCTTGGTGTCGTAGTATAATTATATTATTACTAAAAAGACATGAATAATATAATTTAACATTATATGTTGATAACGCGACTACTGTTTATTAAAAGAAGAAGCCGTAAAACATACGCATTGACTTCACTCGGCCAGCGTCATCTACAAATAAATAAAATTGGAGCGTCTGTTTGCAACATCGTGAAAAATAACATGATAAACAACCGGTACAAATAACAAAACAATTTTCTTTTTAAAATTTTGCCCAACTGTCAGTTTGTTCTGGTTAATATCTGGAACAACTGGTCTAATTTTGATAGGAACGTCACTGGAAAAATGTTGATGTAACTGGGAGAACCAAAGGCTATCTATATTTATCTTAAATATTTTTTTTCAAATTATAAAACCACGCGGATGAAGCCGCGGTCAACAGCTAGTGCAATATATAACGTTAATGTTACCCAAAAACCGGAGTTATTCACGACACTAGTTGGGGCAACTCGACACCGCTCCGGCAGTCCATAAAGTGGCAACACCCGGTCCTAGCCAGGGAGAACTGTCGCGCGCAGGTGCCGGACATAAATAACGGGCGACAGGTCGACTTTGGCCCGGAATTTGTGACTTTTTAACTGTCCCACGCTGTATGGCTGCAGTGTTTTTGGATGCGGTAGAAATACTACATAAAAAAAGGTTGATGGCAAGTCTTTAGTAAGCCCAGTGCATAAATTTACGCGGACCTTAAGTAAGCAGGTGAGAAAAGTTTGATACGATCCAGTATTCCGAAAGGCATTGCATCTTGCGCCCTGCCCTAGTGAGTGGTGTTATAATTGCGGGTATAAATCGTAACGATTATGATTAAGGCCCTTTTTGGTTTTAGTTTCTTGCTAGAGCTAAGTTATTACGTAATGAAAAATTATGTACAAAAACCTCAGAATATTTAGATGGATAACTTAAAAGTTTCCTATCTATACTTATTCCGCCCAACATTACAACGATGTCGTCACGAAGCGTTTCCTCAGTGATAAAACTGAGCAACTTATATACTGAAAATCTGATTTCCTGTTTGATGTTAAACGTAAATATATATATACATATATACATATTTACTAATTATTTAAGTCATCACATATATTTTTATATGTAATTAAGATCATGAACGATAATCTTGTTAGAAAGAAAAATTTTAGTATTTTTTCCTACACTCCTATGTTCTTATAGGCTTAATTTGCGTAATCGAGGGATACACCTTTTCTGCAACGAGATAAAAACTAACTTTTTTATTCAATAAGATGACCCAAGGTGACCCCGTAACCACGGCCGCTGGAAAGTGATCGAAACGTCGGGAATTTAAAATGTAAAATAAACGCGATAAATAAAAAAAGTATTAACTTAGGTCACCTTGTCGCAATGAGAATAGCATCTAACTTTTCCGTTCAGCCCAACTAGTTTGACATGATATTCGAAGGACCTGTCTCAGGTCCCTAATTATTCCGTATCGATATTAAAATACTTTATATCGATATCGCATTGTAACAACACTCCCCGTAACACTTGGTCGGGGTCCAAAGATATGCAACAGGAACTGGGAGTCGCGCGCCGTCCGCACCGCGATTTGCATCTTTGAATTATGGATTTGCGGCCGAAATAGAGAGCCGCCGACGTTTCAGCAATACGCCACTCCGATGTCGAATTGGTAATGTGAGATTGAGTTTAGGTCTAAATTAATAACGTTGAATGGTGTTGTTTATATTGTTAAGTTACTGAAAATTGTAATACAAATGCAATTTGATCTAATTTACACTTTTTTAAATAGGCTTCAGGTTAAAAACTAAACTAAAACTCTGCTCAAGTGGAATATTGATTTGATTGTCAATTTCAATCAATCGATCAATGGTGATACATTGTTCATGCTTTTCACTCTACTGGAACTACTGTATTTATCATGAAATATTTTATAATGTACTAATTAATATGATGAGGAGAATTAATACAATTATTACCTTTTAAAAGTGTCACTTGCAAAACCTTATAAGTTCCATTATAACAATATATTTTTAAATGTTAATAAATTTACTAAAGTCAGCATCAAACAAAAGATAGGATTTCACAAAGGAAATGAAACTCATAAGTACACCTCTAGCATAAAGTAAATTGTAATAGGATTAAAAAACAAACCGAATTTGGAACACAGAATCAGTATCTTAGTGAGGCCATTATCGCGGACAAGAGAAGGCGGATTAAGTTCCAGGTGCCGGCGCGGATTAGCGGATATAATGAAGCAAGATCTGCAGCACCGTAGATCCGCATTCGTAGATCCGCGGCGAGCTCGAAACAATAGAGGCAGTTTCGGCCAGTTGTCAACTGGCGTAATCTCGCTTTACACTCGCAATCCCACCTTCCCAAAGTCGACTTAAATCCGGAAAGAACCGGATGCGACCGGTTTAGCCCGGTTCGCCCTCAGCCTTTTGCTACGCGGATTATAACTAGCTTTTTAATTGCAGCAGTCTTAGTTTACTGCGATTTACATTGTGCTTCATTTATTAAAAGATCGTCGTATTTGCATAATCATTTTCTTTTTTTAGTTATAGCCATGTATTCGTAGTAAACGTACGAATTTGTTATGTATCGATAAATGTATATGTTATACAGGCGGTCTAGGGCTACGGCCAAAAACTAGTAAAACAAACATCATAAATATATAAAGTCTAGAAAATTCTATTATATTCCCATTAGATAATTTCTTTATTAGAATGAACAGAAGATCGTTCTCAATATTGCGTAATTTAACATTCAAAGATCCGTTGTCAACACAATGCCGGATCTATTACAAATAAACGCTTCCAAATTAACTATTTCAATTACTACGGTATCATCATTAATTGGCATTCACCGCCCGAGGTGATCGTTCTCTTAGTAAATAATACAAACGGAATATTTCGTAATAGAGCAATCGTGAAGCGTGTATCCGAATATTAATAATATTTGCATATATATTCTTAGGGTCCAGAAACGGTCTTAAGGCTGTCGCTAGCCTAATTTGCATTACGCTGATTGATTATTCAATCGGACGGCCGCAGAGACTACCCCCCGCGACCGCCGCCCCCTGCCGACTGCGGTACTGGACACTGGAATTGATTCCTATGCTAATTTACGGTGTAATCCCCCCCACCCCTCACTTTGCCCAATTAGATGACCAACACATAGTGGTTGCCCGTAATTATGATTTTGAATTTGGAAGTGTATTATTCTTAAAGAGCATTTAGCAAAACATGCCAGTGTTCTTGACAATTAAAACAAAATCTTCCTGTTAATGACTCAATGATGATTTACAGTACAATTTATGTGCGAAGTCTCTGTTATTTCACGCATATGCATACGCATGATCACATGTATCCATACCCATAATCCACAAACTTCCTCGGAATCTTTTAAAAGAAAAAAGACACTGCAAGATAGACAAATCATTTACTAAAGTAAAATATGCTTTCTTACAGACAAATAACTCAAAACTATCTGAACTAGGGAGCATCTCTATTAATTAATACCGTTTAAACGAGTCCACCCTTAAGGACTCGCTAGCCAATGTCGTCTGATAAATATTAAAAGTTTTCGACTCTTTCAATTATTCCGCAATAAAAGCGACAAGGATCGGGAACCGTCGGGATTACCTTAATGACTAGACGTCCTGGAGTTGGCCTTTTAGCGAATTAGCTTTGAGGACGCAACGGAGCCAGCGATCGGGGGATCCTTTATTTTGCTCGGGAGTTTTATTAAAAGCTGGCGAGGAGCGGTGGCCTACATCCCCATGTTCAAAGTCGATGACATCGGACGGTCTGTTTTGTTTTTTTGCATTAGAAATAAAACTATTTGTTTAACGTTTTCCAGACGTTTTTTGTCTTTCCATCGTATAAACCTTTGTACTCAGACGATATATATTCTCAAGATGAGAAGGCGTGCATTAGGGGAGGCCTATGTCCAGCAGTGGACTAACACAGGCTGATGATAATTATATTACATATTAAGGTAAACAGCCGCATAAAATAAAAAAAATGGGTGCGTGTATTTATGTACGCGCGTGAGAAGCTTATACTCTTTGGCATCATTACAAAATTAATATATTTATATAATAATATATTTAATATAAATTTAAATATATATAATATATTATTAATAATAGATATATATATATATATACCAAAACGAACCTTAATCCTAACTCATAGAGCACATTATGCAACAACTATCGCAAATAAAAACGACAACTCCATTATCATCACGAAAATGGACCTTATCACTATGCAATAAGGTCCATTTCACCGTTTCATTATAAACTGTTAATTTTGTGTCACAGGTGCGCGCGCATCTTAAAATTCTCTCTCAACATTTTTCATAACGCCCTAAAGAAATATAACTTCAAAAGAAAACATTTATTCTGGAGCGCACGAAAACCTAACACTAATGCCCTGCATTTTTAATTTACGCGTCTCATCGTTAATAATGACACGTCTCCACCACAGACTTAACAAAATAAACAATTAAGTCAATTACAGACCAGCGCAACTTAAACAACACAAGCAGCTTAACTGTTACGGTGTTTTAATTTTATTTTAATCCAGCTAAACTATGATGATGATGAAATTGAAAACTATATATTATTTTTTTGTAAACGCTACATAACTCATAGATATTTGTGGAGTTAATAAATTCTTCGTGATTATTTTTGTAACAAACATCCTTACATTTTTTTTCATATGTATACCAGTCAGATAATAGGTAGGTCAATAGGTAGCTTACCAGCTTCTTCTACTATATGCACCTAATGTATACAGAGTAGAGAAGAGGCATGCAGGCAGGCAGAAGTAAGCATGCCATCAATGAAATGTATAAAAAATATTATTCGATCACATATTTATAATTTTTCTATGGTGTATGTTAGTAAGATGTAATGTATGCGTCCCGGACGTCGGTGAATTCCACTCGCGTATCCGGAAGCATTGATTTCTTACGACTTAACCAATCAGCGTCCGGCGGAGAACTGGGACGCGCTTTTTCAAACGGTCTCATGAAAAATTTATGGGACGAGCAAGGACGGCGTCCGTGAAATAACGCTAAAAGCCGCGAGCGCCACTAAGCACCATCTAAGTTTTTACAATAAAACGTTTACCCCGCGGCAAATTGTACGGTTGTATACGTTAAGAGAGATTTTAATATTTCATCCAGTTTACATTTTTATGTATACAATCTTTAATAAATAAAACGTTAAGGTTAGAAATAAGTGAATGTTCAGAATTTATTTATTCAAACAAGAATTAATAGCAACCCTAGAGTAGTCTTTTCAGCATCCCTAAAGGCGCGTAACGCGGCGAATATCCTTAGTTTATGGACGCCCGGGGCTGAGGTGCACTAAGCCGCTTTTAGAGAATTTACTGGCGGGCTTTGTGACGGAATCTACAGAATATACGCGCGTTCCCTTCAACTCGTACCGAAACAGCAATTACACATTTATTTACGGTATTTGGCTGGCCTTAAAAAAAAGAAAACAAAAAAAGTACTTTTCGAAAATGGAACAAAACGGCCTACGAGAACTTTAATCATACATCAGCCTTTATGGTGGGAACTCTGAGCGGGAAACGGCGGGTTTTTTCGAGAATAATGGAGTGGTCCGGAGTCACTCGGCAGGTCGTTAGCGACTCTAAAGTTGGAACTCGCTTCGGGTCCGGTGTCCGGCGTCCGGAGTCCAGCTCTGTCCGGACCCGTCGTCCGGGAGTGTCCGGATGATTAATGACCGTTTCGGCGCAACTTGGCGGTATGCGGTCGAGTCTACTACGGTGGCGGCATAATTCACCCCTTTTGCTCGCTGTTTTGTTGTTTTTATGGCCCCACGTATTGTCCAATGAATATTTTCGCATGATTAATGGATAATTTATTTGCATTTTTATTCGTATTGCCTCACGTTAATGTTTAATTTAGTATTACTCAAGAGTGTTTTGTTTTAGTGTGGTCTAGCGGTATTGGCCCTTGCTTTATAAACCGGAGGTCGTGGAATACGAATCCCGCGGGAAAACAACTTTGTGATGCCAATGTTTTCTGGTAGGTAAGGACAATTTAGGCCGATTACACAATTGTCTGACAAGTAAGATGATCCATGCGTCGGACGGGCATGTAAAAAGTCGGTCCACCCACCAACCCGCAGCTGGTGGAGGAGGTGTACATTAGGCCTATGTCCAGCAGTGGAATAACACAAGCTGATGGTGATATTTTGTTTTATTACAAAATTTTATAAATTAGCCGAGCGATATTATATATAGAATGTGCTGCGAAAAAATATTACAATATTCATTCCATTTATGCAACATTTGTTACAAGAATATCGTTATATCCTTGAAATATCGATAAACAAGTTAAATAACGTTACATAAAACAACAAGGGGCCAAAATAAACCGTTTTTTTGTTACAAGTCCTATTCGCATACTTTTCGAAATTATTAACTTGTAAGTTTGCACAAAACACCTTTATCTACTGGAATACCTACAACAAAGGCACATTTTAATTGTATTTAACAGTCCATTAGGATAGTGGCAAAAAGATTATCTACCGCCTACAATAAGGGTTATCCGGGATCGGTAGTTAATGAAGAGTTAATCCGGCCGGTTCTAGGCCAACAATATCTGTTTGCCAAGACCCGAATATTTGCCGCCGAGAAACGTTCGATTTTGAGCAAGTAGTAAGTTAGTTTATTAAAAATTATGCGTCTATTTAAGTATAAAATTGTCGGTATATGGCATCGAGGTTTTTAATGCACTTATCTTACAATAATATAATTAAAATAATTATTATAAGATAAAAATGTACCTACATTCCCCAGTATAGCACCCTTCTTTTAAATGACCTATATTAGTAAGTATACCTATATTCCCATAACAGATTCGGTATATTCACTTTGTATAAGCAAATAATTATTTATAGATTAGGATACGGGATATTTTGAGATGATTTAAATAAAGAAACACGATAATATTTATGATATAAAATAAACTATTGTGCATTTAAACTGTTAGTGTCCACGATTACAAAATCTATATATTATTAAATAAAATGACTTTACGGATTTTATCGCGTTTATTTTACATTTTGAAATTCCCGATGTTTCGAACACTTTCCAGCAGCCGTGGTCACGGGGTAGACTGGAGAATCTGTATACATAACTATAATCTAAAACTAATGTTTCAAATCAAACTGCGTTTCAATTCTTCATCTCCTTCGAAACCTTAAGACTGATGGACGTGAATATTACGTATTATGGTGCGTTGCCCTGGTAACCATTGCTTTACACGCATTTCTTTTTTGTGCCCTTTGGATGGATGATTGTAGAGTGTTTAAATTTCAATTAAAGAAATTATTATGGATCGCTGCTGAATTTTTATCTATTAGTGTCACAAATTATCTCTACTTGGTTACTACAGTAACTTAATCTGCTCCGTAATAGATCGTTACAAAGTTGCATTTGACACATTATTAATACGTTTCACACCTAAGCGAGGGCGGGCCGAGGCGCGGCCTGAACTCCTGAAAAATGGCTGAAATCGTACGAAATCGCGGTGTAATTGGAAAAGTTGTAGCAACAATTTCCACCGTGAGCAAGTTCCAAATTGGAAAGTTGTAATTAAAAGAGCGGGAACTTAATTCAATAGAGCGGGCGCCTTCGAGCGGAGGAATGGTGAATTAATCATAAGCGTTCCAGGAGCCAATCGTGGCCGGCGAAATCGAAACTTCACGATACGTTTTATTGCCTTTGCGGGGAATGGAATGAGGATTTTTATCGGAGCGCGAACGTTCTGCAGCGAGTTGGACTCAAACAGCGGCGCTTTTTTAAGATGGACGCCGGACTGGTATTTAATAGACGTTTCTTCGACTGGATGAAGTTAGACATTTAAGATTTATTCATATTTAAAGTGCAGAACTGGCAGTTTAGATATTTCTGAATATTTTGTAAGTTGGATAAAATAAAGGATGTTTGGTGTATTTTTTTAATTGAAATTGTTCTACAAGTAAATTGGATTTAATTATTAGGGGCCAGATTAATTACATTGAAAAATAAGTAAATAAAAAATAACAATCGACCCTGGGAAGGGTTTAAAATGTCTTCTTAAATAATTGTAAAGTAATTTAATGCGATAAAATCCTAAAAAATTATATTATTTATCATAATAAAAACAAAAATATGCAAACTATCTGTTATTATATTGTTTTCAGCACGTTATCGTGTTTATAAAATCTTTCATTGACTAAATATCTTAAACGATACATACAAATTTGCTTAGTAATGTTTATATAGGTCAGAATGGATAATAAATACGGGGCAACATCAATATCCGAGGCTTTATAACCCGTTGGGTGAGCTATAAAGCACACTTTGTTGTAAAAATACAGGGTTTTCTGAAAATATCTCGAACGATAGCCTTAAGAAAACTTCCCCAATCAGAAACGATGCGATGCGTTTGAAAGCTACATCAAAAGTCCATTTCGGGGCAACCGGCTATACGTCTTGCACGTAGATTTAAAGCCGCTGGAATTAACTAGCTAGCTTTAGATCTTTGGTACTTCACTTATCAACACTCAAGAGGTTTTAAAAAAAGATTTTTTCATCGATAATTGTGCATTATGAACCGTGTTTGGGTTTAGCAAAACTTAAATCTATTCTAGTGTGTTCATATGAAACGTTAACTCTATTAATTCTTGTACACCAGAAAATAATATATATCATTTAGCACATACAAACATAAATTTATAAAACAAATCATAAAATTAACAATAATCATATTTTTGCTAATTTTATGAATTGTTCAAGTAGATGTTTTCAATGAGACGATATTACTGTATGTACGCAGGCTTTATCATTATCATAGTGTGTAGCTCTACTATTTATTATTTTTCAAATTCTATATTTGACTTTAGCTGTTCGGCAATAAGTAAACTTATATGGCTTGAAAAAACACCACACATGTTTCTGCAACTTTACGATACGACCAGGGGATATGAGAGGAATACAAAACGTCAGGTATGAATTAATAAATGTTTCCAATACTTATCTGCTGTCTTGTCTATCCCAAAATATATCGATATACGCCGTTACCCTTTAAACGCAGGTTGAGTTTTCACCTAGCCGATTTGGCTAGATTAAATACTTAAAAACTATTTAAGCTTCTATGTTAAAATACATATAAAATTCTTTACCTAAAAAAAGTAATAAAAGAAGGTTCTTCCAGAAGCTTTAGCCCCGCACGGACCGTCGTCGCATTGTAGAGCGTCTCAACCTTTTGAAATTCAACGATATTTTAATGGCCACTATCGGGGTGGTTCGATTGATTCCTTTTTTCCCGCCACTGGCGGCTTTGACGGCCGCCATTGGCCCGGGCGCTTTTTATTTACGCTTTGAATTTCGAACGGGCCACTGTTTATTGCCAGTTTCATTCTTTTTTTTAAATGTCGCCAGAGCTGGTTATTAACGTTCGTAGGAAAATTTATAGGTAATATTGTTTATTGAGAGCATTTTAATTTTTTTTTTACGTATATTAACGTAAAAATGAATAAAACTGTATTGTTATTATTATTTCTTCCCCAAATTATAGCGTTATAAATAAAAAAAAAAGTCAAATAGATAATTTGGTTTAATATAAGTTTTAACTTTGACATTAATTAAGTTAATATTTGTTATTTGACACAATATCTCGAAGCCCGCTTTAGCCAATGCTGTAAGTAAAAATAATTTAAAATATTCTATTATATCAATTACATATAAACAAGATCATCATAGAAAAACAAAATAGTATTCATATCTTAAAGCATTTATCAATTACGTCGCTCACATTTCATGTGCTAATAATGTAATCAAAGCCCAATGTGTACATTTAAATTGAGTACCAAAGTCATTTGTAAACGATATAGGTGATCAAACAAAGATAAATCCATGTCAATAAACTACAAAGCTTCCATAAACTCCGATTAATACACAGCCCCACCACAAATACGACGACGCTAATAAACGAAAGTTCACAATGTCATGTTTACATTAAATTCCGTATAATCCGCAACAGAAACACGATAAACATCCGCGCAGCCAACGGTACCACGTATCGCTAATAATTGGAATCATGGAGCACATTTACATTCCATCATGCTAACAAGAATTTAGATTTAAGCGTGTTTATTTTAGAGATCGATTCGTGTAAAATATCCCACGCCTAATTCCTATCATAGAATGGACCATCGCCTGTCACTCGCAGCCCCGTATCTGGTCCTATTTCATTAATTGAACTGACATTTCAAATACAATACGCGCACCGTATTCTATTTTAGAACTCGAAGCGAAGTGCCAAATAAGTGCTCTGGCCGCACGTTATTGCGAATTTCATAAACAAAAAAATTATTAGAAAAATGGTGGCGATGATAATGAAAAATTAAAAACTATTCATCATCATCACCAGCCGTTAGTCCACAGCTTTTGCACCATATCCCACCACACTGGTCTAATGCGGGTTGGTGACCGACTTTTTACATGCCCGTCCGAAGCAGGGATCATCTTACTTTTCAGAAAATTGGGTGATCGGTTTGAAATTGTCCTAACCCTAGTTGGTTACGTTAACTAGGAAACAACAATGAAAATTTGTTAGGTCCCAACAGGATTCTAACCCACGACCTTCGGTTTATAAAGCAAGGCCCATACTGCTAGGCAACGAGGGCGGTTAAAAAGCTACTCATTTTCAAAAATAGAACTCCCTTTTAGCATTTGTCGAAAAATAGAGTTGAAGATGGGAATTTTAACAGCGTGAAGACTGAATGCATCTGAGTTTTTCAAAAATTGTGAGATCAAGTACGTAACGAGAGAGATATTGCCACGGGATTTTTATGCGGATTCTTTTTGACCTATATTCCTAGGTCCTAATTAGGACTCTCGGTAGGAAATATAAACTGAATATAACGCCGCTGGCGCAATTCCTGTTACCGCTGTAAAATTCGAGTAGCGACCCCGACGTGCATCTGCCGGGACTGAAAAAAATATAACAAACATTTTCATTATTCCGCCCGTGGACTGGAATAAAATAATTAAATAATTTAACGCGAATCCCTTTGTGACTGCTTTTCGTAGTTTATTATAAATACAAACCGCAAGCCGGTTTTAATTCGGAACGATGTTTCGAAAACTTTATATCGCTTTTTAATTTTGAAAATTATCTCATTACTTTATATGCCATTCGCCGTTGTGTTAACGCATAGTACTTTTAAAAAGTTATTAATAAATAACTATATGTTTTATTTTCGTTTAGAAAATAATTTATTGTTTAGAAAATAACCTTAATTTGCTTACGAATGCAGCAATCGACATACCTGCGAACAAAAAAAATTATTAGTAAAGATGGTATTATAAGGCCCTTCGATTTTTCGAGGCTTGATATTTTAACACGTTTATTTTAATATAAAAGTTTAAATCTTGTGATTATTATAACATCGACAAAATATTATATGGAGAGGATCTGGGGGAGGAATACTAATAATCGCCTAGTACGTAAGATGATACATCGACCAAGATGTATATGAGAAAAGTAAGTCTTGTTTACTACGGCTAGGTCAGTGCTATCTAATATTCATCATCATCAGCCTTGTGTTGGTCCACAGCTGGACATAGGCCTCCCCTAATGCACGCCTGCACAATTTAGGGGGTTTAATCGTATCCCACAACGCTGGTCCATTGCGGGTTTGTGAGTGGACCGACTTTTTACATGCCCATCCGACGCATGGATCTATTACTACTTTTCCGACAATTGCACGATCAGCCCAAATTGCCTTAACCAACTAGGAAACAATAATGAAAATTTGTTAAGTCCTACAGGATTCGAACCACGACCTCCGATTTATAAAGCATTTTACTAATATACTGACATCTAAAACATCGAGTTTCCAGTGTAGTCCAACGCCAATGTTTACGAGTAATAGCTGTCCTTTGGGTAAGACTTGAACGAAAGCCGGTTTTGCGACAACTAGGTTAAATATGAAGTAAAAGAAGATTGTCAAAATCTATTGACTTTAAAGTTAAACTTGTGTCAGATTGATCATTCATCGAAGAAGACTATAATGTAAATTATATCACGGTAGTATTAAAAGAAGCATAAATTGAAAAGTTTTAACAACACGTAAATTTAGTCTTGTTTTCTATACGTACGTTACTACTATTGACTATTTGAAATAAATAATCTGCCTCAGATGAGTTCTAAGATAACACAGACGGACACGTACTGAATACTATTCAGTTAATAAAACCGATTTACATAAGAATGGTCGTCTACGAATAGCAGATAAGGAATGATGCGCATCCACACCTGACGGTACGGTGTGCATAGACGGTTATAAAGAAATATTGGAGCCCTATTATTGTCTTCGATAACACTCTTTTCTTGTCTAATTTTCATAGGATGTGTTTATATGATCGACTATGTTATTGTAGTCACTTGATATGTCCATAGTTTTTTAAAGAATAATGCTTAAAGTGGTGAAATACTCAGACTATGTAAATAAATATTCATGTTTTAATGGTAGTGGGGAATAGTGCAGAGATTTTAAAATAGTTAAATGTTAAATAATGGCATACGTACGTAATTTTTTAACTTAAAATTATCAAAGTAATATAATATACTTCAAACTCTAGATTCATTAAGATACAGATAGTACAGCTTCAATATGTAAAAGTCATTGTTGGAAAAAATATAAATAATTTGCTACATTAAAAGCAAAGTTTAATCGAAAGTGGCTACACAATTTTATTGTAAGTAAGAAATTATCCATATAGCGTATCTATGAATTATTTAATAAATCGACTAAGACAAAATCGTGTTTGGTAACTCGATATGATCATTCCTTTAAATGTTTATTTCTTATTTTAGAATTAAAATTACAACATCAAGTTTAATTTAACTTTTAAATTGGTGATGTTACGATCAATTTATTAGGCATCTAAGATTTTGGGACCGAGATTTGGGTTGATTTCTTAAGTAGAATGTTCACACAAGATCTCTAGGCTTATGATTGTTGTATTTTATTTCATCATCATCAGCCTGTGATAGTCCACTGCTGGACATAGGCCTCCCCTAATACACCTCCATTCATTAGGGGATTTTTGGACCGTATGCCACCACACTGGTCCAATCGGGTTGGTGGGTGGACCGACTTTTACATGCCCATCCGACGCATGGATCATCTTACTTTTAGACAATTGGGTGATCGGCCAAATTGCCCTAACATACTAGAAACAACAATGAAAATTTGTTGAGTCCCACAGGATTCGAACCACGACCTCCAGTTTCTAAGGCACACGCCTATACCATTAGGCTACGGAAGCAGTTGTATTTTATTTATTTGCTGTAAAAAAAACACGCAAATTCAATTAGAATTAATTTTGCTAAAAAATAGAAGAACCGACTCATATTAATTTAATGAATATAAAACAACCAAAACATATTTTTGATCGACTCTGATAACTTCCTTGTGTCATATTAAACGAGATATACAATATTCCTTAATACTTAAAGGGTTAATTAATCGTAAGAACGAAGTACGTGAAAAGTGTTCAATGTATTTCTAGATCTATCGAGTTGTACTACAATTGACCATTTTGCCATTTTAATCTAAACAGAAAATGCTTTACAAACATTTGTTTAAATTATAACAGTCCGCTGAATTCACTTAATATTTCGAAAGACTTATACATTATTTACTTTTTTATCGGTTCACCCGATCACGCAAGTGTTTAAATTTGTTCCCTTTCTTCTATATTCATTGCCATACAGATTATAACGAAATTCTCGTATTTTTTATAAGCGAAGCGAGAAAATAAACTTATCTCATGCGCTCAAATTACACGATCCCAATACTAAGATAAGATATAATCAAACGACAAACATCCCAGAAACAGAACCGGAATTATTACCGTTTATGCCATTTAGCACCCATCTAAAATACTGTGTAGTTATTTTAACGTGCGTATACCCAAGTCGAGCAATAGTCACCGAGCGTGAGAATGTGTAGCAACGAACATTTGGAAATTGCGTATAATTATACACGGATACGGCTTAACAGGGCGAATGCACTCCGATCATTAATATGTCACATGCTTGTTCGTTGTATACGCACTTTTACATTCCATAGGGGGGCTGGCAGGGTAATCACATATTTAGAGGGCGATCCTATTGTAATGAAAGCCCTTTGTGGCGATAATCGCGTCATAATACACAGATGGGTAGGGTTGCGCCTAAAGATGTATAAAAACTTATAAAATTCTCTTTTAAGCCTTTAAAAACTTTTAAAGATTATCAAAATATAGACTTATAAATTACTTGATTAAAAATGCGTTGAATTAAATTTAGGAATGTGTTAGATATCTAGTATTCTTGCTGTTCGAATTCGAATTTGAAGCATAATTGAATATATAAATATTATCTGTATATTACGTCAAAAAGAGAACAATTTAAGTACTTTTTGTGTGTATCAAACTTTTTTGATCGTAACTATTAGAAGTCATTAGCTTTATATTGTGGTAAAATGACATCGTACACAAAACAATATACTTTAGCTAGCTTCTTCTGTTGCTACCTAAAATACCATGAAAAAATACTAGGAATTGTAAATTAATTGTCTTCCATTTGTTATATCTAGCATACGATACACAGTAAAATCGTGTAAGTACACTATAGGAATACCAATATGCTTTGTTATTTATATTTTAAATTGAAACAATTTTTTTGCTCTTTTTCAACCCTAATTCGCCCAAACAAATCCGCTGGTCGGAGATTGCCTCCGAGTGGAAATGCAATGGCAAGTCATAAAATATGAAGTTTTAATTAAGATTGGACCGATTTTTAAATTTCCAATTAAACGTTTTTATTGTTATGAAAATATGTATTTTCTTTTATGTTATTTTTGTTCAAGAAAGAACATCTGCTGAATATCCCTTATCCACTTTTTTATTAATGATATAAGAATTTTAAGCGAATTGGATTTTTTATAATATATTACATAGAAATTCAATATAATTGACCTACACTAATGAGTTTAACTTATTTCTAAGCAAAAAATTAAACTCCATTACTGTTTATTCCTTACAAAACGATATCGGAGTAATATACGCCATATTTGCAAGCGGCTAATTCCGAAGAAGAAAGGTTTTAAATTTCTCCAAATTAGATGGCCATGAACGAACCTGATAAGATAATAGGCGACGTGAATTAAGTAAATTCAATCCGAGGTGAATAGGGGGGTGGTTAAGTGTAGTGTAAGTTTCATTGTTGCTCAAAAAGAGAAGTAAACAAACATTCTCCTGGATGTGATGAGGACAGTAGCTCGCGTAATTATATGGAGACACAACATCGTAAAATCCAAGCGAAACTGCGGATTCTTATGTCATTTCTTATAGACAGCTATCGACAGCTATCGCTCGCCATGCTGGACGTTTTAATCATTGCTTGGCTTTTTGTGAATCACCTTACTTTAAAATCTGGTTATCAGCCGGCGATGTCTGGTTATATAGCCATGCGTCTTGGAAACCTTGGAAACTTACCGACTAACTACTTATCGGTAAACGAGACGTAACATATTATATCACAAGGCGAAGATTTGTTGGTATCTATATGGTATATAGTTGGTAACTAAGAATCGCAAGAAGGCCCTGCGCTCATAGTACCTTTAGCTTTCTTTATTTAAAAATGTTACTTTATTTTGCACACAACTTTTGCTAAAAATACTATACAGCATAGGGCATATAAGGGCAACTGCAATTAAAAATATGAAAGTATTTAAAGTAAGGGCACACGTGGCGAGAGGGCAATCGATCCAGCAAATTAGCCAGGGTCCCGCTTCCCTCGGGAGCCCGTGGAATTGATGCCATTATTACCCGGCGACCGTTACATGGCGGGGTGGGTCATGGGCTTAGCACTGTGCACGCAATTATTCTACTGATTGGATTTTGTTTACGGGCTGCTTTAGCCTGTTATTGGCCAGTCTAGCGCTTAACGAATTACTAGATTGCGGTCGTCGATATTCTTGGAAATTACTGATACGTTGCTGAAATGGTACTGAGAAACAAAATATTAGATTAATATAAACCAAATATTAATAATAATAGCCAATTAGAAACAAACAAACTGCCTCCATAGCCTAGTGGTATGGGCGTGTGCTTTAGAAAACGGAGGTCGTGGTTCGAATCCTGCAGGGACTCAACAAATTTTCATTGTTGTTTCCTAGTTGGTTAGAGCAATTGGGCCGATCACCCAGATTGTCTGAAAAGTAAGATGATCCATGCGTCGGATGGGCATGTAAAGTCGGTCCACCTACCAACCCGCATTGGACCAGCGTGGTGGATACGGTCCAAAAACCCTAATGGATAGGGGTGTATTAGGGAAGCCTATGTCCAGCAGTGGACTATCACAGGCTGATGATGTGATGTGAAGAAACAAATCGTCGATATTGTGAATCGAATGTCTTCGTATTTAATTATATGATATTAATAGAGTTGTGATGTAGAAGGGGGTAGTTGAACCCGTAACATGAACTCTTTAAAGTCTGAAATTAAAAAAAAAACCTAAGCACTATATGTTACAGCAAATGGTTACCTGGTATTGTATAATAACTTTCATAAGAACCGCAAGAAATATTAACAAAACAAGCATCGTCAGCAGCTCCGTAGATTGCTGACGGTAATAAATCAGTCCAATGAAACGTTTCGTCTGAAAACGGACCGGAGATTAAGCCAGGAGTTGTAATCAGCGTTAAAAACGAGCAACACTCCTGGGCCCCATGTTACCGGGAAGTGAACTTAATCCGTTGTTTAGCGAGAGATTAACGAGTTGCTTATCGAGTGAGGTCAGTGGCTGTCTCTGGCTACGTAGTTCGATTAAAGGCCGTCTTATTGGATGATTGTATTGAGTGAATGGAAGATAATAGTAAGCCTATAATCTAAGACGCAGCCTTAAAACAATTTTGTTGCATACTGATATGTTTTATTTGTTGAAAAACTAACGTTTTGCTCAACTAGGGAGTAGTATGCGATGAAGTTTGATTCATAATTCTAAACACTAAACTTTACCAAAGATTAGGATTATAATGTACGAATATATAAGTGAAGGAAAGATATACTTCTTTTGATTCATATATAACCTGAAGCACAAATTTCTCGTTGATTGCCACTGATCAAATGATGTGAAAAAAAGTGTATGTTTAGAGCTTTCAGCCATTACACGTTTAAAGCAGTTTTAAACATTTTATTTACTTTATTTCTGAAAGTATGATGTAAAACCTGTTCTAAATACATGATAGATAGAGTAACATACGCTTTTCTTTATTTCAAGTTTGCTGAAATATGACATCGTAGGATCTTCGGAATTAATTAACGTGCGGACAGAGTCGGAATTCTACCCAATTTAAGGCCACTAAAAGGGCTATTACCGAAGAGTTATTTAAAACGTTAAGCTCGAATCAGCCCCGGATTAACGCAACGAAAGTGTCACAATCGCCATATAATTGCCACTCGCGATTGCGTAAACAAAATGGCGTCGGCATTTGTCTTCGCGAGGCGTTTAAAGCTCGCCCATTAAGGTGAAGGAACGGCCAGAATAACCACCTGACGCTGAGAAATGCCTCCTTAATTGAAGGGCAGGGGGCTGAAATGTTTAAGCCGTTATTTGTTTCACTTATCCTTAATGTTTACAGTTGACTGTTTATAAATTGACGTAAAATACGCAGAATCAAATTGGCATTAAAACGTTAACTCTGACATAAAGACGCTCTAAACCTCAGTCTGTACCGTAACGTCGGGCGTTAAAAAGTACGTCATTTTGCACCCAGATATTGATCTAATTTCCGGTAAAGTATGGTTAATTTACAGAGGTATTATATTTCAAGCCGCTGAAGAAGATTGGTCAATTCCTACCACCTGTTAAGTGCAATATTCCTCTACAAGATCCAGGAGTGTACAAGTTAGATTGTGACTGCGCCTCTTATATTGGACAAACAAAGCGAGCAATAAGAACCCCGTGAAGGAACATATAGCTGACATTAAACATAAAAGACCCAACAAGTCGGCAGTGTGGACCATACCTTAAATCCCAAACCATTACATCAGATTTGATCGACCACAAATCTCGCTAAAGAACACCGATTCCTACCAAAGATGATCCGTGAGGCTGAGGCTTGAGATAAGAAAACATCCAAATTTCAATAGAGAAGATGGTTGGGTTCACCTGCTTGGGACCCCATAATTAATAAATTAAAATTAAACCCAAGCATAATACCACTGCTGGCTCTAACGATAAAACCAGTTCATTTTGCATAGGTCGGAGTATGGAATAAAAAAAAATAAAAAAAAAATTAATTACAATTAAGATCTGGAAACCGCGCTTCAGCACTGGCAACAAGACGCATGACATCTCAGTCTACCCCGTGACCACGGCCGCTGGAAAGTGTTCGAAACGTCGGGAATTTAAAATGTAAAAATAAACGCGATAAAATCCGTAAAGTCATTTTATTTAATAATGTATAATATTCGCGCAAACAATAGAAATAATTAGAGATATTATTTTATTAAAATATATAAAGTGCGCGCACGCACACTTCTCTGGCGATGTATTAAAACTAGTCCGAAATATGATGATACGGCCCTGATTTTTTTAAGCGAAGAAGGATCCATTGTCTTTTGATGTCTTAGTTCGCTATGTATACATTATCATCATCATCAGCCTGTGTTAGTCCACTGCTGGACATTGGCCTTCCCTAACGCATGCCTTTTCCATTAGGGGTTTTTTGACCGTTCTCCACCACGCTTGTGCAATGCGGATTGGTGGTGAACCACCACATATACATAATATGAATTTATTTATGGAGTTCAGTTCAGTTAGTAAAACTACAGAGTTTTGTTACTTTGTGCTTCTAGGTGACGTTAACTCGCCATTCTTAAATATTTTTATACTTAAGTTTTTAAAATATTTTAAAATTAATAAGAGTATATACGATGAAGAGTAACGCCGACTTTTAATTTGTCTTGACTGTCTTCTACATTCCGCTTTACATTTATCCTGTCGTATAATAGCAATGTATTAATAACCATCAAAGCGAAACATGTTGTAAACAATAGCATGTGTTGTCAAACGTGTGTGCTTTGAGACGGACATGTGTCGGCAACACTTTCACATGTGGGATACAAACAGCGTAAGATGGGCATTATCAATTAGCGGCGGTAATAAACCGACCGACCCCTTCTGCGTTGTGGTTAATAAACTGGGTTGTTTAGGTTCGATTCCAGTACATAATGCAATACTTATTCATTTGAACATTGACATAAATATTTAAAGTAAATTATCGTCCGATCATGTAATGATACTCTTCGACTCGGCTCGCCTTTTTATTGTAATAATAATAAAACTATATCCTTTTAAAGTGTAGTGCTTCATATCGTTTGAACAATTATTCATCAGCAACAAAAAATTAAAATAAAGATCTACATATATAGGAATATCTGACCGTATCCCACCACGCTGATCCGATTCGAACCCGCGACCTTCAGTTTCTAAGGCACACGCCTATGCCACTAGGCTACGGAGGCAGTAAATATGTGTACAGTCTATGTACAAATTGAGATTGCACATAGACTTAATCAAAGTACATCAACAGTTTAATAAGTATGTGAATGGAATAAATAAGAACAACAAACAGAAGAACCATAAAGTTTACCAGGGTGATATAGATTCAGTTATCTAAGAGTACGTACATGTGTGCATCGCAAAAGGGCCAGATTCGATTAAGAGACAATACAATCGGCATTACCCGAGTGGCAGCTGCGGAACCCTAAATTACGGTCCGCTTAGCCGTAACCGAGGGTCCCGTAGGGTTGTGCACTCGCGATCCCATTCGTGTCGAATGTTACGCTCCGTTGTTCGCTTTAGTTAAAGTGGTGTAACTTTATTTGGCGGGAAAAGTATAGTAAGAAGTTCTCGCACTTAATATTTCTTTGCTGATGTTGTTCGTATGTTTGTCAGTCGTTTATTAGCAATCAGGATCAATCCGAATCACAAGTCTTTTCTAAAATACTCTCAAGTAACTAAATGAGAACATTTGACGAGCACGGCGCAAAACTTTCAAATTTATTTTTCTGTAAATAATTTTTACACAATCGATAAAACTTACTGGAAATATTGTTTCCATATGCAATCAGCTTCCGTATTATTATCGCAAACTATGAAAGTGGACGAACGAAACGACGCCAGCAACCCTATCTCCCAGCGAAACAGAGGGCAAAAAGTATGCGAATTGACAGTTTAATCTGGAGAATTGGTGGTGCGGCCGACCGAGGCCGTGCAGTGCGCGGTGCACTGACGTTCAGACGAGAGAGAGAGAAAGAACAAAAAAAGGGAATCTTCGCAAAGTTCGTTCGGGCGGAATCCCCGGGCCACGACGAAAACAACATCGTTTTTATTAAAGAAATTTAACTCCGTCCGGTGTATCCCCTCTAAGCGATTTTGGGGTATAATGGGAAGAGGAAAATGAAAAGGCGAACCAAAATGAGTGTACAAGAAACAAAGACGGCGGAAACTCGCCGGGAAGTTTTCCTTGGGAGTTGCTTCGACGAAAAACGGCTTAATAGCGGGGAAAGTTTCAACGTCCATGAAAGAAATTATTGGTCTGTTAATTTATGTGATTGACCATCGCTCTTGTGAGTTTTGACTTACTTGTACAGAAGTTAAATAAGCACTTAAAATAGTTAGTAAGTTGTTTACTGGCCACTTTCATTTAAAATTAATTAGTTTAAACCACCCGAGTTTAGCTTAATAATTGTAACTACTTTCTAATTGCAGTTCAGTTTGTCAGTTTTTTTTTTAATTATAGGGCAGTTCAGTTTGTCAGTTTTTTTTTTAATTATAGGGCAACAAACATCTTTACTGGCAAACCTTTACAATTACAAGGTTATCCATAGTAAAGTATAACGTAAATTATTGCGATTTTCGATAAATGACTTAAAGGGTTATTAAATGGAATACAGCTAGCGGGATCTGCTAGACGTACAATTTTAATAGTTCAATTTTCTATGAGTCAACTGGTAGTTAATAAGTAATAAGTTAACCGAACCGACACCTCGTACTGCTAATAGGCGGTTTAAAGTAAAATTGACGGTTACAGAGATATGCACCTCTTAGTTCCCACAGTCGGTATACTATAAATACATTCCTTGTGCCCGAAGTCCTACTTACCCTTTGTAGAATTGTTAGGCTTTATTTCATCGTTTTAAATGTGTCACAATTCCTTTTTTGAGCATACAATGCTAATTTACAGAACAATGTAAGGTTTACCAACGTATAATTACGCGAATATTCAGTAATGTTCAGTTTCATTATAATGCGAATTAAATATATACAGTTACATTCAGTGATGTATTTATATAAGTGTAAAAAAGGGAAACACGATTAGTAAAACTACTCCTAATTTTACATTGTTGATACAATTTACAGCCACTCCAGCCAATGACTCGTGCATGAATAAAGCAATATAACGGAAGCCGTTATATCGCTACTTTCTTTTCAGAGCAACTGTCGTTAAACTTAGTTCAGAATTAGATTTAAACTGATAACGTAAACCCTCACGACCGCTTAGTGTTAAAAGTTTGGCCTTCGGTTAAAGTGGATTTCTTCCGTGGCGTCCGTGCATCCGGTGAAGTGATTTTATGCAACGGAAAAGAACGTAAAGGGTAGACTACTTTAGAATGTACATGTATGAGCATACAGCGTTTACGTTTCAGTGTGAATTTTATTTAAATTCAAATATATTTATCCGACATAGAAGTATTTGATAATTTGTTCACAAAAATGCTACCACCTGTTTGGAATGGGACGTCTCCGACCGGAGGAACCGGTTAAAGATACTCTGCGCGCGAAAAAAATATGACATAATAAATTAGTTACTAATTTTACTTTTATTTGTTAAGGTTTTTTGGAACAAAGAGGTTATGACAATATTAGCAAATATCTCGCAATATAAACCGTTTAAAACCAAATGAAAGAAAAATAACTTTTTTTATTATTTCAGGCAACGATATATACAGTAATAGGGTGCCTATTTCATATAAACGGGGTGTTACCACCTTTAAAAATATCGTACATTTTGGATAAATATGCATATATTAATACTTAAAAGCAACCATTTCCTTAATAGCATACAAAAAGCGGACACTAACTACATTGCATATACAAAGCTGTTAAAACAAATTATAAACGAAAAATTTCCTCTCGACTCCTTCCAACAGCGTGCTTATCTCGCCGCCCCTATCTTATTTCTTTGTTGCCGTTTCACGTCTCACAATGCAAGTCGGATCTACATCCACGATCTTATCAAATAATCGTTTAGCTGATAGCGAACTCGGAATGAGACTGGGGCGGACGAAGCATCAATAGGTGCCCTTGATCTCTCAACGCGAAGCCAGGAACGTGGTATAACAACAATGGGAGAATCGAGTGAAAGGAAACGATGTTGCGACCCAAATAGCGAGATGTTCACCGATAGAATAAATATTGGTACATTGCAATTGCAACGGTGCTTAGATTGGATCGGCTAATTATCTTTTACAATGCTGATTGCGGATCGAATGATCCGGTTTCTTTTGTTGTTCTTTTGGTTTTGTTAATGTCGTTTGAATAAGTCTAGTGGTACAGTTCGTTAGCGGGAATAAAGTAAAAGTAAGTTATGGAGAATTTTTTATATGATCAGTAAATATTTGAGGTTTTATTGACTGACATTTTTTTGTTTATGTATCAATGTACTATGAAATATGCTTTTTGTGTAGAAATTTAATTGTTAAAAACTGCCTTTTTTAAATGAACGAATGCAGCGTGAATTAAGATAAAGGAATCTAAGTTATACTATTTGAGACAGGTGCTATTATCTCTATCACCAAAAATTTATCAGAAACTTTAAAAGTAACCCAAATCTAATAAAAACAAGACTAAAATCCAAAGACAAATTTATACGAGTAAATAAATAATTAAATTCAAGTACATTTATTCTTGTCTTATTCTGTATGTTCAAAATTGAAGAGTATTCAATAAACAAAACACATTAAATCGAAAAGTTCTCGAAATATTAACCGCTTATCTAACACGAGAGACATTTCGTTTTCTTATTGTTTAAAAAACATACCTAAAGAAATTCGAAAACAATTGCAGCCCATTCCACCCGGAGCATTTAGAGTTCGTAAAAGTAAATTGCCAATTCGAAATAATGAGATTAGTCCTGGCAACAAATTTAGATTATATCATTCACAACATTTCAACGAAACAAATGGTAAAATGAAAAATAATATTAAACTCATAGCAATCATTTTACTGTTATATGCAATGCAAAAACATTTTTTTTGGCTCACCTCATTTTGATATTTTGAGATCATTATTTATACATAAAGAATTCTCATATTGTTTAATGCTTTCAATTTATAACGCATATTATTGATTTCAGCATATTTAATAGAATTTTATAGTACACAGTTATTTTTTAACCTTTAAATAGGTCGTAAATATGTTGCGTGGAATATGAGTATTAGTAATTGAAGTGTTCAAGAGTTAAGACAAAGTTGCTTTACGAAGTACGTAAAGGTAAAGAATTTAAACATTCTTCACGTTTTAATCCACTCGTCATGTAAGGATATAAACAACACAGAACTATGATGAAAATCATGGAATAAGTATATCGGATTGTTTAAAATAAAACATAGTTATATTTAGTTCTACTTCATTAATATAAACTGCAGTTATTGAAACATATAGATACGCTTTGATGTTATTTCTAGACCGCTTTCTGCATCGGTTCCGTCGAAAACAACGGTTCGTTTCTTTCCGAACGCCATAAACAACCTCCATCAACGGCTGAGGATTAACGTAACAAGTTAAGACTTGCGTCCTAGACGCGTTTGAAAGTGCGTGTGATGGAACACAGGACGTGGGCAGGTGCTGGTGTTTATTTTGGTAGTTGCACGTGGTTACGTAACGAGGTCGACGACCTAAGTTATACAAACATGTTGGTACGAAGATTTGACCATAAACGTATGAATAATCAACGTCTTTGTTAATGGAGTTACAAGTTTACAGAACTTTTCGTTTCATTATTCTAGATATTAGATAAATTAACTTTTATTAATAATATTAATGACTAAAACGTTAATGTATACATTTCATTAAAACAAAGTACGAGGAGCACATAGCATTGAATAAGTTGCTGGAAGTGTTCTATTATTCAATTCACAATAATCAATAGATAACTGAAAATTTAGTGTATTCATTTTTATGAGCTTTCTTATGCATCTTATATAAAGCTATAGCAAATATATATAAGAATTCTATTATAAACAATTGCATACTATATAATGAAGTGAGCTAAATCGATGCCGAATTTCTGACTCTTGAAAGTGTACACAAACTAATTTAACATTTACAAACATAGAAGTAAATAGAATAAATCATAATATTTGTCTACAATTAGCACGTGGTCCCACTCGTTACTGTAACAGCGCCTTTCAGGATAAATCCGAATTATTGTTCGCGCAAAATTACCGCGTGTCAACAAAAATATAATTTCACTGCGAGGGAAATCGGGATGAAAATTGGTTATTTACTCTATTATTAAAGCTTTTAACTTGATGAAATATAAACATTGCCTTCGGGTGGTAACGTAATAATCACCATTGCTATCACGAGCCTTTTTAAATTGGTAATGCATTAAAAAATAGCCAATACTGAATGATAGTATACTTTTTAATTAGTTTTTAAATATTGACTGTACCGGTTTTATATTTTAAGTCTATATAAATGATTTTGTGATGCTGGCAGGATATTACTACGATTCTCATAGGTTAAGCTGAAGAGTTTTGTTTGGTCGGTTTATCGCGTTAATCTCTAAATCCGTTAGTTTAATAATTAATACATATCGGCTAATGGAAGACAACGGAACAACAGGACTACGGAAATAAATGTTTATTAAAACATTTATTATGTGTTTCATAATGTGATGTACAGGTTACGCTATACGGCTAATCAAACATGCTTGGTTCATTCAAGCTGTTATATAAATGAAATGAATTTAAGTTTAAACTTACCTGAGCATATTGGAGTTGAATCTTATAAGGAATCTAGAAGATACCTACTCGTCCAATATTAATCCGAGGTATGTTAACTCAGCCGCGATTCATTACAAATAATTTAAGACATAGTCTTAGTTCTCTCCAGAGATGTACAGTATTTACCCTCGGCAATCCCCTATGAACGCAGGGATGAGGATTCTAATCCAATACAGAAGTCCGATCAAATATGGGACGGGGTGATCCTGTGGAACTATTATGTAACTGGCCAAGTTAACTTGCGGCGTCAATATTGATTTGCTACGTCTACATAGCTCGTTGTGTTACTAACGAAGCGTTGCGATGCGTTGCATGGCGGGGAATGTATGTCCTATATGTATATGTTGCCATAATAACATGATAAAGGAAGCGTGACGCCTTGGGGATGGACGCAAAGGGTTCGTTTGAGAGCCACGGACCCCTTCTCTACGTTCCCCCGACAGACAGCGGCGTGTAAACACAAAGGAATGATTTAAATATTACACACATTACAACGGTAGTCGTAACTGTATTGCATTTTTATTTTATTACTGATACAGTCGAATATGCTAGTAAATTCCAAATTTTGTATCAGTATTTCTATAGAATCTTCTTCATGGCATACGGCAGGCACACGAGCAGTCGGGCCACCTGATGGGATGTGGTCACCGACGCCAATGGATATTGGCAATACCAGTGGTATCGCCAACGCGCTGCCTACGGTGAGACATAGGGTGTTAAGTCGCGTTTACCCAGTAAATACTGGCTACGGTACCCTTCATACCGGAACACAACAGTGTTTTCACACTACTGCTTCGGGCAGAAATACGCACCGCGGTGGTACCCACCCAGACGGTCTCCTGTAAATACCTACCACCGGTATCAGCCCGCAAACTGCTTCACATATGTATGTAGTTTAAACTGTTAAAGGTCATTCAAAGCTATGTATTATTAACTTAATAAAAATACAGTCAAATAGCGGAGCGCAATCCTTTCAAGTCCTTCAAGAGACCGTTTTCATTGAAAATACAATTCTACGGTACTAGAAATTAATAAAACTTTATTTAAGCACTCGATTTAAGATAACAAACGACCACCTAAACATTTTCTTTTTTCCGTTCCAATTCTAGCAAATATAATCTTCAAAATGTTCTTGCAATAAAATCATAATGCATTCCGCTCTATGAAAGTCCTATTACGCGGAAAATTTGAGGGAAAAAAGCGGTTGTCCAATTATTTTCGAAACACGAATCGTGACGAAACGGATTTCGGGTGACGTGCCGATAGCCCTGAGCTTCCTTTAAAGTTTGAAAAAGGGACCGCCGTGAGTAAACGCATCCCCTTCTTTCGGGGTCAGAGTTTGTTATCGCAAATCCTGGCAGAGGGCAAAGGAGGGTTGGAGGGTTGGAGGGTTGGAGCAACGAAAGCCATTTACCTAGCGGGGTCGTTGCAACGACAGATGCGTAATCCCCCGAGTAAGGCCAGAGTAACTGCACACGAGAGACTACGGCTCTCAAACATTAAAGTAAATAGGTCTAGACGCATGTATTTCCAATTTTATTGTGAGAATCAGCTGGCACACGTTTTACGAGTGTCCCCCCTATAACATTTAAGTGAATCGAAAAATATACATGCAAAATACAATACTATAGTTTTGTTTGGGTTTCATAGCACATAGTGTACACAATATGATGATATAGTCTAGCGGTATTGGCCCTTGCTTTATAAACCAGTGGTCGTGGGTTCGAATCCCGCGGGAAACAACTTTGTGTTATCGTTGTTTTCTGGTTGGTTAGGATAATTTGGGCCGATCACCCAATTACATGTAAAATGTCGGTCCATTCACCAACCCACATTAAACCAGCGGTCCAAAAAGCCCATAATGGAGAAGGCGTGCAATAGGGGATGCCTATGTCCAGCAGTGGACTAATGATGATGTGGCCATATCATATTAATACAGTGTATATATTGTATTTATTTGCAAAGTAATTTTTGTCTGAACGTTACACTCAAATTTTGGATAAAGCCATTATTAATATGATCAATGTATTTCACGAATTGAATTACGTGTGACGGGCATGTAATGACAATGAAGTTTATTATCGACGTTTGCTTTTAGACAAATCAAAAATCTCGCAGTGATTATTCGTCTGTGGAAACGACACAAAAAAGTGAGCTTCATTTCACAACAATTCGTTTGTCGGTTGCAGTAGGGGGATGATTTTGAGGGTGAAAAAATCCAATTTTAACGGATATTTGGCGTCTTTTAAATGTATATATTGTAACATTAACACCAGCAAACAGTAATTTTGCTGGTCTACCTCCGGTGTACATTTGACAGTATTTTATCTTAGTATGCTTTCCGTTATTGCCTTAATTATAACTGGTCCTTTACCACAACAAGTATACTAGAAAATTTGCACGTTATTATGATTTGTGTAGACTTCATAACAATGCTTCCGTATATTTATATACAATCGCGACAAGATAGTCGTAACGATATTCAAATAGCGACAACATTGACTAAAAGTATACTCATATAAAATATGAGGCATATAGTCATACAAACAATTAAATATAGTATCTAATTAACAAGTGACTAATAGAGCAGCGTATTGAAAAGGCCCGTACAAAAAACCGTCAAACTGCCCCGCGCTTGTTCGGGGCCCGCGTTATCTGTTTGATGAATGAAGCGGCGTCGTTCAGGGGGTTAACAAAAATGTTCGGACGATGCTATCGCTCCGAGCAATTTGTCTGAGTAATTTATAGACGGCGGCTCATAATTAGAGTTATCTCACCGGGGACGGACTGCGCTGGTGATACGTCAGTGGCATTATCTTGACTAGTGGCCCGCCCCGTGTTCCGTTCGCCCGGGACGGGTTTCGATACGATTAGGGCTGCCGGCTACTTTAACTGGCCGACAAAAAGACGGAATTAATGTAAGTAACGTAAACAATACCAACGGTAAGGCGTTAAATATGGGGCGTTGTTATTAGATGATTATTGCTCATCGTCATAATAATGATAAACAGCCTTTAACAGTCCACTCCTGGACGTAGACCTTTTTTCATGGCCTTCATGAGTTGGTGTCCATTAAAACGAGTTGCCTATAATTGCCACGCTGAACAGGCGGATTGGCAATTGACTAATTGCACTATGAACTGCGAATCTGTCTTACACCCGCTGTAAGGGAGATCCGCTGTCAAATGGGCGGTGGTTTCATCACATCCCGCCGCCAAAAACGATAACTTAGAGATTGACATATCTTCGACAATCACGCTAAACGCATGTCGTCACTTCCTTGCTTACTTTGTTGATTTCACTTCCGTCTTTTATTCACCTCAGTTTTAATTATCCACTATCAAACACATCTAACCATTGTTCACAAGCACAACGTTCATGTAATATTTAACAGAACAATATTTAACTGACGGAGTAATATGTGTTGGGGCGTTACATCGAGTACTTGACGCAATTTTAAAGAAGGTTGATTCTGTTTATAGGCAAAATGTGTCTGGGTGTTTGTATCTATATAATATGTATTTATTTACAAAAGAAAAGTAAGTTTATTTATTTATCAGTTATCTAGTTTCCATAGTACAAGCTTTGCTTAGTTTGGGACTAGATGATGTTGTGTTTTTCGTCCAGGAATATTATTATAGTAATAGCTTTATCACATTGTATGACAAGGCGTAGTTTTGATGTAATATAAAACAAAACGGAATATCATTTGCAGTATCAGACATGAACTTACGTAATATACTTTAATATATAATATTCCTAATACATGCGGGTTGGTGAGTGGACCTACTTTTTAAATGGGCATGTGAAAAGATGGAGAAGGCGTGCATTAGGAGAGTCTATGTCCAGAAGTGGACTAACACAGGCTGATGATGATGAATACTTTTATAACTTAAAGAGGCAATCCTTTATTTGACTGAACTTAAACATACTTTTGACTGATAAACAACAACACAAACCAGGTATCCATATAAATTGGAACAAATGCTTTAGGGTCTTTGAAAGATAAACGCTGTTAATTTTTTTTCACCGTTACCCAATCAGATCGGGCCAGTTGGCAGCCCTTTTTAATCAGGCCTGATATCGGATTCATTAATAACGCGCATGGTTTCCGTGCAGCGGGACTGTTAATTAGGAGGATGACGTCACACCGGCGCTAAATTGATCGGCCTCTATCTCACTGAATGAGAAATGGAATATTTGGGATTGGAACGTTTTAAATTAAAATTTTAATTGATAGAATGGTCTCAAGTACTTAAGGTATTTTTATAGAGTTTGTTTAGATAGCGTTTGAGTATAAACGCAATTATAAACTTCTGTACTGTGCTGTGTTACACTTTATACCGTAATTTTTTTCTCTATCTATGTATTATAACCGCATCAATATAATATGATGTGTATAAATTTAGTAAAATTTATTGAAAATAAGGAGGAAAAAAAGACCCGCTGAGTTTCTGATTCCGATTTTGCTCAGGTTCAGAGGCTCCCATTTCCGAACCGGCGGGAGTTTAGTTAACAATCGATAAGAAAGTGTAATGTTTCCATATTGAATAAAGACATTTGACTTTGAATATCAATAAACTAGCCACATCACACACACACACACACATCATCTAACAGCCACATGTAAAGTGCCAATGCCTTATAAGGTTTCTTTAATTCATTCTCTTATCTCGTGAAGATCAATGATCATAAAACGATTCTGCCTCAGTAATACTCGAACTTTTTAAAAATCCTCTATGTGCTCGCGAACTAAATAACATACTGTAAGCGTGGAAGCAATCCTCCAAACACACAGGAACAAAACGCCCGCCATTAACCTACATTTGCGTCGAGCACGAACACCGTCAACTCTTTATGATATCGCCTTCCACGAAACACAATCCGACAACTTATTTATATCATAGTTACTCTTGCACACCCACACCTGTACGTGGCAACCGAGTTGCATACGAAGTGCCACGTGTTACTGTCATCCTTATTGCACCAGGCAATGTCGCCAATCCAATAACGACTTTAAGTTAACCGCACAAGGTCGAAGTTGAAGTGATAACTTTCCGCTATTGTGCGACCATTCCGAACACATACGTAGTGGATTCACAGATGCTATAAAAGCGGTTGTTTATCTTTATTCACGTGCATTCCTCTGCGGCGAGTGGCCGTGGAAGCTTAAGTTCTTGGTGCCATCCGGGATGCGGAGCGCCGCAAATATAGAAACCCCAGAGATTACCTACCGTTTGTTCTGTTAAACGATAATCTTTAACAGTTTCCTTACGAATACACTGAAAGATACCTAAATAAAACTTGATATTATTTGACAGTTTTGCTGTCAGTTCTTTTGGCAAATACAAAGTTTCTGAATAAGCGTAACTACTTAATCTTAATCTATAGGAAGTAACCCGCAAAGCAATTGGGTTGATTTTTTAAGTTTAAAACGAATTTCCATAATACATTTGTTAATCCGTTAGCAAAGCACAGAAAAAAAATAGCAAAATGTAATGATTGATACTCCCAATACACATTAGTCTAAAAATATAAACCGTATACTTTGATTTTACAAGCAATCGCCAAAAATATGTGGTATCAAATAACATCGTCCTTACAATTGACGGCATTATAAATGTTTTTAACTCATTTTGCAGATATACTGCAAGAATTTTACCTGAATACATATTAAACAAAAAGTCTTTATTTCCAACGCGTTCTTCAAAGTGTCAATAATCTCGATACATTCTCAAATTTACACCTAACCGCATCATCGAACATCCGCCGAAAAAAACGTATAAAACGTTAAGTAAATTACAAGTTGTATTTACTGAAAATAAAGGTTTGATGTCAACATACCGGCAAAGCCTCACATATAAAGCGTATACCTAAACTCGTCTTTGCTCTCACGCCCGAGTACGCACCCCGAATCGCAGAAACAAAGTATTGTACCGGGTTTTTTTCGTACATAACGAAATGTCTAGAGTGCGCATTGGGTCGCAAATCGTTTTTAGCGGTTACCCTAAGCCACCCCTCCTTCCTCCCTTCTGTTTACCTCACTCGGATTACTAGTCTCAGTGCCGTGGAACTCCGCACACGAGTAAAACTAGTTTAAAATGCTTCGTATCAATTTAGCAGTTGTTTGTGCCGATTTTTAGAGATCTTTTTTCTTTGTTCTCTATACTTTTTGTAGCGAAAACTCATTTGTGAAGGAAATAGAAATAATTTCTAAGATAATCCTATTGCAAACGAGCAATAAATATTAGAAATAAAAGCTTAAGAATTGTTACAATTTGTTAAAAACAATAAATAGCAGACTGGTAATTTAGAGCCTAACAAACGTTTGTCTAGATTCAGTTCTTCCGCTGTAAAACATGTCATCTTTTTGTGACTGCATATGTTAGAAGCAATTAACACGTAGTAAACGTGTTTAATGTTTCTAGATATCCTCCAATATCCATAAAGTCCCTTTAAAAAGCAATAACTCTCAATTAAACCCTCTATAACCATAACTTTGATTGATTTGTTTGTTATATTGTTGATTAGATTGTTATTAACAAATTAGAAGTAACATCAAACGAAAATACAAGGAAAAAAACTCCTTCACCAATTTCTTTTTAATAGAAAAGACTGAACGTTTGCACGTCGAAACGGCTGTGAAAATAAAAATCAAATGGATACGGCGAGTTGAAATTGAAAAGTAGCAACTAATTTCGGTGAAAACTTTAACAGTATACCTATTTCTTAGTATTTGGGACACGACACGACACGAGCTTTTATGTTCGAAGACGTGTAACTTTGTCTTTTTATTCTTTGAAATTACAGTAAAAAAGGAATAAAGTTTTTAAATATAAATAATAAATTGCACTTGACATGATACGTGTTTAAAAATATTTCAATAATTACAAAAAGTTGATACACGTTATCATGTATAATCCATAACATAATAAAATTATAAAAGTGACTGCTCCTACGCACTAATTACAAAGCGAATTCTGTAACGAAACAATGAAGCTATCGCGCGTTACAATAAACGTCACTTTGTACGACTGTAAGCGGTCGTAATAATTAATTATTGCATCCGAATTACACTCCAGCATTTATCCGACGAAACGTGTAATGTACTTCCGGCGTTTAAAGATGGCGCACTCGTAGCAATGGCCCTCGAGGACATTTTAATTAGGCCCGTCCGCAATTTCCGAGTAACATCGGACTGCCGATAACCTGCGTTTGACATTCGGCTACTATCGCCGCATAGAGATTGCGAATTAACGCCCAATTGCCCTTTCAACAAGGCCCCGGGGCAATCGATGGGAGAGGGGATCGCAGGGACGCTTCTTGGGCACGCGGTCGTTGTTATTGTTCGCGCTAAGAGTGGACGGTGTTTTAATTGTGGCGGATCGAAATGGGAAATATAATAAGAAATTAATTAGGTGTAATGGGAGTGATTGGAGATTTTCGTGTTATAAGACGTTTTAGTTCACGTCAATTGTAAACCTTAAGGGTGCATTCGTTAACTTATAAATTAATTAATTTACATCTATAATCAATGCATCAAAGTTCTATAACGTTAATATAAGTGAAAATAATAATAAAAAAGTCGTTTAAGAGTGTTTGAGGAAATTATTTAAAAATTGGTTACCACAAACAATCCAAAGCTAAGAAAATTATCGGCCACAAACCGCTCGGCAGCCGGGGGCGGGATTACGTTCGGCAATTCGCAACGCGAACTGCGAACGGGTAAAGCAAATAAGACCGGGCGAAAATAGTTTAATGCGAAATCATCATTTTCCAATTCAGGGTAAGCGATAACGGGAGCGTTCCGGGGCATTTAAATATTAACGCGTCCCCGCCGCGGCGTAAATTTCAACTCCCCCAACGCTCCTTCCGTATAGCGCCTCTCGTTTATTTTCTTAAAAGGCCCCGCAGAAAGGGTGGACGGGAAGGGACGAGAAGGGGAAACGGGATTGTTTCAGCGCTGTAACAAACGTGTGTTCGGAACAGCTCAGCTGTTTGCATAGACCATTGTCGGTGGCCAATTCCTGAGATGTTTGATGCGTTGCGTTGTTAAGGTGCAACGATTTTAAAGAAGCAAGTTAAAAATCGGAGTATTTAGAGCTGAGCGAATTATTCGGAAGTTATTTTTATCTGGTCTATATTATACGCGGAAATACTAGATTTTTAACATTTGATACCGAAACTTTAGTCAAAGTTTCCTGTTTTTTATTTTGAATAAAGTTCATATGCGTTTTTTTGTCACATCGATTATATCTATGCAATACCATTAACCTAAATTTTTGAGACGTCATTATCTAATACAAAAATACAGATAAACAAACAACACAAAGAAACATAAATTCCGCTCGGCGTTTCACCTTTCCTCTTATAATCCGCTCTTGAAATTACCATAATGAATTCGGGAGGCGACGGGAGACCGCGAACTTCGGCGCGGTCCGAGCGACCGAGTCCGAAAAAAGGGCGTCCCAAAATGTACGCGATTTCCGGGACAAGCGGCGCGTAAATATTATTCGGGACGTCTTTATTCCCTTTGTTTTACACTTTATTGTTAGGGAATTCGGCTGAGGCGTGACCGCTGACGGTGAAATTAAAAGAATCGCTCCCCGGAACGGGGCCTTGCCTATGGTAATAAGCCCGAATGCGATATTAAGTTTCCGCTCGTCGGTCACTCTCGATTCAAATCGGCTACTGTTCATATATACTATATTTAATAACAGTAGATAGTACCGATAAATGTTATTTTGAAGGTGTATTCATTGTATCTTAGCTCATATTAGGTTAAGCAACTTATAGAATTAAAATAGTATTTCAAACACCATATGCATTAATAGCATTCATTTACATAACTAGACTGTATAGCTTTCTATTAAAAATGGATATAAGTAACATAGAAGATATCAGGCACAAGTAGTAAATAGTAGCAGCTAAGATAATTTTGAAATAAGACTTTTACCGTTTGCGAAGACGTGCAAAACTGATATTCGTAATTCGCGTTACGAATTTATGGTCCCGTGACCATCTCAGCGTTTCGAAGATGGCTGATCGTATAACGGAAGTCGCTCCCCGATCTTTATTGGCGCCAGCCCTCTCGCAGTTGATGTGGGGGCCCGTAATTGGTGCGCTTAGGTCCTCGACGGCCAGATGGCACGATATTGGACATTCTAGTTTTATACGCGCCCCTAGGCGGACTGCGATCCGGATCGTAAAACGGGGATAATTCAGCGACCGGGCTGCGAGATAGCTGCAGGTCCGTACAGGAATAAATTGCGGATGGACGTACGCCGTGTACATTTATTGCAAGGATGCCAGGCACTGCACAGTGTATACTTCGTTACGTCACACTGAAGATTGATAAATTATAGTAAATGAGTGAGTTGTAGTCATAAAACAGGCTTAGTTTCACGACCTCAAATGTGGATACAAGATTTCGAACATAAGTTAATTTAGTTAATAAGAAATAATTTTTCACTTTAGATCAATAAAGAGTATTATATACAACATGAAAATTAATAAAGGAAATAACGTGGGACGTGGAATGTAAAATGTTATTTTTTTCTAAAGTGTGATTTACTCACCTTTGACATTTTGGCGTGTTGCAAATTCGGTTGTAAGTTGCCTGCATCGATCCTCTGAAACAAGAATACGTTGAGAATTTGAATATGAATTGTTAACTTGATATACTCGTAAGTACGCTATGTTAACTTAAAGTAATATTTTAAAATTTTTACACCTAATAAATTACTTATCTATATACTATTTACAATTGATGAACATTTGATGTATGTTCAACAATAAAGAACAATGTCTCCGATAAAATTATTGCAACTAACTTCTTATCTAATTAACGTATACTTGAGTAAATTGAAGATTGAGATATGTATAAAAACCCCAAATAAAAATAAATTTTCATAAACTTTCCCGTTTGATCAAGACTTTGCCAAGCAATTTTGTCATAAACTCAACCTTATTTGACAAAAGCACACTAGCGTAGTTTACAGCCTTGCCATCCAAAGAATTCTTGATAGATATCAGAAGTCATCTTCAAAGGGACGACTGGGTCTAAGGAGGCATTTTATTAGGTCAACCCTTCGCCAATCGGGATGGAATCCGTCAATGGAAGAGCATGTTTGTACATGTATGTATGTACGTATAATGCTATCGCTTTGTCGGACCGATTGCTAGCTAGAGGCACCTGCGCTCATGCGGTACTGTTACAAACACGTCCCGTAATTTATTAACTCCTGTACTCCAGACGGGAGAGCTCCAGGGAACGCTAGAAAAATAGTGTCGGGAAAATATTGGCCCTGCACGGGAATATTACGTTTCATAGCGCCACCTGGGTATATTGAATAAATGTAACGCTATTTTCTTAGATGGCGGAACGTTTAACAATTACGTTACGTGGTATGTTTCTTAGTTTTTATTTCGTCTCTGTTTCCCTTTCATTAGTTGAAAGGTTTTTATGGTTTAAAAGACGTGTCTTTAACAGACCTGTAATGAAATTGTTCGTAAAAAAATAATTTCAATGTCTTCTAAAATTTTTAAGCATATGTAAAGAAAATGTTTTAGGTGCCTTTGTGAGAAATGTTTAACGAAGAGATCGAGTCGACGTCGCGGTTCATAATTCACGGAGCGAGGCCATCGTAGGGCGCGTTTCGTTCCTTTTGCGGTGTCCTGTGGCCGCACTAGTGCGGCATGTCCGCGGTTTCGGACGCTTTTAATATTTCAACCGACGGAGTGAAATTTTCGGTCCGGACCGAATATATTCTCGTGTGGTCTAAACGTGACAATGGTGTTTAAAGCGATCTCACTCGACCCGTTCTGCCAAAATTGAATTATCGTTTTGTATTCGTATACCCACGGGTGTGTTAATATTAGGTTGATAAATACGAAGTGATAAATCTGGGAAGCAATGAAATTTTACTTTGTGGCTATTTCACATCGCAAATACATTCTCTTTTCAATTCATAAATTCAATTTCAGAAAAAACTTTATTTTCAATGTTTTTTCAAGGCAATATCATATTGAAATCAAAATATTAAAAATACATATCGTCTTATATCATGTGGCACCGCGTTTAAAATGAAAACAATTTACATGATCCTAATGATCGATTAGGAAAAACATACACAATTTACATGATCCTATGAATCGAATCCAAAACGGATTGCAAATTGATCGGATTTGACGGATTGAAATTTGAACAAACCCTTTAAAAACTTAAAAATAAAATCTTATGTGGGTGTCATTTTTTAATTATTAAATGATTAATTTTGACTTGAAAATTTCAACGACTAATACTGACTAAAATTGGTTTGACTGATTTAAATCCTTTTTATTGCAAAACTACTGCATAAAAGTGTCCTAAAGGTAGTAAGTCTCTCTTTTACAAGGGACTGTATGGGGTATTAATCCCGCGGTGTCTATTTCTGCCGCAAATTTGTAGTATAATAACACTATTGCCTTCCGGTTTTTAGGGACACACTGTAGAGTTAACGTTACTTCACACGCTTCGTGGCGGCTGCACCTCGCTAAAAACGTTGCAATTCCCTAACTTAGTGTACGAATAACGCATTTCCAAAAGTTCAAGGTACTCTCACTTAACATCAGACGAAGTTCCCATAAGGTAAATTATTCCTTCAGCGAGTTCCGTAGGCATTAGCGTAACTGACGGCGCTTGTTAGGCGCTATTAGTACAACATCCTGTATTTGCATCACAAAGGCTTCGGCGGACAGGCTTAGGCGAGTGTTAGTTTTCAGAGCGTTGCCTCGTACGTTTCTTAAGTGAATTAGACGGTTACCGTCTCAGGGGTACGTTAGCGAAACGAATTTGTATAATAGAATGGTATCGCGACCCTAATTCGGTTATTCTAAGTAGTTTACTTGTCACTGGGCATTAAGAGCAACTTTGTGCGCGGTATGTAATTTTTTTAACATTGGCCTTTTTTTTAATAATTTTACTGATTATCAAGCAGGAGTGAGTACTTTAACTTCGGACGGAGAGATTTATTATAATAGGAACCCATAGACGGAGCTACAAGTTTATCTGATTGTAAGCAATATACTTATACTAAAAAATGCGATGACAAATTTCGATTACTATGGATACACAGGGTTCAAAAACTTCAAACCATAACATGGCGGAATTAGGATACTACTGATATTAATAAACTTATAGATACCTCATTTTTTTCCCCCGACAAAACTTTAATTTGACTTATCATATTCAAATTCAAATATCTTTACTCAATGTACAAGTGTTACTCGTTTAATGATTGTCATAGACGCTACCATATACTCCACTATTCGTTCAGACTAACGTAGTGTTCGCACGTGGTTTTGTACATAAATCGAAAAATGACGATAATATTAACCCAATTAAGTCCAGTTCACACACGAAACGCTAATCCATTAAACGTTTACAGGTGTATTAACCCGTACGTACACAAGAGCGGAGTGCAAAATTGATTTCATTTAGCCATTCGGAAATTTTTGGCCGTTTTTATATTTTAAATCAATTTGTCGCGTCGAGTTTTACATTTAACGTGAACTATTCCAATGACCGTGGATGACAATGCCCTCGATTAATCGAATATTTCAGTTGATGAATTCGCAAATTAAAAAAAATGTTTCAGCGACGCTTTTATTACATTTTTACTGATATTTTCATTTAAATTTGTAGCTTTTAATATTTAAATAAACGTCGTACGTATAACACCGATAAACATATAATTAATATTGAATTCATTACAATGCCGATAATGCTTTAATGTGCATCTATGATTATGAAAGTAAAATAAAGCTCAAATATAAACTTTTATCGGCAACTTTGTTTTTAAAAAAACTCGATAGTTAATACAATTGTATAACGATGAATAAATGCTCAAACGTTTTCCTACAAAATATTTACGACGGATTTTATTAAATGTTTACCGTTTCTAAATCGAAATAACACTGAAATTGAGGTTTATAAAGATGCTGTACAATAGTTTCCATAATATTATTTATTAATTTATAATAATAACAATCCAGTCCACGGATTAATATTTACATTTTAATCATCACTTATTCAATAATAACTCGATATTCAATAAGCGACGTTAAGGAAGAGTTACGCAACACGACCCATTGAAATATGCGAGAGAAAAACCATACGAATGCGTATATTTTCTTAGGCTCACGACTAAATCAGACGGGGGGTCACATTTCCACGTCAATCCCATAAGTTATACGAAAATATGATTGTATTTATAGAGGTGTCCTTAGCGGGACCTCTTAGGCGATTGGTTCAGGCCTCACCTTTATATGCACAGAGCGTTTCACGCACCCTCGTCACGCTAGTGAGAAGATCTTGACCCTCTTTAGTGAAATGTCGATATCTTAAATAAATATATCGGGCATTAACATTTCTTTATAATTGCCCTTTAATCTATAAAGGTTTTGTTAAGGCTACAGAGCTGTTCGATACTAATTTCTGAAGATGCTTTGATTGGTTTACGCTGTGATGGGATGAGAAACATATTTTTTTTAATAATATCATGATGGAGGATGTTTGCGTCAATCGGGGGCAGCGATCCATGAATTTTAATCATATATAATTATTTAAATGTTTGATAGAATTTATTGGCATAGCTAATTGGTATGAACCCTAGGCGAATTGTAAATAGTTTGCTTATATAGATATATATGTAGCCTGTAAGCTTTATTAATCAAAACCCAATACATTGTTGTATCATTATTAATTCTTTTAATATTCATCTAAAAATAAAGTAGAAAAGCTATCGTACTCAAATAATATTCACATATCTACACACAGTAATATACGGAATGCCTCAGACATCTGTCAGCTATTTCTGCTCACCATTCAGCCGTGCGTCGTTGACGTGTGTCAAAAGCACACTCCCAAAATAAACATATTAATTGAGTACGATTCAAACCAAACGTTGTGTGTAAATACTAAATCGAAACGAATACCGAATGATCACACGCACCGACCAAATAAAAATCTGCATATTGATATGAAAAAAGTAAAATGTCCTATTTTTTGCTTCATAAAGTTCAATTATTTATATGCATGTTATGATTAAGCCTTTATTTTTTATCTAAAACGGTTGTTGGGTTAATTTTAAGTATTAATAGCTTTCGTGTATTTATTTATGTTTTACTTTCCCTTCAATTGTTTTCAAGTCTCTGTGTGCATAGTACTTCATTGCCGCCCTCGTTGCTTCCAAATTAATTGCCTCCGTAGAGTCTAATGTAACGACGACCATGCCTTTTATGCCTCCGCCGGCGACTGATTTATTTTCTAGACGTCAACGTGAACAAATAGATCTTCAGCGGAGTGAGGAATGGTCCACCACAGACAATGACGGTGAAATTGTTTTGTCCGGTACAGTGAGACATCGAGAAGAAAAAAGCGGGACAGGAGTCGCTTAGTTAGATTAATGATTACCAAACAGTAGATTAAAATAACAATGTGTCAGATGAATTACTTTTATATCAAAAACAAAATATCAACGCCTATACGAACAAAAAGAAAAATATTTTACTGCTTTTTTCCCTTACTTACCATGACACCCTAAGACGCTTCAATTAAAGAGTGTTTTATTAGTTCATATTTCATAATAATTAAAAAAACGTGACTGACACACAAAAGTGTCTTGCTATTACCGAAAAGAATATAGAAATATCTTAACCAGCCGATGAGACACCTTAAGAAAGACAAAGCGTCATGCTAAGCGAAGTAAGTCCATTAAATAATATCGAGGAGCAGCGAGATGTGAGGGGTTAGCGCGACTAATTGGCGGCGAACAAAGGAGCCAGCACAAAGCTAGATCCCCTAATGGATCCGAAGGCATCTTTGTGAGGCTCACGGGGCGCAGTGGATGCATCTGAGCGCGTCACTAAATCGGTTACTTAAGTTCGCCCCGGGACAATGTGTACGCGCCGCTGTTAAGTGTATAAGCGAGTTGGCGAACACTAGAGCCGGTGATAATTTGTCGACGGGTTCCTCTTTGTACGAAACTACTTCGATAGTGCCTTTTCAATTGATAAGTGATGTGAGTATTTTTTTGGCATTGAAGGTATTTAATCTGAGGCAAGTAATCTACGGGGTAAAACAGCTATAACAATATTAAATTCGAGGTGGACGAGCATAGTTCGATTGCTATTAAATAGAATTTTAATGGATAATAAATTATTTGTCACATAAATCAACTGGTAACCAGGTTTTACTTATTCTACGACCACGTTATTTCAACGATAAACTGAATGGTAAGAGTTGATACACTATGTTCAAATAGTACTAAAATTGCATTTATGGTGTAAATTACTCTTTAAATTAAAAACTTAAAGTCAGTTAACCTATAGAAGTAGATGTGCTTGTGACAACCTGAAATTAAAGCTGAAATGAGTCAACTAATCAGAACTATCCGTTACGATATCATCTCAGCTCGAAAGTGTAACCGCAAGTGGCCGGGACACGAGTCGCTCCATTTGAGCCTGATTTGCAATCGAACCATAAATACACGCTAATGCCGCCGAAGCGGAAATGGATGCGCAGATGCATATAGCTGCGGGCGATGACTAACAGCTGAAACTGTAGTTGTTGTGCTCTATTGAAGAACATAGAATAAGATGGAGACATAGTATCTATTACTCTAAACGCATGTACTGCGCGTTGATACATACATGATGCTAATGTTTTTAATTGATTGTTTTATGAATGCATTATTGTTTAATGATTGTTATGAAAGATTGTAATTCTATTACACACTATTTGAGGGATTTTCTTAAAACTTTTCAGTCATATGCTTTATGTGCAAGTAATAGATATACGAAGGAAAAATTTTGTCAATTATACGGGCTCGAAGTGTTGAAATCTTGGAAATAGGAATGATTTTGAAAAAAAAGATTAGGATGATATAAAACCAACTTAATAGAAGAAATAGATGTTTTCAAAAGTTTTACATTAAAACAATATTATCGATACCAGATTACACCAAAATATAAGATCATTCTTTAAACATATCAGTCGAATACATCCTTTCAAAGTAAATGGTACAAACAAACGAAAAGTTACCAATCGTTACATTCTCACCCATTATTACCGAATAAAGTTACATCTTCCGGGACTGGGTTTACGTTCCCGCTCATACGTGCGGTCGTGCGAGTCCCGAAGTTTGCTCCTACGTTACAAAGAGGCCTTAGACGGGAATGTAAGCGACCGCAGGTGCTCCAGAAAGCCCGTTCTATCGCTACCGAATGTCTGAACCAACACTCGCCTCGGAATACCGCTACGAACGAATTAATTCACTCTCGGTATCTTATCTAGCAAGGTTTATTACATTTTTAAGAATAAAGCTTAAAAATATAATAAAGTCTTTGCTTTACAAGAAGCACCATTCAATATTATAGGCAGATTGAGCACAGTTTGCAAAGAAAATATTATATATTTTCTTTTCAAACCACGCACGACACTAACAACGATCTTTTTTATAGAGAGTTGCATTTTATAATTAGTTGTAAAGGGTAGGTAATTATTAAAAAAAAAAATATAGTACTGGACGACACACCCTACTATGACAAATTAAACTATGACAATTAGAAATTTATAACTCAGTGTACGATGATCATCCCGCAATATTTTTTCCGTGATGGAATCAAACCCACACCTTGACCAAAACAGGCCGGGTCTCTAACAATTAGACCAAGCGGTGATTCGTCAAATGTGAGCCGTTTTGGTGAAAATTGTAACAATAGCCGCCAAATAACGTTGTTATTAGGGAAATGGTAAATTATTGCCTTGTATTATTTGTGGAAGTCCAGAGAAGGTTTAAAAGGTGAATAAGTAATTTCGGAAAATTTGTGGAATTAAATGACAAAATCAATTTTCTTTCATCTTTTCTCCTTTAATGTGCCCTTCTACATTCAGAATTGTTAAAAATTAATATCTAATAATTTGTTGTCTTTTTAATTACACATTTGTTCTTAATTGCTTTAAATTAATTTCAGCTAACTGCAGTTGGTGCATTAACTACAGTTGTTAGCGATCTATCAGATTATTTTATGTAGATCTTAAGTTTTGCCACAAATAAAATTCTTGAACGCGACCATAATATTAATCGAAAATAATAAAACAATAGTTTTATTAATTTCGATTCCAAACCAACCATTTTTTTTATTAAATATGGGTTCCCGTTCTTTATTTTAAACAAAAGCTTAGGTTCTTTTATGATAGATTCAGGCTGTACGAAGCCGGTTCAACTAGTATGAAATATACTACAGCTCTTAACGTACTTCTACATATTTTTATTTCTATTAAGAGTAATTACTAACTGTAACAGTTTTTTTGGCGAGACATAAATAAGTAGACAAACTTTTGTCACGCTACTGATGGCCGAATGTTAAACATTTCAAAAATAGGCGAAAAATCCATCGACTCCGCAGTACAGCTTTATGTACAACGTTCTACTGCCACTATCTTTTTCGCAGCGGCATTTTCCCACTGTAGTATGTGTGTTATTTAACTTTTACGTAAGCCAGACTCGTCTCTGGCAGGACATAAAAGGCCGTGTTCTCGCTGGCCGTGGGCAGTTTGCCAAGGGCGGGCGGGCATCGAAACGGCGGGCTTTAATTGTTGTTTAGTGTGGACGCGGCCTTACGCCGTTATTGCGACTCGCACAGCGGTCGCCATGTTAAAGAATGACAACTATTTTAAAAACGCCGACGGGGAGCGCCTCCTCTGTTATTTCGTGGAAACGTTGCGAGCGATAAATTTAAGTTTTTTATACCGATTATCCTAGACACAAAAAGGTGGGCGATGGTCTAATAGCGAATAGTTCTGTAGCATTAAAGTTTCGACGTAACAAAGAATGCTATTGTACTGCCAGGCAAGTAATTGATATTACAATTTGAAATACACTATTATACTTGGGGAGGTATGCTTTGAATAATTCCAATGAATAGCTGCCCTAGACACTAATTGTGAAAATAAACAAAACAGAAGAAAAACTAACGAAAATCAGACTTTAAATATTGTTATAAAATATACTGAAGCATTTGTAGTTAAATAATAAACTAGAAAGTGTCAGAAAGTTAAATCTTGTTATCTGCGTCAAGCATGCACCTGCTGTACTGCAGTGATACTGAAACAAAACTAATATTAATGCACCAAACTTGATTGTATACAAAGTAGCGAAACCTTATCTACGATTCCCAACCCCCGCGAGGAGGACGCGAACTGCAGAATAACGTTGGCGATGTGGAAAAAAAACTAATTAGACATTAGATATTCATAAGGTGTTGTCTGTAAGGGACTCCCATTGCTCTTGGCAAATCTATGAATACATTTCATTTGAGTTGGCGGTCCTAATTATTAATAAGGTTGTCTGCAAGGGACGCTTTGGTGTGGGTGTGCAAATAGCAAATTGTTGAATTGATATTTCGCATTCATAAATGTTTTCAACGAACTCGGTCGGTGAGCTGAAACTTTTCTTTCGCTCCAAATAACGGTCTCCGTTTCTATTGTGGACGTATTCGTGACATTCTTACAATAACGAGCTGCTTGCTTTTTATTTATATTTTTCAGTGTTAAGATATTTTTTAATACGTAACTTTCTTACAATGACATTCAGAAATGCGCGAAGCAAAAACTTATTATTTATGTTTACAAAGAGATGTTTCTATAAAACTTAGTGTATTATAAAAAGGTTCGTGCATTTATTGAAATGTATAAATCTATTTCAAAATAATGACCGCCCCCGTGGTTTAGCGGTATTGGCCCTTACTTTAAAAACCGGAGGGCGTGGGTTCGTATCCCTCGGGGAAACAACTATGTTATCGTTGATTTCGAGTTGGTTAGGACAATTTTGGCCGATCACCCAATTGTCTGAAAAGTAAGATGATCTATGTGTCGGATGAGCATGCAAAAAGTCGGTTCACTCACCAACCCGCATCGGAACTGCGTGGTGGGATAAGGGCCAAAAAACCTCGTAATAGAGATGGCGTGCATTAGGGGAGGCCTATGTCCAGCAGTGGACAGACTGATAATAATGATGATGATTTATTGAAATAAATGTACAAAGCATTGGTCGTTTATTCTGTGATTTCTTACTTCATAACACTTATTTAATTAAAACATCAGTGCCTATAGAAATATAATACAAGATTTTCTGCCTAATTTCAACTGCTGTCACAATTCCTATTTTAATAAAACGTTCTCATAATGCTCTCTAACAATTAGAATCATTTTGAAAATCGAACTCGTTTCCACGAAACCTGTTACAAATAAATCCAGTTCCAATAGCGGGTGACTAATAGCGTCTCGAAGGAAACAAATCGTAATATGGGATAATGAATCTTCGGCAGCCGCCCGAGCGATTTACTAAAAGCGTCTATCGTTAAATGGGAGTCCTTTAATGTCCCAGATTGGTTAGTTTCACTGGATCGTTATCTTTTATTTTAAATAAAGCTCGATAATTCCATCGCTTCCGGCGCGTAGGCCGGATATTGAAGCGGCCATTGGCGCGTAAATTAAAAATTCCGGAAGCACGTGTTATTCTTTTCGTATTCGCGCCGCATTAGGCCTTTTACGGGCCGACGTCCGGCGCAATTTGTTCATTAGCGGGCAAAGTTCTCGAAACGGAACCGCTATATATACGAATTGACGTATTTCCTGCGGGCGATCTGTACGATTTTCTAATTTGATATAGACACGCCGAACGGTGGGGGAGTTTAATAAACGCTTTCTCTTAGATTAATATTATTGTTTTGGCATTAGGAAGTGATTCCAGGTTTCTGCCTCTGTTGTGGTAATAGAAAAATTAAGTGAAACATTGTGAAGTTATGCGTCTAAACAGAAAGTTCATATTAATTTCTTTTAAAAAAAATATTTTAATCGATGTGATAAACAGCCGAACAATAGTGAGAACCACGAAGCATATTTTTCCATAATTTAAAAACTCACATATTATTTTAATATGGCACCACATTTCATGATAAACTTCTTAAAGCCGCATTAATATCGAGATTCACGTCAACGCAACGCGTCCCAACGTTTCCACGGCACGATGACACAAAACAATTTCGCAGCCCGCGGCGCTGGGCGGTTTAGGCGGGAATTTCAGACGTTCAAAATGGCCGCGGACGTCGTCGCGGTGGCGTGAACTATGAAATTTTATGCATTACCCATCTCCCGCTGTCTGGTGCAGGGGGACATGTCGTAATGGCATCGAGCCCCGTTCTGTTTCGGCCGGTGTTCGCGTCGAAAGTTCTGGAAATCGATTTGAAACAAGCCAGCAAAAACAGACGTGAATACGTTGTGACGTTTACGACGCCGATAATTCAAATAGTTATTTAAATTATTATCGAATAACAACGTGACATCCTGAAACTACCTAAAATTAATCTTAGATAAAAATATCTTCTCTTGAATGGCGAATTAAATTTTAATCGAGTCATGAGCCTTCAAAACTATGTTTAGTGTGTTTGTTGAGCTTAGTTTATGTACACTTAAAGTACAAGATGAAATTTCAAGATAAGTTTTACCCAAACTTCAGTAATGTGTTAAAATCATCATCTTTCGAACACTGAAAATAATCATAACATTATTCGTACTTAAATACGTTCAATTTCGCAAATAATCGACTTTCATATTTGCGCTGTACATAATGGCTTATTCCGCGAAATCGATGAAACGTTTTAATTGTGGAGTGTAATTTTAAAAGCGAGCAAGCTCTTTCTTTACGGGTTTGCATAACGTCATCCGTTAAAATTGGCCAATTAAATATTTATAATTATCGATATAAATTACGCATGCATTTGCATTTTAAAACTACTTTGAATGTTGTTTAATATTTATATTTACTCTTATAACATGGTGCATTATTTTCGTTGTACGGTAACTCCATTGCGCTCGCTTTAATGTAGTATAATGTAAATATTTAAATTAATTGTGATCGATAAAAGTGTGTAAAACAGAAGATTTTGAAGATTAGTACATATAACAAAACATACAAACAAAACTTTTATGTATAATTTGTTTTTCTCATTTTTATATATTTTGTATTTTGATCGCAAATATTCTTCGTCCGTCCCATTTTATATTACCCTTCTATTCGTATAGAATAGGAACCGACTAAAGTTTACCGCTAACTTATTTAAATTTTTATCTCAAAAATGTTTCTATATTTAATACGTGGACATGTCATTATTATTAAAGCTAGTTTTGACGTTGAAATAGAATCAATTATCACGTTACCGTTTGAAAGGAAGTTGTATCGCCTCCCTTGATTCTCCGTTTATGACGCTCACTTCGTTTTTATTAATTCCATAACGGGAGTCGGGGGCATTATGGTGATGCGAACGAGCGTGGGGTGAGTCGATACCCGCCCCCGTCTATATTGGGGCCCGCTGGAGAAATATTATTTTATTAAAAACCGTAGAGGCTGAACTGTGGTGGCTCAGTGGCCGAGTGCTGGCTACGTGCGCAGTTCGAATTTTGATCGAATTGTTCAAATGGAGAAAACTTAATTTTCGTTGCAAACTTTATACACAGATTTATTAGTGAATCATTATTAAATTCCCGCAAGAGTTTTAAAATATTCGAGGATAAGAATAAGGATATAAATAAGTTCTATGAAATGCAGCGTGCGCCCTTAAAATGTATATATGTCAACCTAAGGTATCGAGTTTTAAACAAAATACAGAAGAAGTACATTAACAGTTGTGTGTAACAGATTTAAACAAAAAGCATTTAATCCAAACCGATATGAACAACTCTACTTATAAAAAGACATAAACTAATAAACAAGAGAAAGTCGCATAACAGGATTATGTACGTTTACACTGATAGACGGCACAAAACAGAATAGAGGTAAGAGAAGATATATTAAAAACTCTGTTTTCATTTATATTGATAAATTTTTAATAAAACTTTGATTCTCTTTCGAATAAAAATGAAAAACATTATAACAACAATGTAGTCCTAAATCGCAACACTGCAATAGGATCAACCAGCAAATCAAATCATGTTTTTTGCGGTAGTATCGACTAGGAAAATAAATAAGACAGATAAACCTGATGCGCAGTAACATCGGCTCGATATCGATAACTCACGCAGCACGTCACTATAAATCAACTGGACCTTCGCAGATAGTGATGCCCACGTCCACTAACTAGATGGTCGATAAATATTCTAATCTTGCACAGTTCGTTTGCGAGACGTTGGAGATAGACGGTTTCCGACATGCACTTTTATACGTGTACATATAGATACCTTATACGCTGTTAATAATAGCATTTTAGTTTTAGCACACCTTTAAGCCGTCAAAAATAACCTTTTATCCTACTTTAAGCTATAATATATCTGTATACAGTAGATTAATAGAGAGTGCGAAATAATTTTCCTAAAACATTGATCCTTGTCAAGGCTACAATTGGAATTTTATATTTATTATATATTTTTTTAACACATATCAGTAATATTTCACAGCACGTCTTATAAATGTAGATTCGGGAAAATAATCTTCACCTGTAACGCTGTACAAGTGACAGTAAAAGTAACTTCAAGTCCATATTACATTTCCCTCATCACGTTTCTCGCTATAGACTATTTATTAACAAGTATACATGTTTATTTTAAACATTAATAGTGAGACTTAAAGTTTAATTTCTGCACAATAACTATTACAATATTATAGTAAAAACGAAACAGTCATCGTTCGGAACATCGCATGAGGAAAAAAAGTTGGCCGAGGAACGACATAAACATAAAAGGGCAGCACTGAAATAAAACACTCCAGTCGTCAGCGGGAACTGTCAGCGGTGGATATCTGTTTATGATTGGTCCACGGATAAAGGGAAAATTAAAGGGACGAGGCGTACGGGAATAAATTGATTTATTGTCTTTTCTACTCTATTACAAAATTATTGTCTTAATTCAATTACCAATTATGATATATTCTAAGAGTTAAAAACATACAGAATCAAAGCAGCCATACAGTCAGAGTCATATTATTAATTTAATGATAAGATACCTAGAAGTTTACAACGTATAGAGTGTAATGCTCCGAAGCGGAACTATACGTAATTATTTTGATTTTTGACATTAATTTCCTTCATTTCTAGTTCTAAATAACATGATTTATTTAGCATAAATTACAAAATACATTCAAGTCAGAACTTAATTTAAAAATTTGTACGATTTAAAATTTTCCAATAACTGAAAATAAGACCAGCTTTGTTTCCTTATTACCATTGTGCTCTTACTCTTAAAGTTCTAAAATTAAATACCGATAAGTGCAGACTTAACTTTTTTTAAAAAGTCAGATTTCTACACATTTATGTTATCTTTAACGAACATCGACTTAACGATGTATTGACGAGTAGCTAATTCAATTGCATTAATAATCGATGTATTCATTGATTCTCATCGGCCATTAGAAAGCGTAAGAACTGAATGAATGCGACCTCTTTTAGGCAACGACACAACATTGCACCGGCCTCGCATCCATCTTGATTTAACTCGAAAGACTTATTAGCTGCGAGCCGATTCACGCGTTTGATATTTCAATAGTGGAGTTGGAGATCTGTGTGGAAATTAATCTTTATTCATATGGGACAAGCATAATAATGACCCGGTTAGAATATCATTACGGACGAATATTTTATATAGGGATTATAAAGTTACATTAAAATACTTCCTGATATCGGCTAAATATATAAAATTCCTTAAAATCATAGCAAAGTTGGAACCATAAAGTTTTAAAGAAATGAGGTAAAACAAGAAGACACACAGCTTCTATTGCACAGCGTATGGTCCACTTACTAATATATATCACATATAATCGTATTATTATCATATAATACAGTTAACAACAACACCGCTATCTCTCCTAAATTTGGTACTAGCAACAAACACTGAGATTCACAACTATACTATAAAAACAAACCTGGTACCAGCACACAGAAGCGTCTCACGACCACTGCGCCAAAGGGGCACTCGTATTTCCACTTTATGTTGCCAAACGACAACATTAACGGATGCCAAGCGGTGCCAATATCGCCGGAGACGCAATCGAGAAGCAACGGGCGGTGAAAATGCGAATAACGCGACGCCACGACACCGAAAGTATCGGGAAATGTCCGGGAATGCACTATGGTTATGCCGAAAGGTCATAATCGTTTTCTGATAGATTCCCAGCACTTTAACAGATTCCCTCTGTAAAATAATCACTAGCAGTCAATTCATTAAATAAAGAAACTGCAAAAGAATTAATAATTATATCGAGCTAGTATTAATTTATTACTTTGTGTCCCAGATCGTGCTGTAAGGTATTGCTAACTATCATGCAAGATTTCTTTAGAGTTTTAAGTAGATCTATTTAGTGTTATGGCATTACCATAGAAAATATCTGATAGTAAATGTAAATTTATTATTAGATATTTAATAACAAGATTCCATAACAATTGTTTTTTAAACAACATTTTATATTCGATTAATCGATGCTTAATCTTCAAACAATTTAATACAAAATGCTTACTTATTTTGGTTAAATTATACAAAAAATTTATACAAAACAATACAAACGGTATCTAAAGGATCTTGAAATTGCGAACACAATTGCATCGAAAGAATAAAACTCACATTTTATGACATCTATGAGGACAGCCGCATTCAACCAAACCTTTCACGGCTTACAAAATAAAATTTTATAGATTTTATCGCGTATGATTTCTCGATGTCTCTAAAGTTTTACAGCAGATTTAGGTATAGATCAAAGAGAGTTAAGCCCTAAAATTTTATTACGAATTAAATGCGATTGTATGATAACGTTTATTTAAAAAAAATCCAAAAATCGGAATCGGTAACCTGCATTAGGGGAGGTAGCAGTCTACATGTCCAGCAGTGGACTGACACAGCCTGACAATAATACTCAAAAATATGCAAAAGCCCTTCCTGCCTTATAAATGTTGATAGCAAAAGTTTGAAGCAGCTAGCATCAAAAATGTATAGCCATCAGCCGCGCGAATATAATGCCGAAAACTCAGATTATGCAAATGGCGTTTACACAACCATTATTGTCATGTTTATTAAAGTCTTGATAGCGGGCTAAATTGGACCACAATTATATCTTTATTACAATGTTGTTTTAGTGTTGCTCGCTTAAACTTTAGCAGGCAGAAGTGCGCTGACTGTCTGTTGTTCATCGAACTAATTTGTAAGCAGATGGCTAGTAAGGTAATATAAAATTGTTAAAGGTTATAATATTTCGTTTGAACAAATGATTTGCAAAAGTTTTATTTTACACAGTAGCTTAAAATATAGTGTAAGTACATTAAATATTAGTATACCGAGTAATATATTGTTTAGTAATTAGAAAAATAGTTCTGTTTACATAAATCTATTTCTTGATCGTTATACTGTATAAGTTACGTTGAAGTTACGTTAGTACCCATTATATAATTTCAACTTAGTGTATTTAACGTGAAGTCAGTAACTTCAATACTGCGAGTAATAAATCTATAAGTAACTGCAGGTCCCTTAGGGCGGCGGATAAGGAAAACGCTACTAAATCCCAAATCTATGGCCCAATAAAGAAAAAAATGGCTATAACTTATCTGTGTATTTAAGATCGAAGTGGCAGTTATTTTTTCATTATAAAAGGGTTAAAAATACTTAATAAAATCTTATACGGGTTTTTTATAACAACATACAAAACGTTTACCTGATGGTAAGTGATACGCCTTAAACATGGGACAAACAGCGTAAGAAACCTGAGACATAAGATGTTATGACTCTTACGCTGGCTACGGGGCTTTCAAACCGGAAGACAGTAGTGTTCAAACACTTATTGGCGGCAGAAATAGCACCAGTAGTACTACCACAGACGGTCCCTTGTGAAACGGAGAGCTAGCTCAATGAATTGACAGTCGAGTGATAATCCATCAATAGAAAAACGTATTATAATAATGGATAGTAGTCGTGGGTTGAATTCTGCGGGGACACAACAATTTTTATTGTTGTTTCCTAGTTGGTTACGGCAGTTTGGGCCGATCACCCAACTGTCTGAAAAGTAAGTTGATCCATGCGTCGGATGGGCATGTAAAAAGTCGGTTCTACCACCAACCCGCATTGGATCAGCGTGGCGGGATGCGGTCTAGAAACCCCCTAAATGGAGAAGGCGTACATTACTGGAGGCCTATGTCCAGCAGTGGAATAAGACAGGCCGATGATGATGATGATGGATAGTACCTGGGTGTGATTGGGTACGAATGGCCCAATTTTTGTTTGGCTTTAATAAACTTGTTCAAGTTACTACTTTCTTGAATTTATGCAAATACTACAAATGATTTAATAAGAGATTACTAATTTTATCGCGATTAATTAGTTTTCATCAAGTTAATCAATATTAGGTTAAATATTCAATGAATTAATCAGAAACATAATCTTGGATAAACACGAACAAACTTAAATCATAACTCCGCTTCTGTTAAGAATAACAATCCCGCTAATAATGCGTCCAGTCTTGCTACTTTGAAACTCCATCGCGAAAAGTCGAATTATTCAATAACTTTAAACTTTCTCGAAAGCACTTATACTTAATCCTGTATTAATGATGTTTTGAAGATTATTCAAGGTTGAATAACAATCAAATACTGAACATTGGTTGAACTTATAAATAACTTCTTAATTATCTACTTTACAATATTTTTATTACTCTAAAATATTTTGTCCCTAAACATCTGGTCATCAAGTCGAACCTACATCTCATACACAAAAATAAAATAAACGAGTATTTGAATTATAAAATATCGTTTACATAATTAACGTGCTTTATTCATGCAAATAACTATTTCAAAATAATATATTGATCAACCGAAATTGAAAGATAACATAACTAGGAGAGATAAATAAGAAAAATGGTCTCATGTTATACTTTGCTACAAGTGAATAAACAAAAATTTATAAATAACAAAAAAATTCTCGTCCGGAATTATCATTATTGTTTTAAATTAATTTTAAGAACTAATTGCGACTGTGTAAACGTAAGAAAACACAGATTTGTGCAACAGTTTGTGACCTCTCTATCGTGTCGCATTTTAATGGGACAGCGAAAACTTTAACGGGCTTTTGTGTATATCGAAGTAGTTCATCGTGGTTTCTAGAAGTTTCCAGAAGTGGCGACACTATGGAATAAATTTCCATGATAATGTTACCATGATACGCTTTACATTGGTAACAAAACAAAAATTAAGAAATATAAATTGGATGATTTAAGACTAAAATGAAACAATGAAAAATGATATAAATTATGGTTTGGCACGAATATTTTTTAACGAAACGAACTATATATTACCTTTAATGTAAAATAATAGGAATTATATGGTGTTTATTAACATTTGTGTATTTATACCCATAACCACGACCGCTGCAACGGGCTCGATAATCCAATCATTAGTAGAAATCTTTCATATTTTCCTTTTGACTTACCCAGTAATGATCTAATAATAAGCCTAGTGGTAAGGGCGTATGCTTTAGAAACCGGAGGTCGCGGGTTCGCATTTTGCGGGGACTCCACAAATTTTCATTGTTGTTTCCAAGTTGGTTAGGTTAGGTTCGTCTAGTCTGTGGTTATTGTCTGAAAAGTAAGATGATCCATGCGTCGGGTGGGCATGTAGAAAGTCGGTCCACTTACTAACCCGCATTGGACAAGCGGGGTGGGATACGGTCCAGAAACCGCCTAATGGAGAAGGCGTGTGGCAGTAGGAGAGGCCTATGTCCATCAGTGGACTAACACAGGCTGATTTAGTGTTTAGTATTCGCGTAAAACAAAGAAACGATTGACTATGTTTATGGTAAATATAATAATTCGCAGTGATAAAAAGCAATTTTTGTACCAATCTCGATTTAAATACATTGAAACCGATGATACCGCGTTTATCGTCACGAATGGAGATATACGACTAAATGTACTTGTTCCCGCTCAATCGTATCCCGAATATGGCAAAAAACAGGAGTTGGACGGCGGCCAGACGCGTTGTAGCGTATTGCACGCGAGCAATCCTTTACTGGTTTTACGGGATCCCGGGAATAATTTAATACTATCCCCGAGGAACGTGTCTAACAATGCTTTCATTCGTGAACTGTTTCGATTTTGTGAACGTCTAGAATTTCTTGAGGACTGAATTCGTGACTCTTTGATGAACATATCGCTCTCAGTTTTAATTAATTTAAGCTGATTCTGGCTATATCTTTCGATTCTAGATAAGTACACTATTAATATGACTGATAGTAAGCAGTAAATAACTGATAGTATTAAAACAACGAAACTTTAGAAACACCAAAAGCGACACGACTAAACTCTAGTGTTATCGCTAGACTTTCTACAGAAAATACTTAGTTGTGGGACTTGTAAATATGAACGTAAACTAAACTTTAGCACTAAAGTAAATATACGCTTTTCAAAAGAATCGAGACGAACAACAACATGCATACTGTAGTCTTAAAAGAATTATAGGCAGCGCTATGTAATATTAGACGATAAATATAGTTTTGCCCTATCCAAATTGCGACATTTAATGGCCGTTCCATGTTATACATCCACCGCGGACGTTTTTATCGCTTCAAACTTTTCTAACATCTCTCGAAAGTGTTTAACGTCTTGTTTACGTAGCAATGGATAGGTATTAAAATTTATTGCGCACATCAAGTGTTACGCAACTGGAGTTAGAAGTATCGTGGTTCATTACCCGGGTCCAGTTTGAATGTGTATTCAAACAGTCGTAGGTTCTAATTTTTTCCAAATTCTTGTTCTGCAAAAAAATTCTGTTAATTATGAAAGTGCCATCTTTAACTAAGATCTATAATACGCTCTTTAGTGCAAAATCATGTTAGAAATTAAACTATCGCTTTTTCACTATTATATTAGAAGGTGAACAAGATGATTTTGTACCCAATATGCATTGCCAACAAATTTTGTTCTTCACTGCTACTTTTTCTATTGGAACAGAGCAATGGTTGAACAATACTTATCTCTAGAAGAAATTTAAGTATACCCTACAGTAGAACTCGGTAATTACTATTTCCTCCAATTTTATACTAATTTCTTCTCACTATAATTGTTACTCAGACCGGATCTTCTTATTACTTACGCTTCATACAGATTAAAAAAAATGTTTAAGCTTAAAGTGATAAGAAATTTAATGACGATGACGATGAAGGAATACCAGTTGCCGACATGCATATTTTGAGTAATCGGAATAAAGTCGTAAGCGTTCTATGGGACCATTAAAATGTACATTCACGTTAAGCTAATGTGAACGTCTGTATTCCGAGGTAATAGGGTTCAATCCGGATGCTATTTAAATACACGGCATTAAACTGCAAAAACTTGTCTACGTGCACGCCATTGCAGACTTAATGGCGTCGTCGATGCCATAATCACATTTGCAACCCCTCCGATGCAGCGATCGGGTCGCAGTTTCAGTTTCTCGTGTTGCAATTGCAATTACACTGTTACACATTTCACAGATAAATCTTCTGGACTGGATTATCATAAGCTATACGCTATATATAGGATTATAGATACGTAAACATTCCTCAAAAGCTTTTTTTGTTAATGCAGATTTTTTATGATAATAACTGTTTAAAAATAACATATGACGGTTGTTATAAATCGGTTATGTAGTTTGACAATTACTTTATCGTTTTCTTAATAAAAACAAGCTGATGATTCCATAAAAAAACGGTTAATTAGACAATCTAGTTGTATAAAATTAATAGCAACATGGTCCACAGATCATGTCCGAATTAAATCCAGACAATTTACCGAGCGATAGTCACGCCGTCAAATATGGCGGCATTTTGACTGACGTTGTTTGCGAAAATACAACAAAACACTTCGGTCATATTACCCTTACAAATTTTATTCATACTTCGAGCTGTTTAGGAAGACTTTTCAATAATTTTGATATTTCAAATCGATAACGAAAAAACTTTTAACAAGGAATAAACTGGAACAGTACAGAAACAACGAATATTAAGGTAAACAGGATTGTTTGCCGAATAACATCGGAGCTTAGTGCCTGAGCGGGGCAACAAGAAAGCGCGGAGTTGGCAAAAGTTTCCGTTGCAATTTTCAGCTGCGTACACTAGTTATGGCTGGGCGTGCTTCCGCCGATCTAAGCTGTGCTCGCTAGATGTGACGTCATCGCCCCTCGCCTTGGAAGCGGCTTAGATTTTGATATAGAAACGTCTAGTTTTAAAATAGACGTCTGTGTATGAGCCTAGACTTTGAATTGAAAATTATTTGAACAATGTCTGCTTCCGTAGCCTAGTGTCAAGGTCGTGTGCTTTAGAAACCGGAGATCGTAGGTTCGAATCCTGCGAGCACTCAACAAAAGTTCGTAGTTGTTTTCTAGTTGGTTAGGGCAATTCGGGCCGATCTTTGGATGATCCATGCGTCGGATGGGCATGTAAAAAGTCGGTCTACCCATCAACCCGCATTAGTCCAGCGTGGTGGGAACCGTTCCAAAAACCTCCAATGGAGAGGCATTAGAGAGGCCTATGTCCAGCAGTGGACTAACATAGGCTGATGATGATGATGATGAACCTATTGTTACGTAGCAGAATTGTACATTTAGCGTTGGTAAAGTCAATTGATATCTCGGTGATAATCAAGATGTTGTTGGCTGTTTGTTTCTTACATCAATTTCGAAGGTGATTTGGCTTCGATATAGGCTCTTTAAAACATATTTCTTAGTTATATGAATTGTTCAAATATTATACAAAACTACAATAGTTACAACTTTTTCATATTACAGTGACAAAAATTGGGGCATGAAATAGAAATATCATTAATTTTTATTAAACCGTGAATTGACGTCTCTAAGAAAGCACTGGACTTTTACAAAAAAAGTAGAAATAGCTAATTGGAAGTTCCGGATTCGACTTTTATAATCGGAAAAATAAAACAGTGGTGTCAACTTTCTTAATTAATATTCTTATTGTTAACTAATTATTTCGTTCTGCGATAAACAACGTAGCTATTTATGAAACGGTAAATGAAGAAGGATATAACATCTTCATTCATCGTTTCACAATCTGTGTATAGCAACAAAATACGTTTCGTTATATCGTGTAAGATTTTAGCATTCCACCACTCTTATATTTAATTAGCGTATTATACATAAGCCAATACATTTTCGCCCGGTGGGCTGAAAGGCTGTACGTATTCATCTGCCAATTACTTTCGTACACGTCGACGGCAAGAGTAATTTGTGTCAATCGGTATGACGGCAGTTAAATACTCGTGTGTATGTAAAATCGAATCGTGAATACGCGCCATACGCCCATGCTAATTGGATGTCCCCGATGGTGTGTTTGTTTGGCGGTTTGCTCGGAAGACCGCGGTTTTGGGTTCGAATCAGGGACGTATTTGGTTAAAAGGATGACTTTAGGTGGGAAGTAATGTTATATAAAAATGTCGGTGTTCACATGATTGGTTACTGTGTCGTTACGCATCTGGGTGTAAAAATTAAGGATAAACACGGATCAACAAAATAAAAAATCATCTGTTTAAATTTTCGGAAAGATAGTTTTCTAAGTCTTTTAATTTTTTTATTGGACGGTTTGTTCTTAAATAAATATTTGTTTATTACACGCTAAGAATCAATAATCTTTAAGTTAAACGGGTACAAATTATTTTAACCAATAATAAATAATTTGTATAATACAATTAATTTTATCAGTATGTAGCATATACATTTTTTTTGTCGTAAAAGTTTAAGTGCTATTCTAGAAGTGCGAATTAAAACTAATTTATCTCCATACCTGCACGAACACAGTTAGTATCAAGTACTATTGATCCGTATAAAAGCTGGTTCCTACCTAATAAATTAAATGAACCAAACAATAAAATCATTGCCAATAAATTTAGTACAGTTTTTGATAACACTCAAAAATAGTGACCGGCATATTGTTAGAAAACAATACGAATATAACCCCAAAATAAAACCAATTCGCAACCACAGAGAATATCGAACAGAACCAGCAATTAAACCGAACAATCGCTAATGCCTGAATTCGGAATCGACGCGAAGTCGTAAATTCAACGGAGCCTTTGAGCGAGTGCGGCGCACGTTGCGACTGAAAACTATCGCAGTGCACTCTCAAAGCGGCCATTAGTGCTGGCCAGCTTGAAACAAGACGACGGCATGTTCCACATTCGGAGAATCCCTCTCGAACTTTCTTTGCGCGGAGTTTTTGATACAATTGCATTGGAACACTGCAATATGCGCGGACTGCTACGAGATGTGTACGATTTTTTAAGGAGGAAGGAGTGATCAGTTTATGTTTTAGTAAGTAAAAGAAATATCGACCATACTTTGGTTGTAGAACAGGATAAAAATAGTCCTTTTTAACATGCGTACCTCAGGGTACTGTATAAAATTTAAAAATATTCAAAATTGGAACTGCCTATTCATGTTAAACTCTAATGAGATTTGACTAACTACAAATACGGCTTCGACAAACGTTCTTAATTATATTCACATTACCATCACCGCTAAATAAGCTCGAGAAAAAACTAAACGTAATAATTAAGCACGTAGCAAAATACGGACCGATCGATGCGTTTTTGTGGCGTACTTTGGCTTGAGAGGTAATATTCTAACGGTGTAATTGCACGACCCTGTTCCGACTCGTAAAAGGTAATTCTCCAGTGGCTGATTAGGCTGCTCGCTCTCAATCGATCCGCGTGGGAAAGTGGGTCGCTAGTTCAGCGGTGGGCTTAGAGATCAAACTTTGTTACGTAAGATGATTTAAAACTGGCAACTTCACTCATGGTTACCGCCTTAGATCATTTGGAAGTATTTTTTTAAACAAGTTTATGTAAGTGTATAGGTAAGCCAATTTAATCTTGGAATAAATGTTAAAAAAGTAAGCCGTAGCAAAAAATGCCGTCAAACTAGCGTTCTTTTTTTTATCGCCTACGCAGTCAGACGAACAGTCGGGCACCTGATGGGTAGTGGTCACCGACGCCCATAGACATCGGCAATACTAGTGGTACCACCAACGCGCTGCTTTCCTTGAGACATAGGATGTTAAGTCTCGTTTACCCAGTAAATACGCTGGCTGCGGTGCCCTATAAACCGGAATTGCCCTTCTAACCGGAACACAGCAGTGTTTTCACACTTTACTCTATTGCTTTGCGGTGGTAACGACCCAGATGGTCCCAGTAAAAACGGGACCTACCAGTGAGTGAGTTCTTATTCAAGAGTTGTCATTAAGATCGCTAAGTGACCGTCGACTAATACCAACACCATACGTACGTTTATATTTTTTCCGAGTCAAAATTGGCTATGCTATAGTACCTATGTGTTGTTCTGAATACTAACGAAACTGATAGCGAAATTCTCTTTAGGTTCTGTGCTCTTTCTATTTGATATCATGTATATTTTGTTAGTTCACAAACAGAACGCTACATTATTCGCTTCATGATTGATAGTCAACACGTATGAAGTGTAACTGAAAGAGTTGAAGGTTGACAACTAATATGTTCAGAAATGTTTTTGTGATACCGTACCCAACATCTGTTTGCGAATACGTGTATATTAAAAAAGCGAAAAAAATAGTATTGACAGTAATATCATATAACATTCACAGACTACTTCTACGTGACCTTTGTGTCGACATATTCGTCTAGGCAAGCTATATATGAATAGTTTACTACTACTCTTATAAATGTTTGTGTCTTCTTTTAAATCGTCATTCTTTATTTGCTGAAGGTCGTGTCTAGTCCGATAAAATTGCCATTACTAGTCTTAATAGAGTCTGCCAGGAAGCCCTCATTGAGTTGATCGAAAGGCTTTCATCATCTAAAGGACCGGTAAGGATTTGACTTCGTCTGCCTATCGCATCGAAATACGTCCGCCTAACTTTTACTACCAACTTTACCGACCACACTCAGCTTCTCCGATTAAGAACAATTGCTAAATCGTCAGCGTCCTGATGCAAACCGATCGTCGACGATCCGTAGGAGACAAAACAAGAATGCCGAACTCACCTACCTCATGTACGTGTAGCCTTTACTTTTAGCAAAAACTTTTTGTTACCTAGTTCGTGGGAACGGTAGCTACCCGCGAACTTTGTTTTAGATGAAGCTTACCATGGCCAAGAGTCTGGAAGCATAACTTCATAGTTAACGAAAAACCATCAGCTTCTCTGGATATCTACGTGCAATATCGCCATAATACTTTAGATTCCGTTGAAAACAGAAGGTCTAGGTTGAAACTCGTCTTATGACTATATTAAATATAGTACTTACGTATTCATTAAAAAAAAGACAGCTCTATTATGCTGAGTCAGATTTAGTTCAGCTTTGAAACAAAGCGTACATTATTTGGCACGGCCTTAGAAAAGTTTGCTAACCCCAACCCTTAAACAATTCGCTTAATAGTTAGCAGAGTTAACAGGAAACATTGTATTTATGATACCGCATCCAGTACACGTCGCATAATTATTAATCAAACCGAATGACTTGGCTTAATTGTGTCCGATTGTTTGCTGAGCCACCGTGCAGATTGAAATATCTCCGTCGATTTATGCTTTGAATGAAAGTCGATGGTGGAGCGACGGCAAGGAATTAATTTCTCGTTAGGGCTAATTAATTATAGCGCAGTGATGAAATGAGGAACCCGAGGCGTCATAAAGGAAATTGCTAATTTATCGTTTGTCAATAACTTTGATAGTTTGTTCAGTGCAAATTTATTGAAGGGAATGACGTATTTTTAGGGGATAGTTATAACAAGTACGATATAGGTGTTCCAAATGTACTTCGCAATTACAGTTTTATACATCTGTTTGGATCTATTAGAAATACACTCGACATCGTACAAACCAGAAACGATTAGAATTTTTACCATACGACGCTTTATTGTGTATACACTGAAAACACTATTCTCAATGATTAGGATATAAACAGTAACAGTATATTGCATGTACAATTTATCCAGGCAATTCTTTAAAAGTTGGTCCTTCATACATTACTGCATCCAACAGGAACGATAAATCTATATTCTTCACATTATTGTGTGTTATGGTATTTAAAAGTTAGCAAACCTCACATAAGACAGCTACAAAACTTATCAAACACTAGAATCAAACTATATTGAAACAGTGTATGTAATTCCATCAAACATTACCGCAATTTCCCGATTGACCGTTCAAATTTTACTGAAAAGGTGTAATTACTGAGTTTACACAGGGCGCTATTAGACGACGGTCGGTTCGTGAATAAATAATTGGCAAAAAAGAGAAACGAGAAAGTCCGATGTGCTGTGCAAACGCTATAATTATTGTACAGTACTGTGCTGTAAGTGAAAGGCAAGCGGGGTCGGGCGCTGGTATTAGTCCAATTGCAGTAATAGTTGCATTCCTATGCAGGTTAGCTTTGACTAACGGTTCCCGTTCATGAATAAATACTTACTTTTTAATGTATTAAAGTTATAAATTACATACACAACTAAATAAGCACAATTATTATTTATGAGAACCGAGACACTAATTTTCTTGGAATTAATAATGATGATAATGTTTAAAGTCTTACAAGCCATTTCTAATTTAGACTCCACAGTCACCGTAGCTAATTTACAAAAGGTACATTTACATTAAAAAATTCTTTACATTGCCGTACAAGAAACATTATACGAGTTTACCAACATTAATAATTAAAGGTCAAACAAACTTCACAAAGAAGTAATATGACCTCAATCAAAATGTGAACTAATAGTAAATTCCTTCGGGCGGTTTGTTCGCTTTTTGTTCAGTTGTTTGCGTTTCTTAAATTTTTATTAGCCTACATTAAAACAGAAATGAAAGCTTTGTAACATTATACACGCTTGTGTATCACAAAGTTAAAATATTTTTACTCAGTTCTCTATCCTTGTCTTACAAGTCAACAACTAAATAATAATTAAGCTATAAATACCTAAACACACGTCGCAATTAAAGCAAAATCGCTTGTTTCAATTACGTCACCATTTTCTTGTTAAAATCTAAAGCCGTCAATTCTATTTCGAACTTGTGTACTTTTTACTCTAATATTTAAGCTATTGCTTCAAAAATACTAGCTTGTTCAACACGATCCACAGCTCAGCTTGTAACCGCATAAGGCAACAGCCTCGAGCTGTCTTAACAGATAAGACGACACGAGTAACACAATACAAACGACAGGCGCAAACACCGCTCACCTATGTTTATTCATCGATCCGACGTGGGATATCAGAAGTGACCGTCGGGACACATTTTCTCACAGGCCGCCATATAAAGAGGCGAGCTAAGTTACATAAATGTATGCACTCACTTTGAAATCTGCCCCGAACATAAAAAGCATAGTTGACGATTTGTTTTGATGCAAATACTTATAAGATTTGGTGCTTTAAGTAATGTTTAGATCAAGTAGACGCCTTATTGCAATGAATAAATAAATCTTTTTTTACTTGTTTTGTTTACGCGATTATTATACGACATTTCGGACTCTTTCCAAGAGAGGCCAAAACGTCGGGAATAAATATATATAATTAACGAGAAAAATCCGTAAAAAAGTAGATATGATATGACCATTTTTAATTTTATTTAAGTCGAGGTAATGCACTAATAAAGTACGGAACGTGTACATTGAATATTTTATACATTTCATTTTAAAAGTATCTCAAAAATATCTTAATGTTACGTGACGTGATAATCGGCATCACGCAATCCCTATTTCGCGCCAAAACGCACGGCGTCCGTCGTGGATAATAAACATCGGTACACAATCTGTGGCCCGTTCAAATTAAATTCGGCATCGAATCGGGCGGATCCGCCGGCATTTGAGATTAATGAGGCACGCGCACGATTCGCGCTATCGTTATTGGTGGCCAGGGCGGCGCTACGGGTCTGCGGTTATCGATGAAATTTATCGATGGCAAGGAGCGCTCCGTTAATTCCGGTCGAGCTGTGATATTATATAAAACGGGGCGTTATTCCGCCAGTCCGGTTATCGGATTTAATGGGCGAGCTTTAATGGGTGCGGTTTCGCTTAAAAGTTCGTTTTTTTCCCTTCGCTCCCTTAACTCGGACGGTGTCAGACTTTCTGACAGTTGTTAAGTCCGCGATTGACGTATTACGAAGATATGAAATTCTTTCCATTACCCCTAATTCTATAAAGGATTCGAATCGACACAATTTTTTTAATAACTGTACAAGCTAAAGCCTACCGGTGGTAGGTCCACTGTTTACAGGAGACCGTCTGGGTGGGTACCACCGCGGTGCCTATTTCTGCCGCGAACCAGTAGTGTGAAAACACTGCTGTGTACCGTAGCCAGCGTATTTACTGGGTAAACAAGACTTAACACCCTATGTCTCAAGGTAGGCAGAGCGTTGGCGATACCACTGGTATTGCTAATGTCTATGGGCGTCGGTGACCACTTCCCATCAGGTGGCCCGACTGCTCAGTCTGCCTGCGTATGCCATAAAAAAAGCCGACAGTGCTCTCTAGAAGGATCGTTGCGGCAAACGCTTTGTCTCAATTATCTACTACAGTATAAAGGGCACTAAACAGGCAAATATATAAAGTCAATCATTCAGCTAGTAATACGTGTAACACATTACATCCGATACGGGAAGTAGACACGCGGGCAAACAGTTTCGACATCTCTAAACGGTAAACACGTTTGGCGCCTAAACACAATATTTATTCGATTAATAGAACGGCGTCAGCTAGCGACTCGATTCGTGGGAAATTACATTTAAATTGCAACCATACAAAACTATTAGTAATACGCTTTTAGAGCACTCGATGTTCCCATTAAAGTGCGTATCTACTAGTGGAGCCTGTAGTATGACGCCCGTCGAGTGAAATACTCGTCACTGTGCACGTAATTGTCTTATGTGGTTTGCGAGTATTTCGTTTATTCTGTTTGAACACCTCCCACACTTGAATTGTTTATTATGCCAAAAGAAGGAAGGAGGCGACTCAAAAAGTAACCAAGGAATTGACTCGAGAACTTGTATTGACTTTATACAGTGTCCTCCGAGTCTATTTCCTATCCTAATTTATTAGAAAACAATAATAAAAAACTTTTTGGTCGCTGCAGAATTTAAACCTACGGCTCCTTGTTTTTAAAATGCAAGTTTAAGACAAGGTTAGTTAGGCAGTTTAACCTCTGTATAAATGTGCAGCTTTCTATAGGTTTAAACATTTACAATTCTATTTATATTTATTAGCTTAACATGTCACACTTAAAAAGTCCAATAAAATGCTTAAGTCAATTTTTAGAACTTTGCATAAGCTTCAACTTGTCAGCCAGTAGCCAGCCAAGCTATCGTTATCACTGATTTTAAGTTTTTTTTAATAAGACGATTAAGATCGTGAACAGTTATCTTAAAAAAAAAAATTATTATTAAAATTCATGCGATGATGCTTATTCAAACCAAACCAAAGAAAGATATTGAACTCACTATTTTAATAACATTTTTGAATTGACCTTATGTAGTTGTAATAACGTTTGCCAAAAATAACGCGTGTTATCTCAAGCTGTACCTTCGTTATAATAAAACGTCCACTTTATGCTGTTAAGCGAACAGATAGCAGTGAAGCTATGCTATTATCAGTGTTAGACTAAACAGTAGTTCAGCTCATTTTGTCTGCGCTAAAGCAGAAACAAGTCTTGTACACTTGGAACAATTCCATATTCATGTTTGCGGGAACGATTTCAAAACATTCCTACGTATTACGCACTCCCGAGGGCGGATTAGTACGTGAATAAATGTTAATACATTTATGCATGTTCTCAGAAAACAATTCGGGTATTGGTTACGTGTTGCCGGTTGCTTTTCAGATTGCGTCAAAACATAGGTGTATGGAATAGTTAAAGTAATAAAAGAGAGAGAAATTGATGTACAGGTACGCATACATTAATTTCTTATTAGAACTGCTTAAATTCATTATTACAAACTAAACAGGAGTTCTGTATAACAGAAGGTACGAAACTCAAAACAAAATAATAACATTTTATAAGCCAATGAAACTATTGGCATTAATAGAGCAAAAACCCAAAACGTCATACAACGTTGCTTTTCTCTTACAATGGAAATTTGTCTTAATGTCACAAAGTGTAAAATTATATCAGTAACAAGCATTATAATGTTAAATTAAATATCGGTTATAATGTCACACGTATAAATATTAAAAAATCGGAAAAAAATTTAAATAACGAGACACTATCCTATCCTAACAGCGCACACTGTCTACTTTTGCCCCTGGACCGATAAAACCAAAAAACTTTACCCAATCGTGACCACGTTTCTTTATGCGAAAGCGAGGCAATAAACTGGGCTAAGGCATTACGATGCTCGAACAAAACACGACCGCAGTGTAGTGGAGACGGCGTCGCGAGTCGAATTTCAAATTAAAATTTCAGCTTCATGAAATTTTAAACGCCTATTCAAATGGTGTGCGCCGGCGCCGCTGGTGCGAAGAGCCGCAGGTAGAGGTGCCATGCTAAGCTAGGCTGGGACGAATGTGTGGTACAAGCTATAGACTTAGCGGTATCGTAGCTAGGTTAAAAAAGCTTTTCATATTCAAACTATTACAATAGACGGTAGGAAAGAATATCAGTGAACGCGAAGATCGTGACATCTTCAAATAAAAGGCACTTTTTGATTACACAGGATATTTAAAAATGTAATTTATTTACTCTGTTAAAGGGGAAAAATGTTTTTGTTGTTGTGTTTAAACCAAAGCTTATTACGAGACTGATTACACTGAAATTATTTGAACGCCCTTTCTTATTTTTCGTAGTTCTTCCTTTGTTCTGAAGCTATAGTGTCAGACAAAAATTTGATCTTATCCTAAATAACTTTTAACACGATTAAGAGCCGACAGACATTATTATTTTCAAGAATATTTCTTGCCATTAAAATTATCTAAATATAAAGAACATATCATAAAATGAGTACGGAGGCGGGTAAGTTCATACTGAAGATTGGATGTTACAATTGAAAGCACAACATGTATTGATAATAATCTTAACTAGTTATAGCTTGATATCAAAAGATGAAAAAGCATTGAATAAAATGCATATATTCGCTATATACAAGATAGTGTAAGAAAAAGAACAACAGCTGACTTTTTGTCAATTCGACCATCGATTTCTAGGATGCAAGGAAATGTATACGGGAGCGGGTTTGCAAGCAGGCGTATTGAATCTGGTACCGTATTATCAATGGAAATAACTGGATATTGTACGTTCCACTTTTAAATGTCCAACACGGGTTAGTCAATACAAAGCTTAATATAAAATACAAGTGTAGGTACACACCTCCTCTTGTATTTTAACCGACACACGTTAATTGACATTAATTTTCCTTTTTGTAAATGTTATCAAACAAGGACTACGATAAGTCTGAAGTTAGATATCGTAAAGTATATTAATAATAGCCTTCAATCTTGATATAGATTTTTCACTTACGAAATTAAAAGCACAATATTTTTTAAAGTTTTGATTCGATTAAATTACTTTTAAGTTAATGGCTTAATCTGAAAATGCTCCCAAAATACCGTAATAATTATTTTACTGGGTTCTGAATTGTTGGAATATTCCATTCCGATAGGTCACGCGAATGCTTAGAAATATGTAAGGGTCAAGGGATCCGAAGCACGGCTGTGTAAATGGGGTTCATGCAATATTCATTGGTAGATAGCGATTTTCAGACGTTATTTTATTTTACTTTGTGTTATACAAATACCTTACGGAGAGACGGTACAATACACATTGTTTTGCTATCACTTTTTGAGCAATAGTACGTAACGTTAATAGGGTTGAATTAGCAAGAAACAATCTCTTCATTATGTTGAATTGTTTTATAAAAAAACATTATAAGGCCTTTTATTATAACTAAGATTAAACAAAACGGTAGTAATAGCCTTTCATATTGATGAAACCGGTTAAAATAAGGTCATAGGATTTGCATTGCGGTCTTAATAACTTGTATTTAATCTTAATGGCTGTCATCGGAGACAGGCGGTGAAAGGTGGCAAACACGTAGCTTCAAAGATAGCTTACTCGATTTATGTATGAGAAATGTAAAGGTAGCCTCATTGGTATACAATATAAAAACGAAGTCTTACCAAAGGTTCTTGATAAAGGCACCCACCCACAAAACTAGATAAACGTCTTAGTTGTTTCCGCAAAATTGTTACAGGACAAATAATTAAAACCACGTAGAATATTATAGTTAACAAGATAAGTTTACAATTTAAATTCCCTATTATTCAAAAAGTACGAACTTTAATAGATTTAATGCTGAATAAAATGGCAATTGAGTGGCAAATATACGTAATTTTGGCGTGTATTCCAATTTGTTTAACGATAAGGAGACCAGTGTGTAGCATACAATATCTGTTATTACAATTAAAGAAAAAACTATGGCGGGCTTTTATAGATATATGTCAGTAATAATGATTAGTAGGTTCGTAGACGGTTAGGAGTTTAAAGGTTTATTTTAATATTATTGTTACTCTCGCGCATTAAGTAAAAGCAAATGTCGATTGATAATCTGCATATCAAGGGTGTGCGAATATCGATTGTAACGAATCGAATTGAATATCAATATTAGATTCTAAATTCAATATAATTTTTCCAATTACTCGACAACTTTATAATTATTCGAAACTTCGAATTATTCGCATCTTAGAACTATTCGAGTCGAGTTCCGAATCCAATAATAACATTCGTTTCGGAACGAATAATTCGTCAGTTCGAATTATTCGCACACCCCAATACATTTATGTCTTTAACGTAGATTATTAGTAAGTTCTTCTATATGTTAATAAGATTATGTTTAAACATGCCTCGTTTACATGACGCGTGCGCATTACAGTGTTGAGGCATTCGTTCCAACCACGGGCGCCGCTAATTGCATGCGTTTGCGCATAAAGCATTCCCGGCTCGTCTTTATGTACCGCGTCTCGAATGCCGATGGCGATTAAGCTTTTTGTACCACCTTTTAGGGGTTTTAATTGAGTCGCCGATAGCACGTGGTGGTATCCGTGCAGCGAAACGGAATTTTCACTTGATTAAGCCACTCTCAAAGTTGCTTTACCAGCTTTTACTTGGCGTTTGTTGTTTTATGGTACATGTTTGCTTTTTTAAACATGATTCGATTACAGATGAAGATGTCTCTATATATAAAGAGAGATAGTCGTTTACAATATATCAGTATAACTAAATACTCCATTAGGAAACGGAATATAAAGCTTACTAAAAACACAATAACCATAATGGTGAAAAAAACCCCAATAGCGAGAGAGCGTGAATTGTTTTCTCAGACTACTTAGTCAAGCGTCTATGTTTTGACCGTCTCCGGTTGATATTTCCCTAGGCCCCTTTCCCGTCGGACCGTTTTATACGTAATGGCACTGTATATCAATGGAACTGAATAAATGCGGTATCGCATTATGCGGAGTGTCCTCGGAAAAGGATTTCAATGAATGGTCCTTTCGCAGTTTTTAAGTCGTCCTCTGTGTTTTTTCTAACCCGCCGTTGGATAGCACGGCCCGATGAATATTTATCGGGGTTTCGGTTGGTAGAGTGGATACGCTGAGTTTCATTACTTTTTATTAGTGCGATGTTTCTGATTTATATGAAGGTAAACTTTAATGTTAGCGGTTGTGTATTTTGTAAAATTTTAAGATAGCTTTCAACTGTTTTTTATGACCGAATTAAGTAGAAAATCAAAGTTGCGTACGAGTATTTATCAGTGGATATTTATAATGATTAATAATGAATACATCTCAAATACTTTTCAAACTTCAACAACGATTTTTCACTGAATCAAGTACTTTTGTGTAAACTATGCTCCGTTGACTATTCTCAATAATAAATTACTATCAAAAACCACACGCGACGGTGGAGGAACAAGAAAAAAGGACGCGCGACAAGCATAATGTCAAGGCGTTACTTGAAAATTTAATGTATCCCGAACGTTGGGAGCAATTTACACGAGCGATGGCGCACTCACCTCACGTACTTATGAGCTTTGTGTATCATATAATACACTGGTGTCGCGCGGGTATCTGAAACAATACAAAATGATATATGAATACGATGTCAGTCGAGTTTTTTACGAATCCTTGTCGGTTGAAAGCGGGAGATTATATTTGTTGACGTAACATTAAGTATAATAAATGTAAAACCAACCAGTTTTGATAAATAACTTAGCCACAGATTGACACTTGTGTTACAACAGTAAGTGTCGGTTGGAATTAAAAGATATTTTCTGGTAATTATTAGGTAATAGTATGAAAACATTTAACGATAAGATTATTATTTATTTGCAAAAAATGTGTACAAAATATATAATTATGGTAAGTGTAACTACGGTGACCAGCAAAACAAAAATTCTCTTGCAATTAAGATGAAGACAGAACTACCGGGCGGAAAGTGAGACGAATAGGTTTCATAATATTAAGAACACTTAAAACTGGAGAATGGCCATGATTGCAGATTAAAAAAATGTATCGTTGTGATAATAAGCAAATTACTTACTGAAACATACAAGACTTTGGTCTTCGACCACTGTCTCTTTGATGAATAAAACATTGCAAAATAGAAAATAAAAACAATTCGTTTATAATACGAAATGTTGCTAACCTTAAGAACTGATCTGTTCAGTAAAATTTAGTGCGAATGTAAATTATATTAAGCCATTATTCACTTCAGTATTTTATGTTAATAATAACGAAAATTATCAATTAGTTATATGCTACACGGGTTTAACATAATAGATCAGTCGATCGATAGTTATTTAACATACTTTATTGGTAAGAATAGAATGAAAACCAACTAAACGAAATGCAATGTAAAATTCTTACAAGTCACGTTGCAACGATCAAACACAAGACGCGCTGCACCCCCGATACCTTCAGCCGCACGACGGACATTCTTATACACCGTCGACGTTTATTTATCACCAGGCTTAATGAGATGTCGCAGTTACGGCCAACCCTTCCGCCGGGGTGGCGTGCCGTTTGTGAATTATGAAGTCAGTGTGAAAATTATGCGAGTACACTCGGCGGTGCAGTTAATTACATCTGTTGCGAACTGCCCACGCAATTTTAGACTCTACCGTTTGGAATTACACGCGTTATTCGCGTGAAAATCTAACAGTTGGTGGGATAAACTAGCGGTGATTTCGTGCAGGCATAAATAATTCCGTAAGCCATTCTATTTAATTATTAAATGATTCGGGAGCGCTGCATCATCGCGGCGCGTGTCTCGCGGTCGATTTGCTATTTCAAACGCACGGTTAGCGGTTGATTTATTTTACTTTCGTTTGTACGAGTTCCACTCGGACTTTGTAAAGATCTAGAATCTTTTGGACGTACAAAGCAATGGGGTTTAAACGCTTAAAGGTTGATAATGCCGCTAAACGACAATCCGTACGACATACTTCATACATTGCATTTGGGTAGTAAAGTACTTTAATAACTGTTCATTGATTTACATGAAATTAAAGTTATCGCCGTAAAGTTTACTATTAATAGGTAAGCACAAAACGATAACACACATCCCGCAAATATCGCGAAAGCGTGAAACTTTCGGGAGAAAGTTATCGCGGTTGACCGAACCGTATCTGATGTAGTAAGAGTCGTAACTCTACCTGCCTATAGGTGCATAGCGAGTAAATATTACACGGGTCAGGTTATCCGGTCCTTCGCACATTCTTGTCAATGTTGGGACGTCCCCGGTCCCGGCCTTTTGACCCGGTATTTAGTAAACTTCCACCGGGTCCCCCGAGTCGTGTTTCAACCGTGGAATAAAGCTTCTTAAACGCTCAAGTTTCTTCAACTGCTTTAAGATAGCACTTGAAATACTGTGACGTCATTATATATATTACTATGACGTCATTTTGTGGTATTAAATGCGTTATATATAAGCCTGAACAAATATAATATTTACTAAATATACTTTTAACACACGTTTCAAATTATTTACTCTTTCATATTCTGTTATGATTTTATAGACTGTGACATAGTCCCTCTGTCAAAGTTCTCCCCGGGGACCGATTGAACCTTATATTAAATTCATAACCTTTTACTTATAACGGGAACAGTTGTTTGCTGCCAATATGAGAGAAAAAAATCGCTGAAGCTTTATTGATATTATTTGTACAACAATTCTGATATTGTTTTACCAGAAAAAACAACCACTTGCTAAGTAAAGAGGGCTAATAACTTACTTTATTTTCTCTTTGATACAATGTTTATCATAGAATAGATCGCTATTTTCTCAAATATATATAATACACAAACATAAAAGCAGCGATTAAAAACTCAATAAACTTACTTTTAATTAGTGATATAAATAAATTACTTAAAACCACTTGTCCGCTTTGGTACATACTTATCTAGATAGTGTCTTAATAGTTGCTTCCACGTTTTTAAGAACGTGCATAGAGGGTAAGCTCTACGATAACGTTCACACAACTTGAATAGTGCGAAGCTTCCACTGTATAACGGTTGATGTAGAGATAAAGCGCACGCGTGTACAGGTGAGAGCTCTCTTTAAATATAACGTGCCACATACATGCCACAAATATGCAACATAATAACACGAAAAACGCAGCTGAAAAGCAAGAATATACCTCCGTAGCCTAATGGTATGGGCGTAGCTATGAAACCGGATGTCGTGGGTTCGAATCCTGCGGCGACGCAGCAAATTTTATCACAATTTGTTTCCTAGTTGGTTAGGGTAATTTGGGCCGATCACCCAATTGTCTGAAAAGTAAGATGATCCATCCGTCGGATGGGCATGTAAAAGTCGGTCCACCCACCAACCCGCATTGGAGCAGCGTGCGCGACCCTTATGGATATGGGTGTATTAGGGGAGGCCTATGTCCACCAGTTGACTAACACAGGCTGATGATGTGTGTGATGTGAGTTGTCGTTGAATAACAACACTTTACTTATTAAACACAACAGAATTTACGTATTAAAAGATTTTGTGTTCAGGTAAGGTTTGAAATATGATTCTGTATTAATTGGTTTGTAAAATAAGCGCGATAAAATCCGTAAAAAGTCCTATTATTCAATAATATCATCTAAACGTAATTAGGGAATACATCGTAACCACAAATATAAAAGGTATTTATTTAACTTATCGGGAACATATGTTCAAATGCTTAGATTATTTTTAAACTCTGTCACAGTGAATTGTGGACACATAGGTGTGTTGTGTGAGTCTATTGAGTCTCCATTTTTCTGTGCATACGACTTTATCTGTCACTATAGTGTCACTCTGACAGTTAAACCTATTTTAAAACAAAGATCCGTCTATGTTTAGCCTACTTTCAGTCAATATAGAACGACTAATAACATAGTGAAAAGACGATTTCATTATAGCGTTCTAGATTACCGCTGTTTATATTATAGAGCTGCAGACTTATGCATGTCGAACTCTATATTATAGCATTCTAGCGCGGGTGTCGAACCGTGGACCATCACGACTGGAGAGCATCAATTATTGTGCAGGAAAGTGGAGCGTGCTCCCTTTAAGAGGATTCAGGTTGATGGAAAACAACGCTCACCTTGAGACTCGTTTCTTGACGGCATTGTATATAGCGCATCGCGTTTTCTTTTCGTGTTGCTTTGCGTAGGATCCGGCGTGTTAGGAAAATTCTAATACTCTGAAACTCTAGCGGAAGTAATACGGCTAGTGGATTTTATGTGTTTTGTATAGATTATTTAAAATACCATAGTAAATATTCTATGCATTTAATTAAAATAATCATAAATGTAGATTAAACAGACTTCTTATCAAATTTAAGAAACTTGTATTTTAAACATCTCTACAAAACCGAAGAAAATAATATAATCACGCTATGCCTGTTTCCTGTCGACAAATTTTTAATAAATTTCATTTTAGGTTACATTAAGTCCTTTTATAAAATATATATAAAATATTCCAACTTCATATTTTATGCTATGTAATGCGGACATCTTATACGATCCCAAAGACGTATTGTCTCTACAGAAATCCCAAACTATTCATAAATGCCAACACAGTCGCGCGCAAAGGAGGCGGCGTTCGAAATTTCGAATTTGCAGAATGAATATTCGAAATTCGAATTCTAAAAATGAATATTCGAAATGCGAATTCGAAAGATGAAATTTAACAATGCGAGCGAAACGCGCCGTCGGAATCGCAGTCTTCGGGCAGTCCGCCCGCGGCGTGACAGAGGCGAGCCCGTCCGCGGCCTGTCGATAAAACGGCACCGCGCTTGCGGTGAGAGCTCGGCGTATATTTTATCGTCATTTAAAACTAAACTAAGCTTTTTCTAACCTAATATTCGAATATAACAATAAAATCTTGCGTATACTTTAACACGCTAACAGATACAACAGGAAATACAAACATTTACATGGAAAAACAATGTATTTTGACCGAAAAGTGTTGCTTTGTATTCTTACAATTAAAATACCGAGTATAGTACATACAAACTGTCACGCTTATACCTAAGCAACAGCGTGAACGGAGGCGTCGGAGCGAAAAAAAATCGTTAACACAAACGTTTATATCATATTAAATGTATCCCTTAAAGAATTTTAAACCTCTTACCGGCTTATTAAGATGCATTTTGATTGAGATACATCGCGTTACGACTGAATAAATAATTGCTGTTAGATGCTATCTAACGCATACGAAAATGATCTTAGACGGTTCGTTTACGCGTGTAACACGAGAACACGGAGTCAACAAATCATTTCATCTCTATCTAGATCGTTGTACGTTGACAAGAGGTTCTGCGTCGGTGGAAACGATAGGAGCACGTCGTGTTACTTAGTACGGATAAGCAATGGACCGGAGTCTAATTAGCGTGTGTTAAAAACGATCCAATTAATTTAAATTGAAGTATGCCTTTAATCATGCATGTATGCATTTTACCAATATTAAATTTGAAGTGTGTTCTTAAAGAAAAATTAAACAGTGTTAGATTTAAAATAGTTTAATTCGAAAACGTTAATTTTTTTTAAGTACTAGTATAATTTTGCGAAGTTTTTTAATTTATATTGGTAGATAAAAACTATTACAACTTTTAAAAGTAAGTAGTTAAAATATAAATTATAACAATGATTAAGTAATTGTTTAGAACAAAATTTTGTTATAAGAACTTTATTTAATAATGAATTCCGGAAAAATAACAGATCCTAATTGGTATAACTGATTTTTCATCATGTAATGTATGCGTAAATAATAGAAAAAACAAGTGTAAAAATACCAGGCGCTCATAACAAAAAACACTTCGCTTGCAACTTGCGCCCAACATTCCGGCATCCGTGGAGCGCGGGCGCAAGCTGATTCATGAGGCACTCGCTGGTAAATTATGCCGCCCTGGTACCGAGACCGCTTTTTACCTCCCCCCCTCCCCATATACACTAGTAAGTGTTTAAATTAAACTCCATTCATGCGCACCGGCATGCAACGACCGAAGTTTTGAATCGAGTCGCCGGTCCGGTTTTTGGTATGTCTCTCTCTCGTTACGAGTCCAGCTGTTCAAGTAGCTTTCGCTGATTTATACACGTAATTAAATTGTATTGTGTTACTCTGATATGTTTAATGTGAATAAAGTTTGTAGTCAAAGCGTAACAGTTATTAAAGGGTTTGATAATATTTAACGCTACATATATTTCATTACGAAAGATATAAGTAATAGGTTAAATACAAAAATTGACATACTTAAACAGTCGGATTCAAAACAGATTAGAAGTAATATACTATCTGCAGGGCTTTATCACATTTAAATGTGATTTGCGATGTGAATGTACTCTGTTGCACTATTTAAATATATATTACGTGTATAGAATACAATCAAATATCTAATAATGCTGAATGGCTAAAAAACTTAATAATCTTCTTTTGAACACACGATACTAAAAAAATATTAGCTGAAAGTCATTAGTTCTTAGTTAATAAAAAACGTAATCGCAAAACAGAACGCAATATCTCATACAGGGGAAAATCAAAAACAGTTACACTGTTTCTTTTCTATATAGAGTGGATTATAACACGATTAGCAGAGTTTCGATGCGTCAAATGAATTATGATAGCTGATGGGACGTAATCAGCGAAATGTCTAAGTGTGGTTATGATTTTCTTAGCTGGACTTGCATGTGATTGGTTTTTTATTTAAACAACGGTTAAACTTTCATCGAACGTTCATACGCTGATGATTCATGCGTATGTGAACTTTTTAAGTCATTTTCCTAAAGGTATTGACCAATCAGTAAATTTACGACTTACAAAAATATATGTAGTAATTACAAAAGAACATGCTACAACCAATTTTCTTTCATGCTTACTTTGTTAATTCCCTTTTTGTTCACAATGTTTTGTTTATTTCATGTTAGTAAAATCGTGCATCATATGCATGTGTGTATCTAAAAATATTACAAAACAATCCCAAGTTTTAAAAATACTTTACTCAGAAGGCTTAGGTAAGTACAAACGTTTGTTGTCTGGTATCATTAAACCCGGAGTGTTATCACGAGGTAATGACACCGGTTAATTCATGTCGGCGGTAATTGGAGGCCCAGCGTAAGGCCGGAGACGCCCCGGGCTAGCCTCTTTTTTCATTAGCAGTTACGTAAGACCATACAAGGGTAGCAGTGTAAGACAGGCAACATAATTATGCCGGTAGAAAGCGTCTGACGAGTATCGTAGTCTCGGGATAACAGGAAGCATCGAAATACATTTCAATGAATTTTATTATTGTACTATTTTATTCGTTCTTCTAATGCTTCGTAGACTAACCGCAACTTGGTATATTATGAAAGTGCAATCAGTTTTCTAAAAGCTTACATTTAACACACGGAAAAATATCATTCACTAGGCGAAGATAATAACTTTAAGTCTCAGAACAGTCGACACAAATTTTTAATATTGTTATTATATAAAAGTTTGGGCTACATCTTTTGTTTCCTACGTATTTAAAGTTTGTTAAACATTATTAAAACATGTATTCTTGCACTACGTAAACATCAAGCATGCATCGCGCATGTTCCTCCCATCCAGGCAATTTCCTCCCAACGTTGCGAGAGATGTTTCGAGAAAACAAACATACAGAGTCACTTGTTCGGCCGAAAAAGCTAGTATCTGACGCCGGCGTTACACGTAGCATTATGGTAATGGGATCGAAGCACACTACGTCCTGAATGCAAATGACTGCTATATTCAGTTTTAACGAAGGCTGTAGGCAACGTTCCGTGTGTTTCGATCCTTTAGCTGTTGTTCTACGCCTTATCAGATACCTTTCAAATTCTTCCGTAGGTTACATTACTTAAATGCAAACCTTCATCATCATCATCATCATCATCATCATAATCAGCCTTTGATAGTCCACTGCTGGACATAGGCCTCCCCTAATACACCCCTATCCATTAGGGTTGACCGTATCCACACTGGTCCAATGCGGTTGGTGATGGACCGACTTTTTACATGCCCATTCGACGCATGGATCATCTTGCTTTTCAGACAAATGGGTGATCGGCCCAAATTTCCCTAACCAACTAGGAAACAACAATGAAAATTTGTTGAGTCCCCGCAGGATTCGAACCCACGGCCTCCGGATTCTAAAGCACACGCCCATACCACTAGGCTACTGGGGCAGTTATGTAGGCAGGAGTGCAAACCTTAAACATTCAAAATTATATCATTGAAATAATACATAAAAAGTTTTTTTCCTTAAAAGGTAACCTAGCATAATGAATTATTAGTAACAGCGTAGTTTTAAATGAATTAGACTATAAAATAATGTTGCTCATTAAACATAATAAAAAACAGTAGAGTTTCTAAATATATGTTGCATAAAAATCTATTCACGTACTAAAAGCGTTGGTATTCCGCTACTTATACGTAGTTATACGTAAACCAAAACACAAAAACGTACAAAACAAATAGCTAAATGCATCACAAAAACACCAGGGCCCCATAAATTCTCGCGACGTATAAATAACATTCGCAACGGTCAGCTGCCGCGACGAGCGCCCCTCGAGTCTGGCGTCCAGCTCTCGTGGAGCCGTTTTTATGAGCCCACGGGAATTCCGGGAGCGATTCTAGAGAATTCCATGAAGAATTCATCGCGGAGTAGACTTGCTCGGGAGAAAAAAGTTTATATGAAAGCTCGATGATTTAAATAAGTTCCTATAAAGGCTTTCTACAGGAAACGATATTGACAAAAAACGAACTAGAAAGATTATACGCAGGACGAAAAGTTTTGCTCTACAATATTTATATAAGCGGCATGCCGTTCGAATGTATAAATGGTGTTACTAGTGTTTAAAATACGTATAAGTTTAGATCAAGTTTCAAAAAAAGTCACAAAACGTTTATTCAAAGTAAAAGTAGTAAAATTTTAGTGTTTGATAAATCTCTGTTGCTGTGCATCGTAATACTTCCTATTTGCAAACAGAGGCTAGTTTTGATCTGAATTTCCAGGAGGCCGGCAATATGAAATTTCGCGATGCACGACGGAGGTTAAAAGCGGATATGAGTGAAAAGTGCTTAAGTCTATTTTAAAAGTGGGATGCTAGATTTTTAGCTGTGTTTCAAATTTCCTTTGAAGGCTTTGTGTTTCCATTTTAAGAGATACGTATATTAAATTTTAAGAATATGTGAGTAAATATGTATAAATAATCATATGTAAATATTTCGCAATAAATTCGATCGACAATTTTAAATTTTTAGCAGTCATATGATATTTTTGTGAGGTGGTAGGTCCCCTTTTTACAGGGGCCGTCTGGGATTGTACTACCGCGGTGTCTATTTCTGCCACAAAGCAGTAAAACTACTGCGTTCCGGTTTGAAGGGCACCATAGCCCGCGTATTTATTGGGTATGGACAGCGCATTGATGATACCCTCGCTATTGCCGATGTCTTAGGACACCTCTTTCCAACAGGGGGCCGACTGTTCGTCTGTCGTGAAATGCAATAAAATCATATAATGTCAATTGACAACGTTCCAATACATTAATAAGTTTTATTTAATATGCACCAGAGTTTTTCTTGCGATACAAGCTCTATTACCTGATTAAAGTTAAAGTGTGCATCTAAGTATCGAAAGGTGGCGTTCTTTTTAATGTGAATTACATTTCAACTTGCTGAGTTAACTTACTTAGGTGGAGGGACGGGGACGTCAGTGGCTTAATCCGATTTGTCATGTTTTTACTCCATTATGTACCTATTGGCCCGCTAAGTTCATTATATGGATGCTGTCTCAACGTTAATGACGTTAAAGTGGCTTTGGAGGGATGAAACATCCAAGCTTTTGTTTTGTTTTAGTCCTGCGTTATCCTTTCACGTTCTAAGTACCGAATTGTAATAATATGTAACATAGAAAATATTTTTAGTCATTCAAAATACTTAATATTATTATACATTAGATTATCTATCTTATAATCCTATTATAATCATATTATCGTATAAATTATTCAAAAACGTTCACGTCAATTAATTAAAAATTTAAGTGCACATATAAATTTGGTTTTTAAGTAATTAATTAACAGCTATTACAGATTTTTTTAAATTGAAGGGACAACAAGGCACAACTTGAAGGACCCTTCCCCCCTTAAAAATATTTCGTTCAGTTTATAAAACCTCTAAGGTGGTTAAAAAAATACATTTAAATAACGTCGATTACATACATATGTTAAAAGACGTGTGTCTCATAAAAACATAATTAAAAATTTTACAAAGCGAGGGCAGCGTGCAATATCATTTCGTCGTAGCAAAACTTCGCATTCGGGTTCGACGCTCGAAATAATAATCATTAACAAGGAAAGTTCCCATAGTCTGGAACTGAGTTTTATTATAACAAGACGTGTTAACGGACCGCGGGTGTCTTCGAGTGGAAACTAGTTTCCCAAGAACATTGTTCGGTAACTAAATTAATAACGTGTTGACATAATTATTGTTTGTGGACTTTTTTATATGATTTTGCTGCAGTCTATTTGCTACTCTGAATTATCAACTTGAAACATAATTCAGAATAAACCCAAACGAAAAATCAAGTATAATACTGACAATAGGTGTAACTTTTCATAATACTGTTGTTACATTTATTTATCTCTAATATGAAAACTCTAAGGCCTTTTGACATGATGTAAAAATTATAAGTAATAATATTATATCGCTTTTAATTAATAGGTTCCGCAGTCGCATATCGCAGCTGAAATAAATCGATATAATAAAAAAAAATCAATCGCGATGCAAAGCGAAACTGTATTTTACATCCGATCCGCGTTTAATCCCGTAAGCGGACGATAATCCGCGAAACACATTAACAAATTCCCGTGAAATCGCCAATAATGCGATTAAGCAAATCCCTAATGCAGACAAACGTAATCGTAATATATTAATGCGGGACCATTGGAGGTGATAATTCATAAAAAAGGGTGACCACGCGTTCGCGGACGCCGGTATAATTACCGCTTAATGTCTTTCGCGCGGAGGCGGTAAGCGGATTATTATGCCGCTTGTCCGCGGCAACTCCGGTTAGGGTGGCTGCGAAATAATGCTTGGATTCAGACCGACGTAATGGCACTTGCCTTGTTCAATTGTCGTTCGCCATTATGCCACTCGTCTCTATGTCAAAATGTTAGATTTAAAGCAGGGCACAACTTAAAGCTACATTCCATTGTGTTACTTTTTGAATAAAACGAAATTTCTATAGCTAGAAGGAAATACTGTTTATCCTGTAGGGATAATGTGATAAATTTCGAAGATTAACTTTAATTATAATAATATAAGCATCATCATCAAACAGTCTTTAGCAGATTGCTGCTGGACATAGGCCTTTTTTAATAGACTCAAAGACGGCTGATCTTGCTGTCGTCCATAAAGAGTTGGCTGAGCAGGCGTAATGGTAATTGGCTAATTGCACTTGTGCTACGGATCTGTCTTACTCCCACTGTGGGGCGGATTCGCCATCAAGTGGGCGGTGGGGTCGTTAAAACCTCACGCCAGCTTAGCTTAACAATATTAAGTGTACTAATCGATCTTGCATAAAATTAATAATGACCTGGATAAAGTACATTTAATAAAGACCATTGATATTAGAAAACATTATTAAAAATATAAATCACATGTTGTTTGCTACTTCATTAATTTCACGACCGCATTTGAGATAAAAAAAAATATGACCAAAAAGTATGGTCACCCCAATCGCAGGTGCGGTGCTGAAAATCCGTCATAAATAAATCTAACTTGACGCGTTTAAACAAGCCCACTTAAATATAAGAGATTCGTACTATGAAGGAAGGTTCTGTTGCGTAATATAGTTTACAAAGTGCTATTTAGTCAGCAGACCCCTCTTAGACGAGACAATCTTAAGAGGGATTTAATCTATACCTTTTTACATTGTTTACCAAAGGCAGAGTAAGCAATAAAACAGTACATCCACTATACAGTAGTTCGGGAATGACAGAATCGTCATTATAGTTGAATTTATAATTCGCAATACTGTGGTCCAACCCGGCACTACATCACTCCGTCGTAACGAAACTAATTAAGGCTACAACAAAAGATTAATTGGTGCAGCGCCCGCTCATTATAAGTTTTAAATTAAAAATAACATCCTGCAGAGTGAAGCGACGACATCTGCTAATGACAATCGGAAACTCGTTACCTGCGATGCGATTTTCAGTGTTTTAACGAGGGGAAGCCTTAACAATGGGTGAACGACTGACCTATATAGGGTATTGGGTTAAACTGCATATAAAGTGACATAGTTAAGAAGCGTCCTGTGTTCATCGTCCTGAAGAGCTACGACTTAGTCACAATTAACGCTGTGCAGGTCGAGGTATAGTATAATCTGACTACTTTTTAGTCCGATTACTTTCTATTTAGTTCTGATTACATTGTTTTAGTAATGTTTCAGCTTACTTATTTAACAACGTCAATGTCTTATATTTCAAACAATTTCGCCGCCTTGAAACAGCGATTATGGCATGCCTTTAAGGTAGCATAGAGTCTATGATTGAGCACATTCTTGTATACCGCAGTAAAAAGAAATATCTCCAATATCAATGTTAATTATTTTATAATCCGTGAAAGCAGTATATTTTCACTTCAATGGACCGAATTTTCGAAAGCTATTTGTCAAATCCTGCCTCGAATCAAGTACGATTGACCTTCCAAACATCAGAGGGTACAGCTTGTGGGTCCGTATTCCGCGGAGGGCCGTCCGACGCATCTGTTGTACGCCACAACTCAGAAACGGTTACATGGTGTGTTGCGCTCGGTTTACACTTGAAAATTTCCCCACGGAGTATTATTTCGCCATTAATCAACCCTTTCACGGGTCGCGGAGACCCCTATCGGAGCGCTACCAATCCCAAGTGATTAATTGATTAACTAGAGGTTCGTTTGCGAGTAATTTTCATGATTTATTGCACTAGCTCGAAGCAGAGCAACGGTTTGGGACGGCAAGTGTGGCGAGCGGCTTTGCTCTTAAACACACATTGAATAAGACCGATAAATCTGTGGAGTTTAGAAGATTTAGGCGTCGTAGTGATTGTACACGAGAAATGGGTAAAGCTAATTAATTGAGGTCTCTAAACGCGTCGGGTTCGATACAACGTTTAAGATTCAACAGTTATTCCGAATACGATTGATGGACGATCCCTTTCGTAAAGGTTTGAGGAATGGCAGGTAGTAACTTTTAACTTTTAATGTCTGTTCGGATAGCGCGTTTACCTTTTATCTCGCCGGCTTGTTTCGTGTTTTAGCAACATTGTTACTGCCTCGTAAATTACTACCGCAATACGGAGTCTGGACTTTGTCGCCGGTGACGTACCTGACACTCCGACCGAACAACGGATCGACTATTCCGACGATTTCTTTATCTTGAATACTTGGAAGATTTCTGTTATACAGTAAAAATTTAAATTGCATCACCTTTTATAAAAAAGAATTTTCAAAATATTGTTGGATTTAAGTAAATACGGATGCTATGCTACTAGCGATTTGTCGTTTATATAAGACGAATGTACTTTAAACATGATTGGTTCATGTCTATAAAATGCAGGAAAATTGGCGAACGGACAAATCGGTTTCAGATAAAAACAAACCTTTGATTTGTTTCAAACAAAATCGGATTTTAAGTACAAATACGAGATCCGCTCCAATTTATTATTGAGCACAAAGACGTTCGCATCGAAAGAGTGATTTAATAAGAGCAAGGCAGGGATACTTACACTAATCGCTCTGCGGATTGTCCGAAAGGAGGAATTATTCTCCAAATCCAATCCAGAGCCATTCGCGAAGGAATCGGGACATCAAACGTCGATCGGGCATTGATGGTCTAATGTCAATAACGTCGTTTACAAAGATCGCGGGGGCGGGGGCCCGGATGAAATTCGTCGAATCAATTCCGAAACCTTTAATTGGCCCTTTCGAGGGCGGGGAGGCCTTTTTGATGTCCCTCCACCCCGCCCCGGGGAAACTCGCGAACAGAGTGCTGCGACAAAAGAATTTAATTGATTCGAACAAAGAACGTCTCGGGGAGACGGGAATCTCTTACTTTTCCAGCGTCTCTGTCCCTTATTAAAATACTTTAGATTTGTCCCGTAAATAAAACATCTCTCGGAACGCTCACTATTGTGTCTTGCCATGGCCTGATGGATGGGTGCCTTTGTTTGCTATGTGAAAAATTGTCGCATCACGATATTCATGGAGAAGATTACGTCTACGACAATTTTCTACAACAACAGCTGTTGTAAGGAAGTAATGTATACATAATGAAATAATTCCGCTCAAAGTAAAAAAATAATATTTTGATAAGAATGACAGCTGCTTACGGTAAGATAATTTATCTATTTTTGTACTTATTTGAATTTTAGTAGCTTATACAGTTCCATTGTAGGCTGCTTGCCACGTAAATATGTGACACTATATTTTTTAACTAAAAATATTAAAGATACACCAAGTATAGTCAAACTTTGGCTATTACTTAAACATTATCCCGCCATTGTTCAAACAGAAAACAACTAATAACTGGGAGCTCTGCACTTCCAACTAAGGGGCCAATCGAATTGATCTTAAGGAAACACGGGTACGGGACAAAAGGTACGAGCGAGGTAAGCCTTTCAGTACCGCCAACAAAGTCCTGAGTGAACGGCAAAATAGCTATTTAACGAGACTGCCAATCAATGGTACAGCTGTAGTGGCTTCGAAAGCGTTTGCTAATAATTTTTCTGTTCTTTAAATATATAAAATAAAACTAAACTTGGGTACTATTCAAATAACGTTTTTTTGTGAATTATTATTAATATCATTTAATGTTTGACAAATTTTAAAAAGCCAAGTAGAATAGCACCGGAACTTTTAACCCTTAAAGTGGATTAGTTTCGACTTACACAACGCGTGTTGTAGAGACAGGTGCTAAAAGGTGTAGTGCACCCAAAGTGATTGCATTTCAACATTCAGAGACATTTCTACAGTCACAAACACTTCCTTAATATATGTAGGTAAACCGACTGCCCGTCCATCACGTATTCAATAAACATCACAAGGAACCAAGAAACGATCGGAATCCGTGCAATCAACAGTCAATCGCTCCTAACATTCACTCGGGCATAGCACTCGTGCGATGTTCGCAACTTGGGATCGAAGATAACAAGCGGGTTTGTTTGGACCCCATCCTTTACTTTATCAGGCATCTCGGTATCGGACCTCTATCAGTCGACACGACCTCATCCATTTAAAACTTCCGACCGCGCGGCGGGGACGCTTAGAGCGGCCGTAATCAAATTTAGCTCCAGTCTTAAGGGGTTGGGGGCAACTTTGAGCCCTAATAAATTATATTGCCGACAAAACTGCCGCCGAGTGCGACACAGTTCGGCGGCTCATCTAATTGGTCCAAATTCGTGTCGGGCCGGCTTATAATTGCCACGAATTTGGCGGCATTAGTACAAGTTCGAACCGGGGGTGGGATTAGTCGGATGCCGCGGAGCCGCAGACTAATGACCCGACTGATAGGACTGATAAATAACATCTAATGTATGGTAGGGAACAGATAAAGTGAGCGGTACTTATTTTTAATTTTACTATAGATACATCTTATCTGTAGTATTATTACAAAATCCATATATGGAATTTTCACTAAAAATATAAAAACAAATCATATAACATACATAAAGGTAAGTCATCCACCTTTCAGACGATTCTTTAGGCAAGGAAATCATTACAACTTTTTTAAAACTACTACATTTTTCAGACTACGCATTACTTTACTAGCGAACTTTTACAAACCCCTTTTGTTATGAAGCAAATCGTTTAATTATGCTACTGTGAAGTTTCGCACCGCCAAGGGTAGCCGCCTTGACGTTGGGGTAATTTATAACGTAGGTGCGGCGAACAGGGCTGATTGGAAATTATTAAGGGGGCCCTACAATCAGATTAGGGCATTTCCATTAACACACGACTAGCTATGATGATAACATATTATAACACTTCGTTATAACCTACGTTCCATAGATAAAGTTAATAAAATTAAAAGTATAGACATTTAAATACATCGCCGTGAAAGACGATCAAAACGTACGGTGATGATTCAGAAGTATAAACAGGATTGTTTTCATTTCAGAGAGACAATTGCAGACCATCTTGTCGAGCATGGTCGTTTCCCAAATCTCCTTTCGAATCGAGCCTAGATTTCAATTGCTGATTACAATCGATTGCAATAACTACAGTTACTTACTTTAAAGACCATAAAAGCTTAAACCATGTACTATAGATAAGCGAGAAGTTTAATCGTAAACTTGTACTTTATAAAAAGTACCTCATTTAGTCAATTAATTATTTGCACCGATGCCAAAATGAGTGAGAAATCTGACTAAAATACGTTCCAATAGCACCAATACAATCTTTATACTGCTAAGTAAAAAAATATTTCTACAAATATTAAATTTAAGTACTCGTAAGTTGAAAATCGTTTAAGCCTTCCGTATTTTTAAGTTAAAAATTGAACGTGTCGAAAGATATAAAAGAGGATGCTTCAAACTTTTGTCAAATAATATTTTTGAATTTCAAAGACGCGCTGCGTCTTCGAGACTGTCATTGGCAAGCGGAAGGCTGTTACCGCGAGGCGAGAAGTCACCAAGGACGCAAAACGTATATCTATTATGAAATTTTCGTTTAGCAAAATAGAAATGTATCTGGCGACAAGATCTATTATTACACATAATACAATTCGTCGTTTTCTTTATGAAATAACTCAAAGTCAAAGTCAAATATCTTCATTTAATATGAAGCATTACACTTTTTTATTGATTGTCAAAAAACTACCACCGGTTCGGAAATGGAAGCCTCTGACCTGAGAAGAACCGGCGTAAGAAACTCAGAGGGACTTTTTTTTCTTTCATTAAGTTTATGAAATTTTAACAATAAACATCACATTTTAATAATTTGAAATAGCCTGGAGCGAACAGTTCATTACCAGGGTGTGTTATCAAGTAGTCATCACAGCAATAATATCCGTTAAGACACATAACGTTTCTTTACAACTTTTTTAAATTTATTTACATATAATAGAATGTATATTATTATATATACATTGTCCCATGAAAACTAGTAATTATTTCAGTAATTTAACAATAATATATTCACAGATAACATATTATGTGTACATTTAATATACGCATGTAAAGGAGGCATTCTTTATCACTAAAGTCGTTCAAATGAAAAAGAAATATTTACAGAACCCTTAAGAATAGCTTTTTTATTTTTAGAGCTTTTATAAATTTAATTTAACTAATAACAAAAACAGCAAGTTCAATTCGGTTCACTTCATCACAACTAAACTGTGAGTTTTTAAAATATAATACTGTGCGTGAATTAAAGTAAAGAAATTAATTTCTTATGTGAAACGAATTTGGCGTAATTATAGTTATCTTAGTACATTAATGTTTTAACTTATTAAACAGTTAAATAGTAAGTAAATCGGATTAAAACAATGTTTACGTTACGTAGAGCACGTGCCTATATTCTAATTAACTTGGATTCTTTCGCCTTTGTGATTTCGTAAGTCGATGTAAACTCATCCGCTGTCGCATCACTAATTGGGAGAGAAATACGCCGATTGTTCGGAAGAGTTTAGCGAGTTTTCGGGGTTGAGTTTGCGAGTTTTGTAGGTCGCGAGTTTGGTACGTGCGAGTATGAGTACGCTTCGTCGCCTCTTATATGTTTAAATTTAAATAAACCAACACCTCATTTAAATAAACCAACACCTCAAACATTATGGGTTAAAACGAGTTTAGGTAAGGGTAGGTTATCTGTTACGAAGAACAGTCTTAAAGGAGGTAGGTCCCTTTTTACACCATCTGGGGTAGTACCTCCGAGGTGCCTGTTAGTGCCGCTCATCAGTAGTGTGTAAACACTACTGTCTACTTCCGGTTTAAAAGACACCGTTTTTAGCGTAATTATTAGGTAAACGAGACAAAATCTTATGTAAATAAAATGACTTTACGGATTTTATAGAGTTTATTTTACATTTTAAATTCCCCACGTTTCGAACACTTTCCAGCGGCCGTGGTCACGGGGTAGACTGTCTACCCCGTAAAATAAACGAGATAAAATCCGTAAAGTCATTTTATTTAATAATATATAATATTAGCGCAAGCAATAGAAATAATTAACATCTTATGTGTCAGGATTTTAGGCGTGTTATGGGCAGGGCAGGTATCACTTACCACCAAGGAAACGTCCTGCTCGGCTAATCACTTTAAATAATGAATTAGTGAATAAGTTACATCTTACTGTGTTTTCTTTCTTCTTAAAAAGAATAATTAATTTACTCAAAGCTTTTTTTTTATAAACAGAACTTTCCAGAAACCCTGTTCCATTCTACATACGGAAGCCAATTGTTCCCAATAAAGGAACAGGCAGCTCCAGTCGCATAGTTAGAGCACTCACAACAAATCAATACGTACCCGGCTTTAGGGCTTCGGGTGAGCTTTGATTGATGGCGAACCCCGGATTAGCCCAACGTACCACTGATTTCTGTTACGAACTGACACTTGAAGCACACAACATGTGACAGTCGATACTGTATTGAGGGCGGTAAGGCAAAATGCAAAGTCTGTCTCATTTCTGTGAAAATTTAAAATGCTCTATCAAACCGCAATAAAATGAAAGGTTTATATTTTTGAATGTAACAAATAAACGCAGAAACTACATGGCTGTCTTCAAAAATGCTCTTACCATTACAAAACTACAAAATCGTTGAGTAAGTATCATTTATTGTAACAATAAATAAAAAAAAAACCTTTGAAATGTTTACTACAACCGACTTTAGATGTAGAAAGAAATTCAATAAACTGTTTATCTAATACTAATAGGTATATGGAAAATAGACATTAAAAATATCCTTAAATTTCTTGCGATCACGTACTGAAGAAGAATTTAATTAACTACATTTGAAATCAGTACAAAGCTTAGTTAGTAGAATGGGGCTACTTAGGAAACAAATTAAAATCTATCTCGTGATATTATTTAATCAACACTCCCCTAAGACCTAGAAAGTGGATTGCCCTAGATCGTAGGTCAGGGGCATATTAACCCTATCTCGGTGCGAACCGTGTTAAGATATATGGAGGCTGAGATCAGATGTAATTAAATGCAGTCGAGGGAGAATTCATACGGAACGAATGCATAGAACAAGCGCTTTTAACATACTTAATGTATATTAAATTTTATAAGCCTAATTTTAGAAAAACTACACATAATCTGCAAGCTTTTTGATGTTATAAACACGAAAGTTGATTTCTAAAACTTACATTTGTATTTTTAAAATCGTTGCCAAGAAACTAAATATTCTCCTAACACTATTCTTCTATTTTAAGAAAAAGAAACTTCACAAAATAAGTTTTCGAACAAAAAAGAACCACGAGCATGACTTGAATATCTTCTCTTGCAATCGACAACTGGCCACGCCATTAAGGGAGCACGTAAGCAACGCCAAATAACATTTCTGGCAGCGGCCTAACAAGATAAAAGACTAATTACCGTCACTTCCGGCTATTTCATCGGAAGCGCCATTGGCCCATTCAATGTTCGCCTCGCTTTTTTCTCCCGCTTAACCGCGATTCGGCCCAATCATAACACACGCAACGCTCGGTCCAGTTTCGATTCCTTTCATCGATTGAACGCCAGTTCAATGGGTCATCAGTTTCGACGGAGATTTTTTCGGCTAGTTGCTTTATATTGAGCTTTTATGTAATTCCTGAGGCGAAAATACTTACGACACGACAATTACGGTAAAAGAAACTTTTCACAAAAATGTTTCTTATAATAGCTTATAGGCTATATATAATTATAATGGCGGATTTATTTAGCAAGCAAGCAAGATTCGTTTAAATGTTTGTTTAGATTACTTTAAATTTAAGAACTTCTGTGGTTAATTCAAACACTACACGATAAATTATACAAATAATAGATATTTTATCGTATTTAATTACTTTACGGTTATTTTAAAATAGTTACCGTCATGACAGCGGCCATTATCGTACCCATTTTGAAATAATTTGAAAATTATGAACGTGATGGCATCCTTATAACTGTATTATTTTTCTAGTATTTTCAACTGAAATAATTCTTCCCATAGATTGAACATTTATATTTCATTAGCGAGAATAGACAGTGACATAATTCACATTAGCCCCAAAGAGCGAGACAAGCAAATGAAAACGTAACGACAGCAGACGTCTCAGTCGAACCGCAGACATATCAATAACTCTCAAACGAAATACAATTAGATCGCGTGGAAATGGCGCGTTTATTTCGCGGCCCAACACAGATTAAATATAAACTTCGCCCCGGTGTTTGCGCAGACCGGCTGCAATATCCGCTGGGGAGGGCAACTTCGTAGACGGCGATTTGTCAGCCGTCGCCTATCCGGCCGCGGCGGGCTTTTTTCGAAAGGCGAACGCTATTGTGCCAGTGTCACGATAGCGATCGGACGTAAAAAGTGTTTATGTGAATCGATTTTGTAGAATCGATGTCTCGTTTACGAGGAAAAGTATAGTTTTTGACTAAATGTCATTTTTATACACATAAATGAATTTGCTTATTTTTAATCAGCTGTTTGCTTATTGTTTGTGTTTTGCCTATCGACAATAAAAAGTAGAAAAAACCATACAATTAATAATATTTAAGAGACATTAAGATATGCCTTTTTTCAATACATAGATAAAACAACAAACATAACAAAAATGTTTAAGCGTCCTTTTTCCGTTATGTGTTATACTTTGTTTACTCACATCACTGTAGCATTCAAGTAATATTTAATATTATACAGCAGTAATAAGTCAATAAACTTATTACGTCTAATACAGAAGACAATGAATATAGAAATAACCAAGAAACCTTAGCAAAGTAAAAGATTAATAGAAAGAAGAGCAACTTTTTAACTGGCAACTAATTCAATACTAAATAAAATTACCTCACGACAAAGAAAAAATCTTCGATACGAACCAAATGACGCTCCCAATAACCTTAACTTACAAGTCCATTGCCCGCGCATCGGGCGGCGTGGGCGGTCGCTCGTTAACTTTTTAATAACATTCAACTTTGAATACGTTCGCGGGTCTTTTGGCGAATTTTAGATTTTCAATATTCGCACGCTCCCCGATGTTCGCTTACCAACGGCGTGCTCAGTGAGCAATGAGCCACGCGGCTGTGAAATTTACGAACTCCCCCGAATATAACATGGAAATAAATCAATACGCCATTCCTGCTGTGAATGAACACTTTGAGATCAGTGCCCAAGGTCGAAGTAACGATTTTTTGTATATGTAGCTTGTCGATTTTGATAATTTCCAAATATTATTACAGGCTCAATTGCCAGCCTGTTGTTAATTGAATGCATTTTTAGAGATTTAATTGCTAAGATGAATATAATTAATCCTAGCGTGTTCTTTTTTGCATTGAATGATTAATGAATGAAATTGTAAATACAACAATTTGTACTAAATAGAAGGATCATAATAACATACTTTTCTCACATTTCTACCTATTCATTTAATATTTGGGGTGAATGAAAATATCGATTTATGTAACTAATATTAAAATCTACTTTAAGTCATTCACTTTATTCGCATAACATCACATATAGTACACTTTTTAATAAAAACATTCGACAAGAACGAAACATATCACATCAAAAGTAATAGAAGCGACGTGAAGTTAGCAAAAAGACAATCAATTGTTTGGCTCCGTAATTCCCTGGCATAGGAGCACATACATGTCGCAAGAGGCATATTGCAGAAACTCGCAGCCAGCGTCTTCCCATTGCGAAGAAATATTATTTACTTCCCCCTACCGGCGACGACTCGGTAATCACATTTGCTTTTGTTCGTTTCGGCCCTTTCGTACGCTTAATCGCGTTATTTCGGGACTCCGGAGTGGTCTTGAGCGTCCATTTCACTAAAACTGAGCGGGTGCAAGATGTCATGGTTTATAACATAAATATACAGTAACTTCACTTTAAATGAAATACTGCAGATACTCAAATTCTTAAGCTAACCTTTCTAGATTTAAGGTCATATTTGTATCAGTTTAAAACGTTCTGTATAGACCAATATCGTTTGTTATAATTATGATTAGACAGATACCTGTAAACAAAAGATCAATTTCCAACCCGCCGAAGTATCAACATTAAAGCGGTCGAAGCAAAAATATCCCTCGAAAACTTAGTCATAAACATATACTAGGGACCGAATACAGTTCCTAACGCAAACTTAACGGAATCCGGGGAGTAATTCTAAACACAACTTAAATAAATCACGGTGCGGCGGGGAGGGCCGTATTGAGGAGTTTTCAATTAATTCAATTAACTACACCGACGCCCGAACCCGCGGAGTTCTCAACTTTCGACTTGGCCCCGCTAGTAGCGTGTACTCTCAATTAATTTCTTTGCAGGCCCCCTCGCAACACGCGAAACTTGTTGCCGATGTTACACGGCAAATTGAGAGACTTTAAACTGGCTTAATGCGATGTTCGTGTAGGAGACTAGGTGGTATGTTACGACGCGGAGTTCTTTCATCGCGACTTTTGCAGTGATACTGAAATAAAGGACTTTAAAGCATACCGCTAGATGTAATTACAAGCTTGTACATGATGATAGAATAAGATTCCGACCCTTCCTTTAAAAGTTTATTAGCTACAGATGTACATTAAAGAAAGCATGCAGTAAAGAAACTGCTCAATTCTATGTGTTATACATTATAGCTAAACAAGGAGTTTAAAGACTTAAAGCACAATATGTTTTCAGTGTAACTAGTACAAAATTAAAAAGAAAGTATCTATACTTAATTTTTTTCAACTGAGATATTATATAGTTTGTATGGTAGTTATTTTCGCTCGTCGCTTATAAACGACACCGCGAAACCGAGGCGGGAAGCAGGAAGGAAGCGCGCCGAGGGCAATCGCGGCCCCAGATAGTTGTCCGATGGAGCGGCGTTTAAGAAATATTGTCGGACGAATGACAAATTCTGTGGCCATTTTGATAGTACAATAAAATGTTTGCGAGATAACGTTTCTCTTGACTACGTTCTTGGGAGGAATAATAATATCCGTTAACGGTGATGTAGAGCCGGGGAATGGAGTAAAAAACAACATAAAAATTATGTTAATATAATTATGTGTTTTCCGTAGCTATTACCTCAACTAACTAGTAATCTAGTTAACAACATAAAACTTAATTCAATGAAAAAAATAGCTTAAACACAGGTCTGAAGGAATGGATGATAAAGAAATCAATTTACGGAAGTTAAGCTTGTCTTATTTGGGTAAGCTAAACGAATCGTTAATACTATCGAATGTGAAGGTTTTAAATATGACTTGCATACAAATATTACTAGTAAGTTAATTATTAAAGCTCGTAAAAACATCACGTCACTACTTATTAGTGATGTGAGTTTATCGATAAGTTGATAGATGTATAAGGCGTGAAAAGACTTTATCACATAGATACTCAGGAAATGCTTCCTTTAATATAGATATAATAACGATAAATTCACTTTACAAATATTATTTTGTCATTAGCATGGTCAGTAGACAAAATAAATTAACATAAGGCTTTACTATTATTTACAAATTATTGTCATAGGAACACTAATTTTGTGTTTAAATTTAAGGACGGTTCAAAATATTTGTTCTAAACTATTTAGTGCTTAATTGAAAAACACCACTTATTAACACGAACTAGAATATTAACTAGCACATAGGTTTGTTATTGCCTCCGTAGCCTAGTGGTAAGGGCGTGTGCTTTAGAAACCGGAGGTCGTTGGTTCGAATCCTGCGAGGACTTAACAAATTTTCAGTGTTGTTTCTTAGTTGATAAGGGCAATCTGGACCGATCACCAAATTGTTTGAAAAGTAAGATGATCCATGCGTCGGAAAGTCGGTCCACCCACCAACCCGTATTGGACCAGCGTGGTGCGATACGGTCCATAAACCCCCTAATGAAGAGGAGGCCTATGTCCAGCACGAGGCTGATGACGATAATGATGAGGTTTGTTATAGTGATAGTAGAAGTACCACTCATTTTAACCAAAACATTAAGTTCAGACTTAAGGAAAGTTCTTCAAAAGACTTTAAATACTTGTGTATTCACTAATGGTCACGTAACTTGTACTGAGACTGGCTTTCGAGCGCAAGACAACGCATGTGTGTGATCATGAAGGGAATGCGTTTCGTCGAGTCTTAATGTTGTTCAGACCACGATGGACGTGTAACGTCATCCATTGTTTGAAGCCTGATCGTCTTAACCCCTTCAAATAACTAGGTCGAGTTGATGAGATGATGATTTAGTATTGTATCCGTTTGTTCTCGAAAAATAGCAAAAATGTTTTAGCTTTAGAATTGTAGTTCATAGATTTTACAATTGAATTTTGTTAATAATAATAGTTAAACAATATTGGATTCATTATTTTAATCTTTTAGCCAGTTGTTTCTATCCTTGTATACATAACGATCTTTACAAATCATGCCTATGATCAGAGATAGATATTATTTGACCTTCAAATAACGTTTGTTATATTGGAGTTTACTATATAATTGAAGAACAATTTCAGTAAGTCACATAGTCAACATGGCTCTGCAGATTTTCATTTATTTTTTAACTATTTACATTCGAAAAGTTACAATCTTTACTCAAGATTAATATAGCTTATTTGGTGACAAAATATTTTAAAACCGCGCAGTAGTAGAGTTTATTCAGTACAAATATACTACAAAAAGTTTTTTGTAAATATTATAACTAGAATAAGTTGTAGTAAACATACAAATTGTTCCTTAAAATTAAGATATAAAATATATGCTTTACGTATTATGTAACCAATATTAACATAACGTTCTAAGGTTTATACCGTTACGCAAGTTATATGTGTTTGGATAATTACCACAAGGCCCTTCGCTTGTAGTAAAACGAAACGAGATGTCTTAATATTTGTTGTGCAACATCAGATGGAGTTTTAACATCTCAATTCCGACGTGTGCTAAGCGAAGGATTAAGTAACATCTCCATTTAGAACCATAATAGGAAGCTATAGTTAAATCAAGCACAACTTGTAAACTAATAGTTTTAAAACAATTTATGTATGAATGCGTGTACTTTTGTCATTACTTTAGAAGTATATGCGCAAATACTTCGTTTTTAATCAAACTTATAAAATAATCTTGTATTTTGAAATTTGAGAAAGATAAAACAAACTTAATAGATCCTGAAACAGATTTTTTTATATTATTTAGAATAAGAATGACATGAACACAAATAATTTTACTTTGGAGTACACTTTATAACTTTTTAATATTTATTCCGATCCGTAGTCACAATATCGTATAAAAATCAACAGTACCAGTTTATTCATGCAGCTGAACTGTTGAACATGTTCCTATAAGATCCTGATTAAGTTCGTACATAACTTACCAAAGTCAATAATATCTCATAGTTGGAAGCCCGAATATGTACATTATACAGCGTGGGCGTAACAGATATTTCGGTAGGCAATTTATCTAACTTGGACACGTCCACTTCCGCATATATCCGAACCTGATTTAAACTATGGTTTGGCAAATTAAGAATCGGAAATGATGAAACAAGATCAATGGGGACTGAGTGCTATTATTTATCTAGGGTTGTTATTGATTAATTGTCAAAGGGTACACCAAATCCCCCTAATGGATAGGGGTGTATTAGGGGAGGCCTATGTTCAGCAGTGGACTATCACAGGCTGATGATGAAGTTAATTAACTGAGTGATGATTCCCTTTTTTAAAAGGGGCCGTCTGGAGTGGTACCACCGCAGTGCCTATTTCCGCCGGCAAAGTTTGAAAGGCACCGTAGCCAGCGTATTATAAGGAGTATATGAAACATAGCGTCCTATGTCTCTCGGTAGGCAACACGTATCTGATACCTTGCCTTGACAACGACTTATTGACGACTTGTCACCGATATCTCTATCACTGAGTGACAGTCGGCCTCGTACAATTATAATATTATCGGCTTTGTACAGTTATAACATTTTAACGAAAAACCGATATATATAAATTGCCAACCGAAACAACAGTTAACCCCACGCTATATTACTCTAATTTGGTTACAAAACAGTGCGTCGTCTAGTTACGTCAAATCAAGTGATATCCATAGTAAGCTGTCGACGCGGCTTCGCGTGTTCAATAACAATTCCTCGTGAATTATGTGACTTTGTCTCGTTCCGGGGTTTTGTTTATGGACACTCGTGTTCAGTCGACGCGTTATTGTGCACGTATTTTACGTTACCGGTGCTGATTAATATTGTAATGCCGGTTTTCGGACGGCACTTGGTAGTTCATATTCGTGTTGCGCGATCGTTACAGTAAAATATAATGTGGTTAAGTTACGTGAGTTATTTATGGATTTGTTACCTTTTAACTTATTATACCATTTCTCACTCATATGCCGCAAAGCAGTAGTGTAAAAATACAACTGTATTCCGGGTTATAATCGATAGGAAAACAAAACTTAGCATCCCAAATCTTCACGAGCAAGGCGTATCGTTTAGGTGTAATAATTAATATTAATCACGAAACAAGAGGCCGAATGTACTTGTACTTCTACGACACCATCAAACCGTAACGAAATTACCTCAATGTGCAAATTAATTCAGTAGACTTTGTCTAATCGTCGTCGCTAACAACATCATGCCTAATTTGTATTCCACAATTGAGTTCGCGATTGATTATCTAGAAAAATGATATCACCGCGGACGAGACAATTTTTGTCGAGCGCCTAGTTCCGAGCTGTCGTTAAATACATCGTGTAACCCGTTGAACGTAGAATTAAACAAAATTGAACTTTATAACCAAAGCAGTAAGGATACGATGAGTGCACGATACAAAAAAGTTAATCCATATCGAGCAACCTGACGTGACTAATCTAATCAGAATTAGCGAGTGCCGCAAATAACACGGTCCATTGAAAAGTATCCCTTATTGTCTAAACGGCAGAGTTGAAATAACAACGCCTGCAGCAGTCAGTTCGCGTTACAAACGCTCCGTTTGGATAGTTTCATAGAAGATTTCGCAATAAAGCGCAGCTTCCTGTTGTCGGAACCGACACGGCGATTGCGTCCGCCGAAACTACGGACGCGGAATTGACTAACTTTAAAAATACAGAAACGTTTACAACGGAGCGATTTAACGTTAAAGCTGGAGAACAATTTCGATGGGGAAGTTTTTAAATTAAAACACAGAACGCCGACGGCCGGAAAACAAATGGATTTTTAATTATCTCTAGGATATATATCCATAGGATTATCTATATAAGAAAATAAAATTGGAGTGTCCCTTTGTAACATAAAATTAACCGTTTTAAATTATAACAGTGTGATATATGACAGGCGATATGATATCACGAAAACGCATTTTTTTGTCTGTCGGTCTGTTCGTTCTGGCTAATCTCTGGAATGGCTGGTCCGATTTTTACAGGACTTGACTGAAACATAGCTGATGTAACTGGCAGTAACTTAGGCTACTTATTTTAATTTATTTTTATATTATTACGCGGGCAAAGTCTCGGACAACAGCTTGAAATACAAATAAATCACAGTGATATATAAAAAAGAAACACATAGAACGTACAATATTCGCAAGTATTTTTGTAGTACAATGTTCAAAATGTACAATAAAGTATTGTGCTTTCGCATAAAGATTATTTAATCAGAGATTACCTTGCGAAATTAGTATAAGCTTTTAAAAGGGCTGAACAAAGTTAACAACATTTACGCATCGCGTAACAGGTTTACCTCCGAAGGCGTCCGGGACACCTTTGTTTCAAATGCGAATTTACATTGCAAATTTTCGAAGTTGGTGGGAATATCGGGAGGCAGTATTTATGCATTAACAGTTACTTAGATAATTACAAAATTAAGAGCTTCCGATTCGGCGATTTCGCTCAAAATAAGGCCTAATAAATTTAGCATATAGTTAAAATAATTTGTTAATGTACTCAATATGAACGCTTATATTACTAACATAGACATTTTTAAGTGAATTTCAAATGTTACGAATTACACATCCCCTCACTTAATAACTCTATTTGTCATTTCTTTATTGATTGTTTTTGTTACTTTCCATCAATTTTCTCCTTTAAATAACGTAAGTATTATACTAGAAATAATGAGGGAAATTAGATGAGGAAAAAAAACTGCTACAAAAGACCCAAAAACAACTTTATCCAATGTTTTCATCTGCTGTCCTAAAATATGGTAAGTTACTTCATCTTGTTATGAATAACTGCGACATAATACGCAATTTGGGCCGCGTATCTGACATTTTAGCTTTCATGTCTACTTGTGTAAGAATGAATGTGGGTTAATTTATGTGAATTGACCTTTTAGCTACATGTTTTTACAACAAACTATTATTCATATAAAATTTTATTCCAAATTATGCAGTGAAGTAAAAAATCAAACAATTTAGGTATTCTGTTAAACAGCTAAAGAAAAGTCAAAAAGCACTCACAACTGAAGTCAAATTTTTAAGCAGTCTGCTGCAGGTTACATATATATATAATTAATGTTTATTTTGTTACATTCAACGTATTTACTATAAGACGAATCACACAGTACAACTTCAAAGATAAAGATATATAGTATTTTAAATATAATGTTCAGGCCATTAATAATGACACAAACAGCGGGTTTATTAAATGAAAAGAAAAAAACAACGTATCGTGACGTCACTCGATTCGACCATTACGCGTAATCGTGAAAATAGAGCCTGTACAGCCATTAGCTGTTTCCTTTCCACCAACAAAGGGAGGCCATTTCGACTTTCGGTTGGCTTAATTAAAATGTCAACGGGGCCTTATTAATCAAAGGCGCTTTTTCGGATAGTGTACGGAATATCCGTTTTTGGACGCGAGCGATTTGGGTTGGCGGGGCTTTAGTTCTTTTTTATGTACTATCTTTTTTCCTTGTATGAAATCGAAAAATTTAAAGTGAAAAAGGTTAAGTTCTTTATATTTCAATTGACGTTCGTGAAACTATATGTAGCGAAACATATGCAATGGTAGTATTGTAGAATAAGTTTTGTTTTATCGAAAAGTTTTTTGGTACACATGCGTAGTAAATCATGGATAGGTGAGATTAATGTTACTTTTGTCCATGAACATTAAACAAGCTAAAGTTACATACAGTACGAATTTTACCTTAGCGATAACATTATCAAAGTATCTACTAAAAATTAGATTTATCTAATCACCATAAATAAGTAACACGTTGAACGAATCATTTGCATGGATCGCACCCTTATCGCCTTAAGGCCGAGTCTCAATGACGTCACGACCACGTCATCAATCAGAAGCGTACGGAGGCACGTCCTTGCAAAGTTGCGATCTAAACCCGGCTTTCGTGTAAGGAGAGAGGAATTTAATTATGTAACACCAGCGATATTCGACTGGAAATTTTAAAATGTAATTAATAGGTAAGCAAAATAGTTCTATACCTGTGTATTAAGACTTTAAAAATAAGTTTTTATTAGTGGACCGCCATTTAACGACCAATAGTAAAAGCTATATGTTTTTTTCATTATCATTATCAGCCTGTAGTAGTCCACTGCTGGACATAGGCCTCCCCTAATACACCCCTATCCATAAGGGGGTTTTTGGACTGTATCCCACCACACTGGTCCAATGCGGGTTTGTGGGTAAACCGAGTTTTTCATGCCCATCCGACGCATGGATCATCTTACTTTTCAACCAATTGGGTGATCGGCCTAAACCTCCCTAATCAACTAGGAAACAACAATGAAAATTTGTTGAGACTCCGCATGATTCGAACCCACGACCTCCGGTTTCTAAAGCACACGCCCATACCACTAAGGTACGGAGGTAGCTATGTCTCATATTGGTTGTAAAATTATAGAAATTAGTCAAGAATCAAGAATTCGGCAATTCACGACTTCGAAATGAGCCATCGAAATGTAACGTCAACGGACAAAATAATACTTTCCGTAAGCACGAGGGGAAATAAAGCATTAGCAAGTCTGTTTACCAAAGACTAAAAAGATTTTTTTCTGCGCAGAGAATACTCATTTTCCCGTTGACTTTAGGCAGTTAAAATACGTTTGTTTATTTTACGTCAGAGTACAATTTGGCTATGGATCGGATAGACTCGTATCATAAATATTGGATATGACGACAGGGTAATTGGGTTCATTAAAAGTTGAACGTCAAGGCATTTAGAAGGACAATAATTGTAAGATTATATTTACGCATAAACGATTAATAACATAGCTATAAACGCAGATAATTTCTTACAATGTTGTTAACTACTTATCTTCTTTTAGTTCCATTATAAAGTAATTTATTTTAATTTTATTAGTAATAGACATTTAATCGAAGGCTATCTACTTGTATTCGACTAACCGCGACGCTTTTGAACTACTTTTATTAATTTTTCATAACGTAATATGAAAATTCTTAAATATAAATCATTCATATATACATTTTAAAGGTGGTTTCCCCTTTTACAGTGGGCCGTCTGGGGTACACCACCGCGGTGCCTATTACTACCGTTAAGCGATAGTGTGAAAACACTACTATGTTCCGGTGTGGAGGGTAGTGTAGCCGCGGATTTACTGGGCGAGAAGTAACATCTTATACTCATGTAGGCAGTGCATTGACCAACACATCAGCAATACCAGGGGTACAGTCAGTGGACCTCGGTGACTACTCGTCTGCCTTCGAGGGCAAAAAAAAAAACAGAAATTAATGATGTTCGACTAATTTTCCTGACATGATCGAAAAATTTGTAAAGCTGAGTTATTCTCTTCAAATTGTCAACATTAAAAAAATAAAGTTTCACTACTGAATTAAAGATAGATCTTAGATAATTGTACTAATAACGGGATTATTTCCAATCATCTTCATAATCAAGGAAGTGTTAATGAACGATGTCTAAAAATATGTGGAAAACATATATTTACAGCCATCGCCTCAATCCTATATCACCTAATCCAGACGCGAGCCAGTTTAGACGGGCGTTTTCAACCCATCTATAAATCTCCTTCATAATTCATCTCGGCGCACCGTCAACGGATTTAACAAGTAACGCGACGCTCATATCAAATGATTAATGATACCAAATCAAGCGCTTGTTTCCAATCGTGATGATTTATGACACGAGTCGTCATTAGATGATGCGGGGATGTTGTGAGATTGCCTCCCGTATCACGCCTTCGCCTTTTTAACGCGATGTCCTTTGAATCCTCGTGTGAAGTAATGCTACACTTTCGGAGATAAGATTTGATAAAAAAATGGAGATGCTTCGTGTTCTGAGCTGATCCGAAACAGATTGTATATTTTACCGAGAACGTTTATAAACAATTAAATACACTTTTACGGTTTATTTTTGTATCTAACGTTTTAATTAAGGACAAGGCCTATTACTAACGTTTACTCGTTTAAATAATGCAAAAGTTAACGTTATACTTCATTATATTAGAAAATAATCTTAGTAGAAAGGAAACTTGTATGTTTATTACTCGTAATACTTACAAGTTATATTTAATATAAAATCATATCGCATGAATCGACAGACGCGTGATGTGTTCAATACGTCAATGGGTTATAGTTATTAAAAAATATTGTAGCCAACGATGTTTTAAATATCTGATTCGATAATAATTTCAAGTTACGAAATACCTACTATCAGACGATACGACACTAGTAGCAAAATATCGCTCGGCTCGAAGAAATATAGAATGTACATCGTCCCACTTTAACCTTACAGCTGTTATCGGAAAAATAAACATTAGATCATCGCAAATATTCTAGAAAATAGCGTATAATTCCAGCTACTGCGGAGATAGCATGAAATCACTTATACACTCACGCGTGTAAATATGCTTGCGCTGTTTTATAGGGAAAATGGAACTGTCTTTTTATTATTCATCGACTATGAAGATTTGTTTGCACGGAGATTTAGAAATGCTTTTAATTAATGGTACATCGATACCATAAAATCAAAGTGATTTAAACCGACATACATAACTATTGACATAGAAGTGAAAAGAATTTTAGGGAAATTGTAATGTTTTTTTTTTTATGCATACAGCTGGCAGACGAGCAGTCGGGCCACCTGATGGGAAGTGGTCACCGACACCCATAGACGTTGACAATACCAGTGGTATCGCCGACGCGCTGCCTACCGTGAGACATAGGTGTTAAGTCTTGTTTACCAGTAAATACGCTGGCTACGGTGCCTTCAAACCGGAACGCAGCAGTGTTTTCACCTACTGCTTCGCGGCAGAAATAGGCACCGCAGTGGTTCACCCAGACGGTCTCCTGTAAACAGGGGACCTACCACCGTCAATTCAATCAAAAACCGATTTTGTGTTAAAAATCCTTTCAAATTGCATTAATAACTATACATGTTTACTTTTTTATTTTGTCATAGATCATAAAAGCCCTATGAGCCAATCAGTAAGATAAAGATCATATGAGCCAATGAGTACGCAAATATTTTATACAAAGTTCGTATTTTTAAAGCTATTAATACGCATTATATTCGTACGGAGTGTCACGTCAACTGTAATACATCAGCACTGCATCCCTCCATCTCTCATATTCAAACAGTTGAAATACAAAAAATGTTATTTCCAACCGTACACTTGCGTGGGTAAGGAGTTGAGCTGAAACACTGTCCTGCATCCGAGTGGGGGCATCATTAGGCAGGGCCCTTCAGGTTTTTTGCTCATTAGCCCGCGTTACCCATTCGACACCGGCGTCAAAGTACACGAGCGCCTGAAGTACTCAGTATTACGAAAGCAATTAAGCCTTGGAGTACGTAGTGCATTAGGAATCCACATTGCCCCTTTGTATAGTGAATACGTCTAGAACACATGTCATTGTTCTCGCGAAGTTTCTAGGAATAGACAACGGCTAAGCTAGAGTGTAATGAGACACGGTCAAATATATATGCGTCTTGATGTCACGTGATAATATTGTAGTAACAATTGGGAGGGTAGTTAGCCTTTACGCCTTGTTTTACTAAGCATTTTATGATTTTAATATATTATTTATAAATAAGAATCAATTATTTGCTAACTAGTGTAATGTAACCGTTTATCAATTAGCCCCTCCGTGGCCAACCATATCGGCCATTTTATCGGGGATAAAGCTTTGTGTTATCGTTTTTTCCTGGTTGGTTAGGAAAATTTGGGCCAATCACCGATCTTCCAATAAGTAGTTAAAAGTTTTCTAGATGATATCTGATAAGGATATTATCATACAATTATGCAATATAAATACGCGGTATTCAAACAAGACAATGATCCAACGGAATATAACCAACCAACCAGTAAACGTTGCCCCACCGAAATACCCACTTAGACGTTCAACAGAGCGTCCATTCGAATCGCAGTTAACGACTAACGTTTCCCGATAGTTCGCAACATCGGGTGTTAGTTCGAAAGAAGTTTAGCACGTGAGCGGAATGCATCTGATAGCTGCGAGATGCGAATTGTAATCAAGATGGCCGTTTGGGAAGAGCTATATTGTAGATGCGGGTCGGAACAGGTCTGAAGCGTTTAGATTATCAAAACAAAATTCTAAAGATTTTCTGTAAACTTGGAAAGAAACGCTGGGTTGTTTATATTTCGTACGTTATACTTAAAATGGCGCATAAGCATGTGATTAGTTCACATTTTTAACAGCAACAACTTCAGTGATAGAAACATTCGTATATTTTATGCTATCACAAATATCTTAATAATACTAAGTTTTTACAAGTTGTTGCTAGTAGTGCTTTACAAAAAAAGATTGGATGGTTTATATTATTGTGTATACAGATCACAGCGTTATTTATTTATATAGAGAAGAAAATTAAATAACGTAGGACAGTTTTCTATTCTATTTACATACTACTTATTCCGATCAAATAAACTTTAGTGTTACAAGATGTTACAAAATTATGAATAGAGCCCTGCTTACATCTTACAAATATACTTTTTAATGTTTTATTTATATTAGAGGGGAATATTTCCGTCTTGATAAATTGTACATTATTAATTAGTTACTACTTTTACTTTGATGATTAGGGAGTGTAAAACACCGTGCAACTTAAATTTATGTGAAATAATAATACATAAGAGAATGAAAAACTTAAAAATACAAAATGCCTTATACGTTAGGTTTATGAAACGCCTTAATCCACCTTCAAGCCGGTGCAACCATGGCATTATTATTCTTATGACTTTCCTTTTCCATAGCAATGTCTCAAGCGTACAGCGTTCTAATTAATTTATTATTAGTTAGTAATTAACAGCTTGACGACATTAACCGTTAAAAAGCACTTCGTTTTTATACATGATATAAGATCCATAGCTATTTTACCCACCAACCCGCATTAGACAAGCATGGTGGGATACGGTCCAAATACCCCCTAATGGAGAAAGCGTGCATAAGGGGAGGCCTATGTCCAGCAGTGGACTAACACAGGCTGATGATGATATATTACTTTGAATATACATTCAATCCCTATATAGGTGGTAAAAATCTGGGTTGTCTCAGATGTATTTAACGATCGTATAGTCAGTAAACATAACAAAATATGGAGTTGCGGATGTCAGACATTCTAGTAATTGGTTCACCGCGGGAGGTAACGCTTCATTGTGACCGTACTCTACGAAATATATACGTTTCAATACGTAGTATCGCTACTGAAATCTACAGCCAACGTTCGCTGAAAAGCCGTGCGCTACGAAAGCGCTACGCGTGTCCTACTCGTGGAAAAAAACACGCTTTTTATCACTTCTAATCTGGTATAATACGTAAACTTAGTGTTTGATTGGTAACACTGAGTGTTGCGTATATATAATCTCAATTAAGTAGATCAAATCAAACGGAAAAGATCCGTATCTTTCCCCCATTTGCGAAGATTTTTTTTATTATGAAAATACCAAGTTAAAAGATTAAAATAAAGTGCCAATTGTGATTACGAATACTCAACATAGTGCTGAATAAACTTTTTCCAGCAGATCTGAATAGCATACCAGGCTTATATCCTTTTTAGCGCTCGTTATCTACATCTACTGTCAAGGTGAAAGGATGTAAGGAAAGTCATTTCGTATCAGATGAGAGCCCTCCACGAAACGAGCTAGGGCTGTCGTGTGCCAATAGGAGTTAGGTAAGATCACGTTGCACGATACGCGTCACGCGACGCTATCGCGACAACCCTTAATAACGATTTATGAAGGCCTACAACATCACCTAGTAGGATAAACGTCCAGCCATTAGGCGCACGAATACAATATACAATTGGTACAATTTACTATTGCGTGTATCGTTTTAAAGGTGAAAAATTTTATTAAACGGCTGTGGCTATGTCTTTCTTATATGACTGAAAAATGTTTTGTTAAAACTTATCCCTTCAAAACAAATAATCCAACTGTGTTATATTTTCTTGTGATTAAATACTAATTACATGGTTATGAGAATTTGGGCCGATCACCCAATCGTCAGAAAAGTAAGATGATCCATGCGTCGGATGGGCGTGTAAAAAGTCGGTCCACCCAACAAGCCGTATTGGACCAGCGTGGAAACGGTCCAGAAACCCCAAAAGAGAAGGCGTGCATCAATTATCAATGTCCCCAGTGGACAACACACACACAGGACCATGATGATGATGATAATAAACCACAAAGTATTAAGATATTATGGTATTACGCATATAAAGTTACTAAACCAAAGGATTTTTAAAACTAACACAAATAACTTAAAAACGCTGTCATAAGAAGCAAGGCATGATATAAATCACTGCAATAACTTTAAGATGAAACGAACAGCAACGACGGCGTGTCGGATAAATTCCGTGTCACACCAAACCGAACCTCTTGCTGTTAAACAACATTAATTATGAACGCTCAACTGTCAGTCGTGCAATTATAATTCCAAATTCGAGAATTCACTCCGCTCCGTAACTTTCGGTGCAACAGTTATTTAAATTCGAATTAAGAACGCGTTCGTAAATCGACCAACGGACTTTTCGGTTTTCGAACGCACAACAGGATTGCGGTTTCGCGCGCACCGAATGTCAAACGTCAATGCGATGGCGGGTGAGATTCGCGTGTTGACACGAACGCCACTGACAGCGACAATAATGAGATATAAACGCATTCATTTATTTTGTTTTTTAACCGGTTCTCAACACTTTTGTATTCGTATATGTAAAACGCCAGTTTGAGTATCAACGATCTTGGTACGATTTTAAGTAGGTACAAATTATACTTTTCGAAGAAAAGTCATCGTTTATATCTTACGAAATGAAACACATTTATTCATAATATTCAATTGTCATCTAATATTAGTCTTGTTTGCTTTTATATAGTTACCTGGTAAACGAGACGTGTATTTAACGTCTAAGTACGGCGGGCGAACTCATAAACGCAGAGCGAATCGCTGATTCATATCTGAGGTACATTTAACGCTTATATTACGATTTCATCTATTAATATTAGAAATACTGAATTTATGTGACTAGACTAGTACGCTTGCAGATAACTTATCAATAAGCCAACTGAATGCTAAAACCTCCGAAACGCAAGTACTACCAGTGATTACTTTGCGTAGCTTTCAATAGAAATCGCCCATTCGACAGGCGAAAAAATCTCCCGCCCAAGCAGATACCGATCGCCGAATGCTCTAATACCGGTAATGGAGGACTCCAAATGGTTTCCCGGAACCAGATGAAAGCGACGCAAGTTTATGTGGGGCAAAGATAGTGTAAAAGGTGTGGTTTATGTGCGGAAGTCACACTTTAGTGGGACAAAATCGCAACAAATTTGGATACTTATTTATTCGGTCATAATAATAAGTAAAAATAAATTAATTAATTGATAAAATAAAAGTCGTTCTATACCAAAAAACTAAAATGTATATTTTTAGATCATTCCAACTTCTTTCATTATAAATAGAACGTTGATTGTTGTCGTTGTTGTTAATTAATGTAAGTTAGTATAAGTACTTACCAGGAATATCGTATTCTCGAGAGCACATACGAAAACTCTGTCATTCCCGTGTTATCTGTAACAGAAAAGATATTCCAATCAACATTGTTTTTTGACAAATTGCTACCCAAAACACAACCCTAGCTCATAAATTCAAACTTCAAAAGATGGTTAAATTGTTTGCAGTTCTGCTGAGTTTTGAATTATTTCTTTAATCTCACCACATTTGAGGTGTTAAGCTTATTGGGGCAGCGATATTAATCCAATGTACCATTAAATTCGACCGCAAAGACATCTTTAATAGCCTGAATGCGTCTTCAAACAAAGAGTTAAGCCGTGATTATTAATAGGCTCCAAGCCCGATATAAAAGTAACGACTTAACGACCCAACGCAAGGACAGATGACATCATACGGCTTAGTCAACAAAGCATAAGACGGGCTCGTAATAATGCGAGATTCTGATGATATCTGCCTACGGCGTTGCATGGCTGACAAAAGAGCCCCATAGATCACGTCACTGGGTACAGTCGAGAGCGGAAGAGGTACTCGACATTTATTTGATGGGATTCAGACTGATTTTAACCGGACACTCTTTACGAGTTAGAGATTGGTTGCTCAAGACTAATGAAAATGTCATCACACAATATGGATTAGGAGTTAGTTATTTTGTTTAAGATTTGCTAAGATTTAGGAAACAATAGTCAATTGGTTGAGGAGCTAGGATAAATTTAATGCAGTCAAAAAAAGGCCATGCACAAGTTAATATTTTTGATAATATAAATTCACCAATTTTAGTTGTAAGCGAATCACGCAAGAATGTGAGTTTTATAACTGTATCATTGGTACTTTTTTAGAAAATTCAGGCAACTGCTTTTTATTTTATCTACTAATAGAATGAAAGACAAATTTAATGTACTTTGAAACATATATTTGTTGTTCGAAGCACATTTAATATTTCCAAATGTAATGTTACTGGATACTAACATTTTGTTTAAAAATCCCTCATATCAACCGACATTGAATCTTGTAATAAAACATAAAACCGTTAGAAATAATGGAGACCACAAATTAATTCCATTACACCCGTCTCGGGGCCCTTCCTTGATCGTGCGATTGTACCGTCGCATAGTCGCGTGGGAATGCGACGATGCGAAATATCTAGATTGCATTCAGGCACGGCCGACCGTCGAGCGCAACTGTACCGCTCATTATGCGATTATGATGATGGTTTTTTATCTGTCCACGGTTTGAATTGGCTACGGTGATGTCACTGGATGGTGTAACGAATGTATATCTGCTGTACAATACTACCCGATGGTTTGGTGATGATAGACGTGATTTTACACCAGTGGTGGTCAGTTTGATTCCCATGTTTGCTAATTTTTTTCAAATGTTTTTCTGGTATTAACGGTAATCGTGAAATGTTGTTAATTCATTGCATTGTATTAACAGCAAAGCTGATGAAATATTCCGAAAACCTGGTTCAGGACGTACTGTTATCCCGCTGTACCACTTACCATTCCCGTACTTATGCCCAATATTGCGTTATAAGTTATAATTTTCCATGCATCCCCGAGTCCCACACATCCCCAACCAGTCATCAGCCAGTCTTCCGTCTCTTTCTACCTTCGATTCATGCTTGTTCGTTCTATTTCTAATCCTAAAACCTAATTCAATCATCCCATATAATAGTATCAAGGCAGCACTACACTACAATTTATTAGTAAATTAGAAGATAATTAATAAAGAGAATCAGTCTAAAAATTCAGAATTATATGAACTGATAGCTTGATAAAAGACTTAATGAAAACTTAACTGAAAAAACTTCATAAAATGGTTATTTTAACGTTCTGAGACTTAAAAGTAACAGAACCATTGCGTAAATTTAAAATATTTGCTAACCTTGAAATACACGTAAAAACTAAGTTTAAATGGTCTGTTTACAACTTACATGTCGATTCACTTACTAGAGTGACTCACGATGACGCAACCATAAATGTTGGCGACATAAATAGAAGATGGATTACTGTGATACAAACATAAGTAATTTATTAGCTGAGCATCGCAATAAATTTTAACGCTCTTTTGTTCTGAGTTTTTTCTTAATCCACATCAAGATGATGGTTGTAAGTTGTTAAAATACAAAACTGGTTTATTACACTACATTTTTGTTTAATATGTCTCTAAATTCAGATGGTTATGACAAATAATAAACAGGAAATTAGATTAGGACTCGTTGCCTCTAAACATAGCTATTGTAATGCCAACAATACGCTCTATTAAGGAAGCAACACAAAGCTGCGACAAAGACGTGTTTATCTGAAGAAACCTATCTTTACTTACTGATACACACAAGTGCTTTCCGCTTTATTTGAAAATGTTGTTATTTTGCGGATAAAACTAATAAAACTTTCATCTTACTTTTATTTATAATTTACCTTTTTTTTATTTGCATATGACGGCAGACATAGTAGTCGGACCACTTGATGGATAGTGGTATAGGAAACCGGAGATCGTGAGTTCGAATCCTGCGGGGACTCAACAAATTTTCATTGTTGATTCCTAGTTGGTTAGGGCAATTTGGGCTGATCACCCAATTGTCTGAAAAGTAAAATAATCCATGCGTCGGTTGGGCATGTAAAAAGTCGGTCCACCCACCAACCCGCATTGGACCAGCGTGGTGGGGATACGGTCCAAAAACCCCCTAATGGATAGGGGTGTATTAGGGGAGGCCTATGTCCAGCATTGTACTATCACAGGCTGATGGTGATGATGATGAATCAAAATAATTAATCATTAAAGAACTAGGCAAAATGACGAGTAGTAGACCGAACGGCTAAAGTCATTTTAGCGTGTAACCTAATACGCGTCTAGCCTAAAGTAATTCGCGCATAGTAATTAGCGTTAGCCGAATGTTAATGTGGGCAATTACTGCTAAAGTGTAGCCGGCCGTGGATCAAGTGCTGGTAAATTGGAAAAAGCCCCGAGGGGGGCATCGGACGGCGCGGTGCAAGCGTAATAAAATAGCTCTTGGTAACAATGAGGCGTTTCTTGCTCCTTTGGAAATGAAATAAATTGCTCCATTTAAGTTGTTACTTTAACAAGAGAAACTGTTACTGTTACATGTACCATACGAGAGGAGTAAAAGGCGGATTGACAGCGTCTTAGCCTAGTGGAAATTAGTATGAATGTCCTGCAAACTAGAATTAGGAGAAAAAGTTAAACTTCAATATAGAACAACAAAACTTAAACCTCATTAGTGTGTCAATTTTTTATTTTTTGCTACAAATCTATTAAAAAATGTGTGAATACTAATCTGATTATTCACTTGTGATAGCAAAAACGCAGTTCGACAAAAACAACATTGAAGTGAAGTCATATCTTACTTCTAACATTAGAATACACTTCATAAACGTCTGATAGTGCATTTAACCCTCTGTCAACGATAATTATAATGTTAAACGTGACGTGAAGCAGTCTTCGGTAATAATAGCAGAGGATCGATGGGGCAACGCCAACTGACGCCAGCCCAACTAATAACCAGTAAGGAACGTAGCAGTTATTGAACCTTGTATTTGCACACTGCTGAATTTACTAGTTGACTTAATTGACTGTTAAATGAGCCGTTATAACTGTACTTAAACTAAGCTTCACTAAACTAACTATCGATATAAGTATTAGATGTGAGTCGTTGATTCAAAGCGAATTGATTGAACCAACGGATTATTCTACAATTTAATTTTTGTTAACGTACGAAAGTCTGATTATACAGTCATGCTTTGGCTAACAACTCTAATATAAATTAATAGTTGGACGGTATACAGCGCTAATACGTTTCAGTCTTAGCTATTGGTCTTATTTTAAAATATATCATCATCATCATGCTGTGATAGTCATTTGTCTGCAAGCCCTCTAACACCGTTATCCATTAGTTTACTAATAATACATATGTTTCAGCTTACCGATTAAGTTTTTAACTATGGTTCTTAAGTAAAAAGAAACAGAGAGCTAATTGAAACCGTCGTTTAGCTCAATATTACACGTTTCAATTTACAAAAGTAAAAATACTAAATGTTTTTATAAAATTTAAACTTAAAATTCAAAAGTCTGAAACAGAGATACAACGTGTCAAGCTAACTAATAGCTTCAATGAATTTTTCTAGGACAAAAACATCCAAACAAAAACTAAATGGTCTATAAATATTACAACAGAACAAGGTAATGTAAATTTGGCTACAACGGTGTAGTACACAATTTCAGTTCAAAATAACGAGTTTTTGCGAAACATATGCAACAACGTTATTATTACGGCTAAATCTTACGTAACGACTTAATAAAATTTGTGAAAGTCTGAAGTTTAACTAATTGGAATTAATTGATTTATAATGAAATGTAAAATTTTGATAAAAACGGTTTTTTACGTGCAATGGTAAAGCTTTAATAAAAATTTCAGTGGAAAAGTCTGAAGTTTTCGAATAATGTGGACTTCTTTTTGTTTTTATAATAAATGTATACAATATTTGACTACATAAATTGTTTTATTACGGCCGTTTGATGTTTAAAGAGCGATTTGAATAGTGTTATTACCGTGAACTAGCGTGAACTATCAAATTGAGTAAAATAGTAAATACATGAGTAGCTTTGGTGGTTCACAAAATCCTTGATATCTTCTTTATTTCACGAATAACATACAAAATAAACTCAAGACTATTTTACTTGTATGTATGAAATGAAGCTATGAGCAACATTTTTACACAAAAACCATATTTCATTCATTAATTCATTCAAAACCATATTTACGTATCAATTATCGTGTAAAATCATTCGGTCGTTACTTCGCGGCTAACGATGTGCAAATTCGTACAGCGCCGCTCGCGTTACGTACTTTATTAACACGAATGATAAAAAGATTGAAACAATCCGATTAATTTCCAATTAAACGCGAAATTCATTCGGACCCCCGCAAAAATGCCGCACGTTCGCGTCTAATGGAAACGGCGGGAGCAGTAAAAATACGCGGCAAGGCACTCTTTGCGTTCGCCCGCGAAATATTTCGCCAACTTAAATTAAACCGAGTTCCGCCTCTTTGCGTAACAATAAAAAAATAACAGAAACATTCACCGGAGGTATACTCGGCGGTCCGTAACTGTTTTCACTAACAAATTAAGGAAGCACCCCGCCGACCCCCGCTCAGGGGCGAAATTAAGGAGGCACGTAATCTTGGCGTGGACTTTTTGAGGACCGAATTTGCTCAAATTGCGTTTTCCGCAACTGTGAATCATACGTTATCTTGTTTTCGTGTTGCCCTGGTACTTTTGTCTCTCAATGGAATTCTCGTAAGTTTATCGTCATTACGATCTTACTTCAGACAATAAATATAAATTTTATGTCTTATTATTGTTTAAATTACTTCAGGGTTCAAGACAACAGAGTTGGAAAGACATTCCATACTAACTTTTTCTCTTATTCTTCTATATTTTGTCACATTTTAGCTTAACTAAAGAGTAATGCAACTTAAAACAACTACAAAACCAAAATAGTTATTTTATTCAGGCAACTTTGTCCCGGGGCCGTGCGTCTGACATCAGGAAGCAAACTCCGCGGACCCGGATATAAGCCGGTCAATCCCGGTCATCCGGGGATTTCAGACGCGAACTAATGTCGCGGCCGCCCGGACAAATAGACCCTTGGATTAGCGACGCCTTGATTAACCCGGTCTTGTACGCCGTCCTCCTTTTTATGCTCCCCTGGTACCATGAAGCCGATACAAACTATACTTCAAGGAAATAATTGGATGGATGAAGGCATTTTGTCCATTAAAAACAAATCAAAAAATGTATATACATTTTATGTATCTAATAAAAAATTTAGGCGAAATAGGATTTGTTTACAAAAATTTCAAATCAACCAAATGTCACTTGTTATTCAAATAAATTGTTATTAAAACGCATATTTAGTTTTACAAGTTTAAAAATCATATCATGGTGGGTGACCGTGGTAGGTTTACAGTAGACCGTCTGGGTGGTACCACCTGCGTGCCTATTTCTACTCGCGAAGCAGTGTGTAAACTACTAGCTGTTTCCGGTTTGAAGTGAACCATGTAGCCAGCGTATTTACAGGTAAACGAGACTTAACACTATGTCTCACGGTAGGCAGCGTTGGCGATACCATTGGATTGCTAATGTCTATGGACAGTTATCACTTCCATCAGGTGGCCCGACTGCTCGTCTGCTGCGTATGCCATAAAAAAAGCAAGTATGCAGTACATTTACTTTCTATACTAGAATACTCGTAAAGTGCTAGTTGTTAAGCAACGTTCAATATTTCAGCATTTCGGATCCTCGATTTCGTGTTTAGTAATTTATAATAGTTAAGATAACACCGAGACCCATATAAAACACGACACAATAGTACAGTCGCGTTAAAAAGGCACGCACACATTTCATTGAAAAAATATCTTCACTGTATGTCACTGCAAAGTTCCTCGAAGAGTATTATTACAGAGTCGCATTTACCCTTTGTAAAACTATACCGTAACATTAATGTACGGTACGTGAATGAGTCGCGTTCCATGTACTTGAAAGCAACCCGAGCTTACAGCTTAGTACCGACAGCAAAAAATTAATTAATTTATTTTTTATTATTAATTGATTGCAAAGCCTATAAATAAATAAAAATCTGCAATGGAAATTTTCAAAATATTTAGCAATACAATAGTATTTTTTTAACAAAGTAATATCATCCTAAACGTTAGTTAGCACAGTAATTTATACACTAGTAACTGAACTTTTTACAGTAATTATTGAGTATTTATTTAAATTCTTATAGTGATAGAGCTTTCGCGCCCGACTGTACCGCCTCCGCTACGGATGTAAGCAATCTGCCATACGGGCGGTTTAATGGGACAAATTTAATGAATCGAGCGTTTGTCGGCCGCCGATAGTGGATAATACTTCACGCTCGTTGGACTCGAATGTACCGCGGGGGAGATTAGGCCTGGAAATGGTACGTGGCACTGAACAATGCTTCGCGCCGACATCTGTCGCGTACCAGGGGACGATGAATGAATGAGATAATATTTTCAATACGCAGGATTCACGTTCGTATGAAATTAATCGTAACAGAAAAAATCCCTATAAATTACAAGTGTAATGTGTTCATTTATAACAACATCGTTATTTCTAATACGAAGTTAAATAATATTATTATATGAACGTCACAAAAAAGTCTTTAATTAAGACATTATTTATACAAACCAGCATTAACTTAATAATTATACCTAAAAAAGCCTACATAGTGTAAAGGAAACGACCAACCAATATCGATTCAGCATCTTAAAGTTATCAATCATTTCTGAGTCATTGTTGTGTTTTCATTTCTATAACAATAGAGGCACGCTAAGAATGCAAGTCTTGCGCGAGTCGAACCCAGGAAATCCGCCGCTTTGTAAACAAAGTTGACCGTTGCACTGCTGCGTTTAACGGAACTTGAGTCTTATTTGAAAATCACAGCACTAACTAACCAAGTAAGATGATATTATTATGCAGGTTCGCTTTATAAATACTGTGATGCAACTTAGAATCGAGAAACTTATACCGATAAATTTATCTTTAATATTAATCGTTTTATGTTCAAAATAAGTTCGAAGATGTAAACGGTTTACTTTTTGTACATTGACTCTTCTCCTTCTAATAAGGGCAACATTGTATAGATAATCTCCAAAGTCTGTAATAACTGTAATACAGAGGTAGTATCGTAAGAAATACAATACTAAAGCGCAAAAAGCCATTAAAAAGGTCAAGTCCTGGTCCGAAACTCGGCCCTTACACGAGTAAGCAGAACATTTGCAACTTAGTTTGCACTAGAATATAAAACACAATAACAATATATGAAAAAAATTCTGTTACATAGTGCAAGTTACGTTTGAAGATATACAAATAGAGGACCATCCTACAATCGGATAATGACCTTATAATTAACAGGTCTCGTCTGTAATGTACGCTTTATAGCGGAGTCATCACTCATACACTTGCGGCGTCACGAACCGCTGGGGGCGTAATCCAATTTAAAGTAACCCGGCCGAGGGAAAGAGTGGAGTAATTTTATAGGAAGGAGAAAGGACGGAGAACTTCTAAAATTCGCCGGTTGACGTCTTGGAAACGCGTGAGGGCGCATAGAACGGCCTATTTAAGTGCGTGATACGATTTTTAGACCCGTATACGAGCTCTCGTGATAAGATTAAAAATATTCCTTCAAAAAATGCGCCTCTTATGAATGTAGGAATATATGCGACATTAAAAAGTATACATGAGATTCCACTCATTTGTCTGAACCTCATACGTATTATGGAAGTAAAATAATTTGTTGCTCGCATTAATCTCCTTTGATCTGTACGATAAATAAATGTTCCGACGCAATCGGATTTGCAACGTGAAAGGGAATTCGCGAAAACAAAGCGAATGCGATGTACGAAAATAAACAAAGCAAAAAATGTTATCAGTTATATATCCGCATCACAGGTATTTATGACCAGTTGAAGTCCATTCATATGGTCCTTTTGTGAAAAAAAACTTGCTATTTACTTATAAACAAGACAATAATAAATTTTAAGCACAACATATGACAATATCAACCAAGAGCTTTCAGCAAACCGAAACATAAATAGAAAGAAAAAATATTTTCTCTTTTTTTTAAATTATTAATAAAGACGTGCTTTCGATGAAACATAAATAACAACCGTAAGTTAGCACGTTAACGACGACCATCAACAACTATGTATCCGAATGAGTTATCACTGATCACGCTAATATTTACCATTAGCCGCACGCCGAGCAACGACGCTAGATTCATTGCCGCAATAATACGTACTTGAGAAAGCGTCAGAGGTGTTTCTTTATGTTTACAAAAGTGTCGAGAGACAGTCGTCAAATGATTCAATTATTTTAATACATTGTGTATCTTATAAGTCGCAATAAGTGGATCTCATCATCATCAGCCTATGTTAATCCACTGCTGGGCATAGGCCTCTTTTAATACATCCCCTCTCCATTAGGAGTTTTTGAACCGTATTCCACTACCAATGCGGGTTGGTCGGTGGACCCACTTTTTAAATGCCCATCCGACGCATGGATCACCGTATTTTTCAGACAATTGAGTGATCGGCCGAAATTGCCCTAACCAATTAGGAAACAGCAATGAAAATTTGTTGAGTCCCCGCAGGATTCGAACCGGATGTCGTATCCGGCTTCTAAATCACACGCCCTTACCGCTAGGTTACGGAGGCAGATAGTAGATCTACTATGTCAAATTCTTTCTGTATTCTGATTTTAGTAATAATTTGTCATCGCCTTCAGATATAGCTTGAGACGCTACGCACGAGATATAAGTTGGTATGTTACAAAGCCCTCTAATGGAGAAGGCGTGGAGTAGGGGAGGCCTATGTCCAACAGTGAACTAACACAGGCTGATGATGATGTTACATTTATTTCATAACAATAGTAATATGGAAGCATTTAAACGGGCCACAGTCGCTTTTTGGCCGAAATAGGCATCGCGGTTGTAAGTCTGGTCGGCTTTTTAATACCTTCAAATGTTTTGTATATCCTCATCTTGAGATTATTTAGATTTAAATGACGCTCATATTTTCAAAAAAATATCTTCGTTACTTTATATTCGCTATTACGTGTATAATACTGCTTATCTTATGTTTACATTCCGCTGAACTTTCTAATTGGGCCGCCGTTTGTGTTAACAAAAGTTTTATCGTTAGTGTTACGACTCGAGTACCGGAGAAACCCGAAATGAGGCAATTTTACGGAGTTCTCGTCTTTTAACTTTTTCGACCCAATGAATATGAATATAATTAGGTGTGACAAAAGCAGGTTTATTAGGTACGATCTATGGATGTAATGGCCTATTAACAACGTCTTTATAAGATTAGTTAACATGTGGATACACCGGCGAGCTAGAGTGCTTTCCGTAAAGACGTTTTAAATATAACATCGTATTTATTGTGCTTTACGATAGTTGACTTATAAATAATAGAACTTAGGCTTCGTTACGTCAAAGGTAATGGTTAATGAGAGGTTTAAGCTTTCAAATTTAAAGCTCAAGGTCTAAATTTTGTTACTTTGTAAGCAAAACATTAGTGCATAGTGTATGATGATGGAAATAGTTCTACATCTACGCAAAGGTTACGATAGCAGTTCAACCACTAGATTCACATATATATAAACAATCCGTCCGTCCGTGCATCGATCAACCAATAAAAAGGTCCAAACACAACACGCATCCCAACCCAGTCACGCTCGCAACGCATTAGGGGCGTTTTTCCTCTCGGCCGTTCGAAAGCGATCACAAACTAGATTCACCTCATTACGGCCATCTCGCGTGTAGTTCGTTGAACTTGTAAAAAATCACCGGCCATTTGTTCAGCACGTGTCCTTAAGTGCAATACATACTGCTTTACTTAGCTGGTCTATTTCGGTATACGAGTTTCACCCTAAAAGCACTCTGTTTTTGGGCTGTTTCGGTGTATTGGTAACGTCAGCGTTAACGCGCGATGGCGTCGATTAATGACTATATTTAATTTGCTTTCCCTTGTATCGGTTGATGTTTGTTTACTGTGATACTTACTGAAGGTTTTATTTCATCCCTGTGAAAATGTTGCATGTACATCACAATTGTAGTAACAGATATAAGGACATCATAAAAACCAATTTGATCTACTAACAGCTTAAACCGTTTCAAGAAATATTTGACACGAGTTTATATCATTAATAATATATGGTGATATCCAAATCATCATCACCAGTCTGTGTTATTCCACTGCTGGACATAGTCCTCCCCGAATGCACGCCTTCTCCATCAGGGGGTTTTTGGACTGTATCCCACCCGCTAGTCCAATGCAGGTTGGTGGGTGGAACGACATTTACATGCCTATCTGACGCATGGCACCATCTTCATGTTACTGTTCAGACAATTGGGTGATCGGCCCAAATTGTCCAAATCACCCAGAAATCAACTATAACACAAAGTTGTTTCCTCGCGGGATTCGAACCCACGACCTCCGGTTAATGAACCAAGGGCCAATACCGCTAGATCACGGAAGAGGTTGATATATATATTTATTATGACATCCAAATAGATATATGTAGTATATAATATAGCAAATGCGTCTATCCGTGACCTTACAACTTAAGTATTGAGATACAACTTATGACTTGAGATTACCTAAGTTTGTAGTAAACATCATATCTTGTCCCTACTAGACAACGGTTTAATAACAGACATTACGAATCAATGTCACGATACCTAATAGGTATAAAATGAAAATAGAAAAACGCCATTAATTACGTTATCATTAGCGTTAGCTGTCATCTTTCATCGCAGATAATTAATACTTTAGACGTCTAAAAGACTTTGATTATTTCAAAAATTTAATATGAACATTTCAATCCCATTCAGGCTGTACATCGGCGCTCCATCAATTAGTGTACATAATGAAATCCCGACCGCGATAAGTAAGAGGGCGAAAAATGGCGTATTACGAATTCTTCGAAAGGGTGAATTTGGGGCCGGGGCAAAATCGGATAATCTGTCAATTAGCGGGGAGATTAATTACTTTCGAAATTAGCTTTGTTCGCTGGCCGAGGCGCGCCGGAAAGAATGCCGGATGGAATGGTACGGATTCGCCAAATCATTCGGCTCAGATTCATTAGGCCCTTTTATCGTTACGCAATCTTATCCGTTGCCTGGTCTTATAGAACGCGCGAGCAAAAACTTCTGCGGATCATAGAATATGCAATCCTTAGATTGACGTGCGAATAATATTCACTTTATGTAAACATTGTAGTATCTAATCAGGACACATATTCGTAATTGGGGATATCGGCGATAAAACATCAATATTATGGATTAATATCAATATTATAATAAAATATAAAAATTATGAATTCTTACGTCATTTTCCATTATGATTAGGTTAAAGTCAATATAAAGTTTACAATTTAAATTCAATTTCTTGAAAAAATAACACCTTCAAACTAGTCTCAATAATTGATAATGTTATTATATAATATTAAATGGTATTGAAACTCGATAACCGATATGTGTAAATAAAAAAAATAACATTTTTAGGCAGATATGGCAGACCGGGCGAATATACGTACTTGTTAAAAGCATAAAATCAGTATACTTATAATGCGTGGTTCTCATGACTCGGACCGAATAAGTTTTGGAATTGAATTTATTAAACTATGGTCTTCTTGATAGATTTTCGCGAAGGTATTATTCACAGAATGACAATCCACTATAAATTACGAATGGACGCTACCTGGTTGCAATCAGTTTCTCAATACTATTCCTATTTTTCAGTGCCTACGTAGGCAGACGAGCAGTCGGGCCACCTAGAAAGTGGTCACCGTCGCCCATTGTATCACCAACGCGCAGCCTACCGTGAGACATAGGATGTAAAGTCTCGTTTACCCAGTAAACACCCTGGCTGCCCTTTAAACCGGAACACAACAGTGTTTTCGCACTACTGCTTTGCGGCAGAAATGGTACCAACCCAGACGGTCCCCTGCAAAAAGGGGACTTACCACCAGTGTAGTCCTTGTGCAGTTAGTTATGTAGTAAGCTCCCTGGTGTAGTAAATTTGCCAATTTTATACGAGAATCTTTATCTTTAAAAGGTTCGCACCAAATTTTCATTGTACTTGCATCGTACGTCTTGTTCTCTCACGAAATAAGACAGCCAAATAATCTTATCCTCCTCCCCACTTAAGCTTGGACCGGAATCGGTTGAGCGAATTTTAAAACTGCATTCTGGTGCCGCACGAATTATGGGCGGTCTCTTAGTCGTTATCGGGGTCCGTGAAATTGCATGTCAGCGGCAACTCGTCTCCGATTTCAGCTAGAGAGGACGGGGGCGAAGTTTGGTATTTTAATTTTAAACTGTTAGATTGCAGTAGCACGAGTATAAATAAATACGAGTTAACTGTAAGATGTTAGCTTTTGTGATCAAAAATTACGTGAAGGTGTTAAATATAATTGTTCGACGATTGTTAAAACAATAGTGCATTATAAAAAAAAATTAAAACGTTTTGGTTACGTTCTATATTAATAAAAGTTTGTAAGCATTTAACTAGTGACAATTACAAAGAAATAACTAATAATAAGCTGACGTAAATGCTTACAAACACGCGACACGGCAATAGTGTGCTTCACACCTACTTCCAAAAGAATAGCAATTAAAATAACAGTCACTGAAATAGTAAAACCCAAACATAGCTCTTTCTAATACTTAAAGAACTATTTCTTCAATAATAATACTTTTAAAATACACATAACTCGCTCTGTTTTATAACGTTTTCAACATTTAAAAACCAACAACGAGACTAATTAATAATGAGCTTAGTCACAGGGCATGCGTCAGTCTCCGTGCATTCATAATAAAACAAAAATAAAAAGCCTCCGCTTCTTTGTTGTAATTCAGCCAACGCGTGTCCGCACTCCATAAGGGCTACCTGCCATGGGCCCAAAGGTTTGACCTGTAACGGCGATACGCGATGTATCCAGGTCAAACGGGGGTTGTTCGCCGGCACTTTTATTTGTCCAGCCCGTCGTGAATGGCGGACTACCTTTCTTTTATGTCAACGGATACTTTGAAAAAGGTACTAGCTGTCAATTAATAATTTATATGTGTGACTTAATAAAGCCAGGGCCCTTGCTTTGAAAGCCGCAGGTCGTGGGTTTGAAAGCCGCGGCAAAAAACCTTGTGTTATCATTGTTTTCTGGTTGGTCAGGACAATTTGGGCCGATCACCGGATTGTCTGAAAAATAAGATGATCTATGCGTCGGATGGGCATATTTAAAGTCGGTCCACCCACTCTAACCCGCATTGGACCAGGGTGGCAGGATACGGTCTAAATACCCCCAACGGAGAAGGCGTGCATTAGGAGAGGTCCAACAGTGGACTAACACAGGCTGATGATGATGATGATGATAATTTCATAAACATTCATGAATGTTAACATTACTGCATCTATACTATAAATATACAAAACTAATATAAACTAAGTGTAATGTCAAACTGCCTCCGTAGCCTAGTGGCTTGCGTCTTAGCAATCGGAGGTTGTGAGCTCGAATCCTGCGGGGCCTTAATAAATTTTTATTGTTGTTTCCTAGTTGGTTTGGGCAATGCGTGCTGATCATCCGAAACCCTGCCGATCCTGCGCTATATCTCTCTTCGGTCGTGTCGGTTTACCGTCCCATCGGACTATGAGAGCATAAAGGAAGAGCACCTGTGTATGCGCGACTACTTGTCAATAATTATAGATCGGCCGCCGTAATCGAAATCGACTTGGAGGACATTATTATCTATTGATGTCAAACTCTTATGGCATCAATGAGTAAAGAATTCTGATTGGTTTCCGTTGCAAACGGCAATTGCAACGCGATTTCAAACCAATTGAAGGGCATTTTAATTCAAAATCTCATCCGACTTTGATATAGTAGACTATTTGAGATGAAGCATGTCGATGATTACTCGATGGTTTCTTAGCTGACGAATTCATTCTCTTAAATTCGTTATAAGTGTCTGCTCATTGGATGAATTATAACAAACCTTAATGTGCTAATCAACAAACAGGCAAATCATGTCATCGTTTCGTTAATAAAGTTACAAAACCATTTGGTTTTAATTGAGTTGAAAATCGTCTGATTACTCGATGGTTTTTGCTAAGTTATATACTAATTGTTATTCAGTTTCAACTATGAATTTACTAATCATCATGTGCGTTGATTTTTCGAGCATGGCAATCAAGTAGACTTTTTAAATCATTTCATTAAGAATGTTGGTTTTTGATTACAATCAATTCTCATTCTAAGGAAATCTTAAATAAATTTATATTAGAGTAAACCTAATTATTAGCTCTTTTTGTGTTATAAAGATTTCAATAAATAAGATGCGTAAGAAAATTGATCAATGATGACAGACCACCATATTTTCATTTATGTTTACCTTAATTGATTTGGCTTTTAAGAATACTAATTTTCTTCTATTCAGTGTTTTAATAAATTTAAAATTGTTGATGAAACTAAATAAATAATATATAAAAAAGATCAAAAAATGTAACATTGGACAAATATAAGGATGGCTTTTTGACTTAATTGTGCATAGATTTTTACCTATTCGTTTGAATATATAAAATATATTTCTATTAACGTTGTATTAAATAATCCATCTTATTGTTTAGACCAATTTATTTAGAAAAAAACTGTTAGTATCATTTTAATAATGAAACAACTTTTGTTTTGATAATATTCTTGACTTTAGAATTTCGTTTGAGTTTCAAAGGACAAAATTAATAATATCATGAAAACATCGAAAAGGTTCTCAGTAGAATTTTAGATAACATTCTTGAAAAGTAGTAAGATGGAACTAAAAGTTTAGTTCCGGTAACTTTGCCAATTCTTTAAAGTATGTTATAGAGTGATATATAATAGAGATAATATTGTGAATGTTATTTATTTGGATCACAGCCAAATGTTTTAAAATATTTGTTGCCACATTAAATATTTTATGACTATTGTCTTTCTATTTTTCAAGCAACTATGTAGATAATCGCGTATGAAAACTGCTGTGATACAGGGTGCATTTTTTTTAATTGAAAAAATGGGAACGCCCTTCAAACCAGACGTTTTTCAACACGGCCCCAAATCGAAACCATGTACCGACTTGCACATTCGATGGGGGGAAGTTTAAATAGGCAACCGCGTCTGAAATTATGTACTCAATTTTACATAGTCCGTTAATTGTATGGAGGCATGGAATTACTTAAGCGTGTTATGAATGGGCGAAGGCGCACGCTCGAAAGCAATTTCTTTGGCCGACCCGGGCAGGTGGTCTTTGTATATTTGTACAAGGGTGAAACAGGGGTAACCGAGATATTGTTTTTTCAATATATTATGTCAAAGCGAGTGCGCCGAGAAAAAATTTAACGTTACGACATCTTAAACACGATCCGATAATCTCTTTTGATCGTTTTCAAATTGCTAGAATTTTTTATATTTCTTTCAATGCACCGAACATTTACATAAAACGAAAAAAAAATCGTATACATATGCGAAAAAACTTTTACGTTACTTTTATTTACCGATAACTACGTAAACTGACTGGCAAAGCAGTAAAATGATTATCACTGAGGTTCAGGACAATCTTTGCTTTTCAAGTTCTAAATACAATTACAACGTAAATTTTAAATTAACTCAATTGCCTAGTCGGTGGTGTAAGTAGGTAACGGTTTAATTTAAAATTTACAATTAACTTTCATCTTTCCCGATGGATAGGAATGGTGGTGTATCCATGGCCACGGTACAGAGTTCATAATCACACAATACCGAGTCACGTAACGTTAAATCCAAAACCGTTGCGTCACAGTTATAATTAGAACGATTGTACGGCAGGCGAAAGCGATCCCGTGCCTCGATAGCAGCGCCGCTCACGACAAAGGGGAATGCAATTAACGCGATCCGTCATTCAATAAAGCGCATTTAAATTGAGTAATCCGTGGATATTATCCCGCCGGACGATCCCTGTTGGGGCGTGTTCACATTCGTGTCTTGGTCACGCCGACATGTTTGATCTCGTTTCCATCCTTCTTATAACATTCAGACATTTCAGGCTACAAGCACATCTTTTAGTGTACCGAGGAACAAAGTTACGCGAACCATATGTTACACTTAGATTGAAATCAATTGTGACTGTAAAAGATAAAATAGCTATATATTTTTAAACTGCCTCCGTAGCCTAGTGGTATGGGCGTGTGCTTTAGAAACCGGAGGTCGTGGGTTCGAATCCTGCGGGGACTCAACAAATTTTCATTGTTGTTTCCTAGTTGGTTAGGGCAATTTGGGCCGATCACCCAATTGTCTGAAAAGTAAGATGATCCATGCGTCGGATGGGCATGTAAAAAAGTCGGTCCACCCACCAACCCGCATTGGACCAGCGTGGTGGGATACGGTCCAAACCGCCTAATGGATAGGGGTGTATTAGGGGAGGCCTATGTCCAGCAGTGGACTAACAAAGGCTGATGACGTGATGATGTGATATTTTTACGTGTAGAAGCATAACTACAGCATAATGGAGATAGTAGTAAATGATCTTTAACCCAAAATTGTTGCTTCTTTCGTAGGAAATCTAATCTTCACTCTTAGGACAAATATTGGCTTTTCATGATAATAACTTTCATCACCAAAAGAAAAGTAATCATTACATTGTACCATTAATATTTTAGTCGTTCAATGCATCGTACATCATAGAAATGTATAAGAATAACTATCTGCTTACTAATTGTTGAGAAATTATGGTTAAATTAATAATTTAGGTTATTAACAAAGTTAACACTTAAACTTTACTGTGGACACGACCTAAGGTGCATATTACGTTTTCCACAGCAACAACGCATACTTAAGGTTAATTTGTTCATGAGACGCATCCGTTTGTAGCGGAGCAAAGGAGAATCGCTGGGAACAAAGCTGCTGATGAACAACCGCAATGAGGTTGGTAGAGTGGGCGGGACTATGAATACGGATTCAGGGAACTGTTATTATTTAAGTTGCAATAATTAAGTTTAACGGGACACAAGTTCCTGTGATGCATGAAGATGCAAATGATACAGCATTTAACAATTGAATGGCGGGAATACTAACATGGCAAAACAAAAGCAAAACTTTAGGTTTTTCTATTTAAGATAACTATAGATAGTTAGGTTTAAAACAAATCTACATTTATACTAGTCATATCATATAAACAATGAAAACCAGATGGCCAACATGAAATTTGATAGACATCTGTGTTGAAATATGGTTCATGAAATGACGGCTTATGTTATCTCATATAAAAATAAATTAAAAAAGTCAGTTTATGATCTAATTTTATATATGTGCACTGCAACAGATTGAGAGAAAGAAACGTGATTAAAATTCTATTTCATAATATTAGGAAGTAATACATATCCATTCGCGCTATGATGTAAAATGTATACAAAAGGCGTTTTACGTAAATAGACGTAAATTATAATGTGTCAGGTAATAAATATATTTTATTAAATATTGATCTATTACATAAAATTACACATAACAATTTCATTATGAAACAAACTGTTAAAGCTTCAAGCCAACAACTGTAAAAGACTTCCATTAAAATATATTTCATCATATATTTATTAGTAAACGTTGGTAATTAATAATATCCGTTTTAATTATAGCAGACGCCGTCTCCGAGATGTGACCGGTTTAGCATTTAATCTGCGTCGCTAGTCCCCCGGGCGCACCCCAGCCACCCCGTTTTAATGCACTTAAATTATTCTATAGTGTCATAAAAGCGTCCCTGAGTTACGGCCCCCGCCGGAATCGAACCCGGCTACCGCCGTATATCATCTGCGTGGAGTTTCTGTTCGTAAAACACGTTTCGCCAACACGTGCGCCGAAGTAATAGGATTCATTCCTCATGTAAGGTGAGAGTTGTGAGACGTTTAGTTCTTTTTATCGATGTCGTTTTTAAAAATTATATTTGAAAATAATTTAATAAAGTTCAATTTCAAACATTTAAGGACACACACACTGTTCGTTTTGTAGATCGGTATTTTAGGTAATGTATCATAGGTGATATTATAATTTAAGTTTGGGGGATCGAGAAGGATAAGTGAATATCCGAAAATGTAGTATCATCCAAAAAAAACATGAGCATGTAGACAAGCTAGCAAGGTCTTTGTAAGGAGCGAAAAAGATCAATTTTCATGTACTCAAACTATTTATTTGTAAGACCCTGCCGTTACCTCAACAAATAAATAAATGAGTACAAAAATGAAATCATCAGATCCTTACAAAGATTAAACCTTTATCCGTTACCACTTTGTTTTAACGCTTAATGTCGTAATAAATTAAAAGGACACCAGCCTTCGGTAGATTCGAACCGAAACTAGTCCGATAAATCTGGACGCGATAGCGGCCCTAGGTTGACTAAATCGTCCCGGGCCCCGGCGGCAGTAATCGATTTAGCAATGTTTGACTGCGCCTGTTTGCTCGTTTGCGTTCGCTGATTGCGTCGAATCGAATAATCTGAAGCCAATCGTGGCTGTGTGCATTACATTAGCGGTTGCCGAGGTGATGTGCTAAATTTTGGTGATAAAATAGTTGGTGTTATTCTAATTTTCATGAATATTTTTAGTGTAAATCCGCCAAAACCATATTCACGGTGTTGTGTTGGAATTTATGGTTACGGTTTCGAACTGAGATAGCAATTCACTTGATTACGTAGGTTTCCGGTTATACGTCCATTTTCTAAGTGTTTCCTTTTGACATATGTTGTTGGCAATAAAAATATGAGACATGTGTGAAAATCACTATCAAAGTCTTTGCATTTATGAACTTGTTTTATTAAACTAATATATACAATATATTCAATACGATGAAGCCTTATCGGAGACAATTTAAACTGGGTTTTACGAAGGAGGTATTAAAAACTTTATTTCAAGAAGAGAAGTTTTCGCGATTTGACTCTGAAGCGTCATATCTCTGATAGCCTATTGAAAATTATGATTCTCAACTATTCGCTTGGCACTGCACTAACTCTTGCGTCAAAAGGTGCAGTTGGTAACCAACCACGAGTAAAATGTTATATACAACAAAGAGTTTCCGGCTATACATATTTGCTTAGTAAGGAAGTGCGAATCTCACTACTGCTGGGTCCCAAAATAATTGTTTAGATCCTTGCACGCTCAGTGTTAATATCTGCACCAACTACAGCCTTTTACATTACTTCTTTTATCTTTGGCGAGTTTTGCTTATTACGTCCAGTGTATTTTGCGCGCATTTTTGTAACGCGCGAATTTTAATGACTTCCATGACTTAACGAGGTGCGCTGTCGGAGCGTTATTCTCTCGCGCGCCACTTTTTATTTTTTTTTTTAAAATTACGATCGTTTCATTTACATACTGCCAAGTTGTGAGTGTGAGCTTGCTTTTTTTAATTATCTCGCGGTTGCGTAATAAAAAGAATGCGGGTTAGCGGTAATTTTTCTGTGAATGAGGTTAATTAAAAATTTTTTTAAGCTTAAACGCATGGAGTCCTTTTTTAGCCTGGTCTTTTAAGGTTCTAACGCTGGCGCTACATAATTTGTTAATTAAAAATTGTGACGTTTACCGTCAAGTGATTTGCCACGAATTTGGCGAGTAACTCAGTGATTTAAACTTAAGAATAAAACAGATCTCTGTCCTGCAATGGATTTGGTATAAACGATGTTATTAAACTTTGAAAATATTCAAATAAGTAGATATTTTCCAAAGCACCGACTTATTACACGAATATCGATTGATGACATAAGTTAGATAAGTTGGCATTCATCGCGCAGCTTCTGACGGAGCAACTTCTAACGAAATCCCGCCAAGCGCTTTCTTAATAGCTATTAGTTTTGGAATAGACAAGTCTGCTCCGATCTAGAATCTTGTTGATGTTGCTAATAACGACACAAAGTTAGCGATAATATTTGTAACTTATCACAACTTTCAGCGAATAGTTATTTCGCTATGATATATTGAGGGCTTGAATCGCACTGAAGATTATTATGTTACGATGCGACGTAGAATCAGTTAAGAAATAAGTATATGTTCATGTCTCCCGAGCTGAATAAAAGATGATATTTACGTAACCAAAGTCTGAAGTCAAAACCTAATGGCGCTTAGTGAATAGGTTTCTGTTAGTGGATTGTTTAGGGTGGGCTTATTTTTAGATTTTGGAAATAAATTTCCCTGGTAAAAAATATGTTATTCAAATTTAAGGTAGCTTTCTTAAAGCGAGATTTTTCTGAATCGGCACAGCAGTTTCCGAGTTTATCCTTTACAAATATACAAAGAAATACTAGCATTAGAGTAACAGATTCTTGATTTTTAATTAAATTTGACATTAGTCTTTTCTACGCAAACTGCATGCCTTATTTGTACCTATGGGGTATAGCAATAAGTTCACTACTAAATTAACAGACCTCTAAAAATCATCAAGTAAAATAAATTTTGCTCTCTTTTTGTCTCATTGTCGCCATATTGAATTCGACTCGCAACAATTAACGAAAGAACGTTAACGTTGCCGTTATCAGCCAATAACGGATTCCGTCAACGTAGCTATTTATTATTCCGCGCCGCGGATGAATATATCCGGGTGTTTGACGAAATTAAGCCAGGCCGGATTGTTTACGTTGGACATGGCCGGGGGGCCTATTAGAGCAAATTGCACGGATTTAATTTAGACCCCCCGTCCAGGCTTGATTGGCCGACATCGGAAACAATGCCGATTTGCGCTCGGTAATTGACCGACTCTTGTAGTTGCTTAATTCTTTATTCTCCGAATTCGGAACGGTTTGTTCGTGAGTGTCGATGGTAATTTAGGATCTGTTGCTGATAAAATGATAAAAGAGTATATTATTTTATTGTTGGAGCTTACTTTAGCTAACCTCTTATATAAAATAAATTTAGAACAACAACCTATTAGCATATTAGCATGGCATTTAGCGTATTGGTAAGGGGTGTGATTTAGAAACCGGAGGTCATGGGTTCGAATCCTGTGAGGACTCAACAAATTTTCATTGTTGTTTCCTAGTTGGTTAGGGCAATTTGGGCCGATTACCCAATTGTCTGAAAAGTAAGTTGATCCATGCGTCGGATGGGCATGTAAAAAGTCGGTCCACCCACCAACTCGTATTGTGGTGGGATACGGTCCAAAACACCCTAATGGATAGGGGTGTATTAGGGGAGGCCTATGTCCAGCAGTGGACTATCATAGGCTGCTAATGATGATGATGATGAGAACAACAACTAATACCAAAATGAACACTTTTTTCTCATTGTGATCATACTAAAGCTGTTTTTCTCCCTATACACTGAAGAGAACCGATAAAAAACAACAAACGATCGATCATCAAGCACCAACAGCCGCCAAAAACAGACAAGATAGGAATGCGAAACGATAATAATTTGGAAAATTTGTAAAATCGAAAGGCGCGCCCTCGAAGCCCCTTCGGGGGCGATGCGAACCGTTCCGAATGTAGATTGGGACTCCGTCTCGCGCAATCAACTGTGCAAACGCGAAAATATCTTCCGTAAATAAGCCGATCGGTACGCGAGTCGAATCCCAGCTACGGCGGTCATCCAATTAGGGACGCACCGATAATGAGTTGTCAAAACAGGGATTTTATCGTGCCCAAATTAATCAAGCAGCCACCGTAGACCCTAAAGTCTAAACCGTAAAGTACAAAATAGCTTTGAGCGCGGCATAAGCTGCCCGTTTCAATGCCAAAGTTGGACGGTGAAAGTTCGTCTTGCACTGCGTAGGATTTTAAAGTTTCACGCAAATCCGATAATTTGTGTACGCTACAAATGGTTCCCTCGTTTCTTGCGAGTTCGCCCGTTTCTGTTAGTTTCCGATTCGATATTCAATTAAGTCGGACATGTTTCGGTGTAGCGAGTAATGTTTTTTCATTTAGTCAGTGATTTGTATAATGAATCATGATTGTTTTACAAGCACGTAACAGATTGTTGCCGATGTGTTGATTCGTTGTTAGAAACTTGATCTTTTTTTGTTAAACATACTGAATCTAACACGCGTTTGTTTGGTTGTATGCGTCTTATTATCGATTAAATAGCTATTGTCATTGTAAGTATCAACATTTTTACATATTTATGGACGTAGGTCATCTACGTTAAGTACGAGATTACTTGATCAATTATTATTACGTTAAATAAATAATAATATTCATAAAACTGAGAAACAAAGAAATATTTGATCCACAAACAATGTCTTAACATTATTTTTACAATGAAAGCAATCTACAATTTTAGCATCATTCTCTATGCTAACTGCTGTTTCAACTACTCTTTCGTATCAAGTGAGAAATATATAAATCAAGAGTTAAGCAATGATTGTTTTATTTAGAAAAGTTAAAAACGCCTTTATTTACACGAAGATAAAGTTAAGATTAACTTTTAAGGTGAAATTTGTCTTTATGTCACGAAGCCAAGCTCGTTACATAGATCTTTTTAAATTATTAATTTTGTTTCAATTAAATAGGGGCTTGAGTATTTTAGAGGGAGTTTAGTAAAGTTTACTATTAATGATTACATTGTGGTATATACACGATCTGCAAATATTTATTTATGAATGTAGAATTATGCCCTAGATTTTATGGTTTTATTCCTACATTTTTTTTTTTAAAAAACTCTGTCCACAAAATTTATTCATTATCAGCCAGTGTCAGTATTAGTCCACAGCTGGACAAAGGCTTTCCATAATGCACCCCTTTTTAATTCGCAGGGTTATGGACCGTATCCCACCACGCTGGTCCAATATGGGTTAGTTGGTGGACCGACTTTTTACATGCCCATCCGATGCATGGTTCATCTTACTTTTCAGACAATTGGGTGATCAACCCAAATTGTCCCAACCAACCAGAAAACAACGCTAAGAACTTTGTGTTTTCCCCGCGCGATTCGAACCCACTACCTGCGGTTTATAAAGTAATGCCGCTAGACCAGCAATTTTACAAAATATCAAACCCTATTTTTGAGAAAAGATATTAAATAAATAAAAAAATTTAAAATACATCGAATAAAACAAAATATGTGAACATTTATTTTAACTGTTAAAACAATCAAATCAAATTCGTTTACAAATAAGAACTTACTTAGTGATTTGTTTCTGATCAAAGCACTGACGGCGATACAGGAATACTTTTACTTACGATATTGAGCAGCGTTACGTAATATCAAAGAAGCGTTTACCTGTAAACAACAAATATTCATACATTAGAGATGGATCTTTGCTTAGGACGCAATAAGTTCCATTCAATTCCGATTTCGATGTAGGAAAAAGTTGCCAGCCTTCCCATTCATACTTTTCCTAGTACAGCCGATAAGAAAAGTGGCAACATTACCATCTGAATGGGAAATAATGACGTATACGTCCGTTTCCCGAGTTTTCGTTGATTCTTCGGCAAATATTCGATACATTGTTGTGGGCAACAATGGCGAATCAAACGCTTTATTGGATACGAAGAACTTTACGGTGAGAGTGAAGATGAAAAATCATTCTGTCATTACTCGAGTTTTTGACGGAAACATTCTGAACTGTCGATATTTCTGTCTTAATATCCATTCTACAATATATAAGAAATCGTATTATATTGCATACAAATCGTTTTAAATACTATCTCTGATATATCGTTTCGAATGTTACTAGCAGAAGCACTTTCTATACCCTTATAGAATTATTGGACTGATAGCGTTTGTGGGTGATATGTTAGTTTTTATTTAATCCATGCGTACCGATTGATATTTCTTCAGCAAAGTACGTGATCGAGACAGGGTTCCAACCAAAGATGCCGAGGATATGATGCCCTTTAACCTACACATGAATTTGATGAGACCACATATTTAATAATTTTGAATAATATACACCCATATTATTAAGCGTTTTAACGGCTTCTAACAATTTAACCTTTTACACCTACCAAGTAAAGTCGTTGTCGAGCGGAACGTTTCAAATGAGGGCACAGTCAAGGCGTTAACGCAAAAGTGGGCCTCTAAAAATAGGTCCCCGTTTAAGCGAAAAGAGTTCTCCTCGAGTGCATGCAGTAACGCTACCAAACTCGACGGACTCCGAGATTGCAGCTCATTCAGCTATAACGAGCCCATTTTAAGTACGCCGTTTTGTTATATTCGTATAGACGTCGTGAAAATCGTCCGGTGAACTGCTAATGATTCTTACTACATTATAAACAATGTTTAAACTGGGCATTCAAGAACTAAAAGTCTTTTGTATTTTGGAATTAAAGTGAAAACCATATATGTATAATAATACACAAGTATATAAAATAGTACAATTCATATTATTGTATACTTTATTAATAAATAGTTGTATTACTACAAGGTAGAAAATTAAACTCGACTTTATTATTCTAATAATAAAACTTATTTTCCTCCAGGAAAATATATTTGTCTCCGATCTTATTTACAATCTTAGCCTTCGAGCGAAAATATATAACGATAGGGAACTCGGTCCAGAGCGGTCTTATCGTCGGTTTACGGTTCATAATATTTGTACGCGAGACGATCAAACGTAGCCAGTGCGGCTTTTACAAGCTCGTACCTACGGGCAGAGCCGTACAGAATTGCTACTCATAAAAGATATTATTGACCTACATAATAAAAGTGCTCAATGCACGCATAAAGCCGGTTACTCCGCGCGTCGGTTAGTCGGAAGCGACAAATAAAAAACGACATAAATATGAACCGATACTTCAGTCATGTCAAACAAGAAATAAAAAAGTAATGTACGTATGATACTGCCAATGTATGAAGTCCTGGTACTTTAGTGCCTGGTTGCTTAATGTCGGGCGTCAATATGAATTATTGAGGAACAACGGTAGGTATAAGATTTGCGAATCATTTTATAATTGCTGATAGTTTTCGCTCTATTGATAGATATAAATATATGGGGTGTTTTATGGTTTATTAGCAATAGTTTTTTTTTATAATTCAACTACCATAAACAAGATCACAAATTGCATTTTTTTACAGGAATAATTCTAAAACAGTTTGTGAAACAGAGTTACGCCCTGCGCCGTTTAAACAATAGCAACAATATTATTTTTCCGTTTACATTAAGTTCATCATTATTATTACTAAATTATTCATCAGACAAACTGCTCAACGAGATTGTACACTTACATCGAAATAAATGGAAACGACACGAGTATCGATCGCCCGATTCGGCGTGTTTTCAACACAACGCCACTCCAGCGGGTAATGGATGCGCTACGTTGCGTTATCGCCACGATTGCAGACTGGGACTTGTATGCCGAAGATTACCGCCAGGTGGGTAGGGGGTTAATATATTTTTAAGGCTTCAGACGGATTACTTTGAATCTGTTCTATGCAGGCTTAGTAATGGAAAGGTTATGTGCCGTATGCATTCGAATTAAATGTAGTTAAGCTGAAGGCTAGTTGATTTTTTCGTATGAAGTAATTTCTATTACTTTTGTATCGAGATTTAGTAAAATACTACGGATTTAAATTATATAATTTAATTACATTATATTGTTATTAAAACACTTGTAAAAAGTCTTTATTGTAATGGGGCAATGTTATTTATTGTAATTGTTCTAATAATATTCTATTTTATTTCGTGACGTCATGATACACAATGACCTCGTGTTCTCATACGAATTAAGATTTATTCAATAGCGAACCGTTGTATATACAAGTTATTCCCTTTCATTGACAGGGAACCATAATCGATTCCGCGGGATAATAGGAATATAATAGTGCAGCCCCCGTTCGCGCCTACCCGGAAACATAATACAGGCGTGATGGGACGGATTGGCTTTTGTGCGAGGCGACTGTGCGGCGCCTCTTAGATCCTGTCAAAGAGTAACCGACGACTGGTTTCGAGAGCGACGACATTTAAAAAGGAACGTTCCTTTTTTTAGCTGACCATACCGCAACGATTTTATAGCCAGTGAGTAAGAAACTGAATCGATTTTAATTTAATTAAATTGATTTACCTAATTCCCGAAGAATAAAAGGATATTTTTTATTACAATTGGGAACCATTGTGTGTTAATCATAAATTTGATCACCATAGTGGCTAGAGAACAGAAATTCATGAATCATTATGTTTTAAAATGTCATTATCATTTTAAGTACTTTGACGATGGGCTGAAATATAATATTAAATTATGTATGGTTAACAAAGCACGACCTTCAGTTAAAAAGCGGACCATTCCTCGTAATTAGCTTACAATTATCGGACTTAAATAGGTTTCCACGCGGGACATTATACTAATTGTAGGACACGCGATGGACTATCGTTTTATTGGTTTAAGCGAACGTTGAAAACGTTTACTGTCGATAGAATTAGAGTCAGTGTATTGTAAGGCATCACACTATCGATGGTAACTTAAGCTTTTTATAAGATCTTTTCTAATACACTGAGTAACAACCGAATTTCATGAGGCACTTTTTATACCACAACTGGCCCCTTAAACCAAAGGGTTTACTACAGTAATTGAGTACACTCAATCAATGGATAAATAAGTATATTTAAAATTATTTACGTACGTATAGCTTTAACTGAACTAAAACTAGTTTTCTTCTTTTTTAACGATCACCTTAATTTTCGGGCAGTCGATGAACGTCCAGCATTGTTGAACCGAATAAGAAAAAACCATAACACAAAGTTGTTCCACCTCAGAATCCAAATTTACGACAATTGTATAATTTAAAGAGTATGAAACAGACACTTAAAAACTTCGACGTCGTCGCTCACAAACGTAAAAAAAACTCTTCCAATTTGGGAACACGAACGAAACGTAGAAAAGGTGATATTTTCAGAGATTCTCCATTGTTTCTGTAGTTATCCCATCTGTGACGGTGTTGTGTTACGGCCGCAGATTTCATACGGTCCGTGGAGATTCGCAGCGTCAAGTTACCCGCCTAGTCAATAAAGGACGACCCTGGGGCGGGCGTGCCGCGAATTAGAAAGCGCCTCACAAAAGGTACCCTTTTTCTGTGTGTTCGGCGAGATTCGAACCGGCTCGTGTGAATCTGAAAATTCTATATGAGAAATTTTATGAAATGCATTTCACATTAACTAATAAAGGACCAATTCAGTTTCGCCATGGACATCGTAATCTGTACCTGGCCTTTTATCTTATTTTATCTGTTTACTACAACAGTAAATTCGCATACTTAACCATTAAATTTTTCATTTGAAGTAACAACGATAAGTATATAAGCCGAAGCAGCATAACGCTCAGTCGAAATACATTCTCTGGTTGAATTCGCTGTACGTGACCAAGTGCCGTCGATTAACCACAGCCGGGTCCTGGAGCCAGTCGATCCTAGCATTGTTCCCGGATTAAAGCCGCGGCCTTTATCGACAGTGCGCTGACGATTTACGATCAATTGGAAACGCTTGTTGTAAATTTAAATGATGCTCTACATTCACGTGACAAAAACTAGATCGATCAACATAGAGTGCTGATTTTTTGTAACATTAAACGATGTTTCTTTTTTATAAGTCCCTTAAAGAGGCGTGCATTTGGGGAGGCCTATGTCCAGCAGTGGACTAACAATGGCTGACGATGAAATCTCTTAAATTACCTTTAACATTCATAGTTTTCTACTGCAATACATATGTAAAGATTTAGCTTCAAAAAGCGTGTTTTATATATAACAATATAAAAAAAACCTATTTTGTTTACTTGATGGTAAGTAAGTAACCGTAGGTACCGTAACCAAACAGTAAGACGTAGTGTTTACCACTACTGATTTGCGACAAAAATCGGTGCCGCGGTGATACTAACCCATACAGTCCGTTGTAAAAAGAATCCTACCACACATTCATCATACATACATCATCAGCCTGTGGTAGTCCGCTGCTCGATATAGTCCTCTCCTAATACACCCCTATCCATTCGGAAGATTTGGACCGTATCCCACCGCGCTGGTCCAATGCGGGTTTGTAGATGGACCGACTTTTTACATGGATGCATGGATCGTCTTACTTTTCAGATAATTGGATGATCGGCCGAAATTGCCCTAACCGACTAAGAAACAACAATGAAAATTTGTTGAGACTCTGCAGAATTCGAACCCACGACTTCCGGTTTCTAAAGCACACACCCATACCACTAGGCTACGAAGGCATTCCTACTACGTTTAGGTTAAAATCATTAAAAAAACAATTATTTATCAATTACACAAACGTTATTTCAAATTTCATTCTGTACTCCGACTGAACATGTTACAAGCGTTCATAAATTACATTAGAAATATTTATCACAAGGAGGAACCGGGCCAAAGGTTTTAATTAGTCCTATTTGGCGTCCTCAATTTGAGCGGGAAAATTGTTTCCTATTAAAATTACGGCGCGAATTTATATCGTAATTTGTGATATTAATTCTTTCGCAGTCTCTCTCCGAGCACGTGATACGCGTCATGTTTTCAGATTGGAAATTTAATGAGAACCGTTTCATTTTCTCGGTGCTCGTTGTCACTTTAGTTTAGTTGTAGATGTGAAATTATTACGATTATTTCACTTGATTATATGAATATTGCATAGTTGAATTCAGTAGTATTGTTTTTTATTTTTTTCTTTAATTAATTGAATTTATATATAATGAAACGGAAACGGAAGTAAACGCATTAATTTTTGAGTTTTATAAACGATTTACAAGTTTATGGTAAAAAAAGGAATAATAGTGGGACGACAAATCTAATATTATATACAATCTAGAAACAGTTTTAATGATATGCAACAAGTTACAGTTATCGTAATGAGAAAAAACACGTCTAACATTATCGCGGTTCACGGGTTCCCAGATAATTTGAATACAGACTCATAAATATATATAGCGCATCATAAATCGTGGACCTTGGCCGTCAGCGCTTTTGGTGCGAGAGCCCGCCATAAAACAATAAGTGGCCATTGTTCCTTGGCGGGTAATCATCGTAAAGCGCTTACATCTGCGCTTTTGACGCGGCTTTTTGCGGATTTGCGAGGGGCCGCAACTAACGGGGGCCGTAAGCCCTGAACGCCGGTGAGGCTGGGGCGGGAAATATGACGCGCAATTCTGATTGCGTTGGATATTTACCAAAAAACATAATATTTTTGCACGAGCAAGTATAATAGATAAGAACTTTTAAGATTACAATCAAGCGATAATACACAGTTGAGAGTAATGGGGATGAGACATTTTTTTTTTCAGTAATTGTAACAGATAACGAAAGTAAATTACACATGCTTTTTTATAAATTTTTAATTTTTTATTCGCCTGTAATTTTCCGTCACATATATATAATCATGTGTATGAACTAATTGTTCCTATTTTTATTATATAAGACATGTAAGATATCTTATTTGATCGAACGTTGGTATACCGGTTATATACAAAAATAAATAATAATACGTTAATAACGAACGCAGAGGTTGGTGCAGTTATATTTTAGTGACAATAATCATCGTCATCATTATAATCAGCGTCTACTGCTGGAGATAGGTCTCCTCTAATGCACGCCTTCTCAATTAAAGGGTTGTTTGAACGTATCCCACCACGATGGACCAATGCGGATCGGTGGTTGACAATACTAAGTATTATTTCACTAGGTTTTATAAAATATGTTTAAAAAGAATAATTTATTGTTTTAATATCTTTAATCTTTTATTAAAGTAATACATATAGTTTTTTCTCTCAATTAATATTGTCGAAATCTTTCATAATAGAGTAAAAAACATCGTAGCATCTAAAAAAAATTATTAATTCGATTTCAAATACGAAACACAATAAAAATGTAATAATTCCTTTGCACATTTTCACGCACTCGAAATCCGATAGGACTTCATTGTCCTTTTGTGGGACACATTTCAATGGGTCCGAAGGGTCTTGAGGACCATTTAAACAATTTGAAAATTGGGACCCTTTCATCGTTTACTTTTGTTCTTAATATAAATTATTTCAGTGTCTCCAAAAAGACATGTTCATTGTAAGGCTTAATATATACAGAAATACTTCGAAAACCCTTTTATTGATATTTAAAGATACAGCTAAATGAAAAGATCAATTTATATAAGGAAAGTCCGATAAGGTTATTTCTAGCGACGCCAAAACGCATGGTCCTCACAAATACTAGACTTTCACTAAGCCTGTTCGTTGTATCAATAATCAGTTTGCAATAGGTTTACGAAATTACAGATTTATCTATATATATGGGATAGACTGTACTAATGCATTCTCATTAATTAAGAAAACATTTTTATTTTCTTTTTAAATGGAGATAATGCTCTATCTACTATGTAAGTACACTTAGTGCAAGTCTAACTTTAGTTAATTCTACTTTAGTTAAAGTTATAACTTAGTCGAGGGTGTACAAAAATTTCACTACAATTTGCGACGAATCTAGATCAATACATACATATATTTACTCACAAAACAATGCCGTACTCTTATGGGGTACAGGAAAAACTCCCTTCATAATTTTCATGCTCCGGGAACTTTTCTATACGACAAGCGAACTTCTAACGCGGACCGAATCGGGAACTATCGGAAAAGTCATTCAAGACGTGGCCACGATTGAAACTCATGTATCACATCTAAATATAAGGGTTCGGATCGGTGGAGCTTCTTGCGTCGCAACTCGAGGCCGGTTTAATTAAAAGGCATCTTACTAGATACATAAATCATAGAAACTTCTAGTTGAACCAAATAAGAAATAGAATTTACGTAATGGTAACAACAAATATAATAATGACGTCAGAACATTACTATAAATAGTGATGGCGGCAGAACCAAACGCGTGTTCTGATTGGTTTATCTTGGCTCTGTTCAATCCCCGCGTGATGGTTAACCAATAACAGTGCTGGAATTTCAGGCGCAAATACTGTTTGACATTAATAGGTTGAGCAAAATTTTCATTTACCCAAATTTAAATCTTTATTTTTTATGAGTAAAAGAGAACACCGTAAGTTAAAATATCACATGCCGTTCATTGCACTTGGTTTAAGCAAATGTTATTCTTTATTTTGCGGAGTAAAAATTAATACCGTAAGTTCAATTACATATTAAAAAATAAAATATTTCTAAGCCTCCTTCCAGTTAGTGTTTAAAAAACGACATTTGTGAAGCTCAAAAACATCAAACTGTACTGTGTAAACTTAAATTATGGCAGTAATTAAATCACAATTTCCTGATCAATTGCACAATGATTGAAATAGTAAATATATGAAATAATATAACAAAAATTATAAATTTATACATACGATGAACACCAGAGTAAAATTCCCTGTTTGCACTTAAATAGTATTTAGGACGCGTAACATTTATGAAAATTATAGTTCCGTTTTAAACACAAAACCGCGCAACACGCGAGCTCTGCAGTTTAAAAGCACTAAACCGCCAGAACTAAAAGCGTTCGCTTTGGAAACTATAGACAACATATACTTAAATGTTCTCTCCTACTTCCCTATTGTTTATAAACAAAGTAAATACATTAAAAAACGTGTACCAACACGGTCATAGGTTAATATTATCACTAAGTACCCTGTATGGGTTAAAAAAATCGTAAAAACTTTTACTAGCAGTAGTCGCAATTTAAAATATAAAGCTACATTAACACCAATGTAACTGCAACTTCAATAGGCTTAAAAACAATAACTCTTTACTGTTTAAGAACCGTCAAATACATGAAAAAATATACCAAAAGATGTGAAAAGTTTACACTAAGATATTATCATCAGACGAGTCGTCTACCAAATACGTGTATACATTATTTCCACGCATCTGCTCGTTCCACGGCCATTGGGCACGAACGGGGCATCAATAACGCGGAATGCGTGTCGCGTACGACTTTCCCTTTTAGCGTCTCCCGACCGTGCGCATAAATTATCGCACGCCGCGAGAATAGGCCCCCGGGAATTTAGTATTCCTCGCGGTAACGGTATGAACTTGTAACCGCAACTCGGGAGGACACGCACCTCGCCTACGTAATCGAGCGTGGTGCTTAATTTTTTCTCCGGCGAAATTCTTTTAGTCTCTTACTCGGCTCACGTGAAACGGAATTGTCACGTAACGTAGATTCGATATACGATTACTTGAAACGTTTGGAGAAAACAACGATATGTTGTTATTTGTGGAGCAATTTTTTTTTTTCAACCTGTAGTAACTGACGGTTATATCTACTTTTTGCCGGTTAAAAGCGTTTATTACATTTTTGTTCTCGAAGTTTCGGCTCTGTCCAGGGTCTATAGTCACTATGGGCTTTTATGTGTAATTGTCCTAAAAAATTTTTTCCTCTGCGATATTAGAACTTAAAATAACCATTTTATAAATCCAATATTATATTTCATCATTATCATCATCAGCCTGTGATAGTACACTGCTGGACATAGGCCTCCCCTAATACACACCTAACCATTAGGGGGTTTTTTGGACTGTATCCCACCACACTGGTCCAAATTTCCCTAACCAACTGGAAACAACAATGAACATTTTGTTGAGTCCCCGCAGGATTTCAACCCACGACCTCCAGTTTCTAAGGCACACGCCCATACCACTAGGATACGGAGACAGTTATATTATAGTTGTAAATTATTTATCATAATAGTACGACTATGAACGTTAGCATTGTTTCTCTCTTTTTTGTATTAACTTCATTAACAACCTTTTGATATAAAAACGGAGAAATTTCCTTTTAAACACGTCGTAATTAGCATTTAATTAATGACATTACAGGACAGTCTTAAATCCCGTGCCATTTTTCCGAGCGGAAAAACTACTCGCCCATTGTTACAGCCCGGAAGCATAAAATGCCAACGTAACGTTTTGAAAGCAAATGCCATTTGAATCAATAGCATTACGCTATTCAGTTCAGAACGTTCGCAACAAATATGTCAGTAGGGCGCCGACAAAGGGCATTTCACTAAAGCCAATTGTAAACAGACTGATTATGGCTTTATGCACTTAAATATATATACAGCGATAAAACATGCTGTTTGTGCTGCTGTCGTAAGCTAGTCATACTGTTACTATATAAATGTAGGTGGAGGAATTAAATCCCAGGTTAATCACCGGTGGTAGGTACCTTGTTTACAGGAGACCGTCTGGGTGGGTACCACCGCGGTGCCTATGTCAACCGCAAAGCAGTAGTGTGAAAACACTGCTGTCTTCCGGTTTGAAGGGCACCGTAGCCAGCGTATTTATTGGGTAAACGAGGCTTAACATCCTTTGTCTCACGGTAGGCAGCGCGTTGGTGATACTAGTATTGCCAATGTTAATGGGCGTCGGTGACCATCTTCCATCAGGTGGCCCCGATTGCTCGTCTGCCTGCGTATGCAATAAAAAAAATCTAGTCTTAATTACTCTTGTCTAAAAGTAAAACGGTCTTAAATCCGGTTGTGGTTAAAAATTGCTAATGAGAAGCACAACTGTACGACATAAATTCGTCATCAGGTAAATGAGTGAAAAAGGCAGTCAAAATTATTACTTATTTTCGTGCACTCAATACATGCTTTATAAGATATAATGATAATTTGTTATTTTGTATCGCTAAAAAGGTATGTTCGCAGATATTTCAAATCCAATATGGCATTAACTTTCAACGGTTATTATAAACATTAATTTCCCAACTAACGGAATATGCACGAGCATACACACTTATAAAGTAACTGGAAGCAGACCATCAAAAGAACGTGCATCGGGCGGCGTCTTTAACAACCATTTAAGGCGCACGCATTTAGAATGGAGGGTTACGAAACATTACAGATGAAAGATTCTATTACATCATTCGATTCAAACATGAGTTACTGCCTTTAGTTAAATGCCGGTTAATGACAGGCTTAGTTAATGTCACCTGTCGTGAAAAACGGCCTGGAGCCGCGGGTGGCCGACGGCAGCCATTAAACGGACGCAGTATTGGAATATGAACCGGCTGTTAGGTGCACGGGTCAACCGTTTTAGTGGCCCGTAGATTGTCACCGGCGATTCCGTGGCCGCGCAGTAAATCTGTACGGGCGTTTATTGTATCTGTGACGAGCCTATTAATTTGATAGAAAACCCACTAATTGGAGAAACCTCTCGCATGTGTCGTCGCTTTAGAGATGCGTATACACGTTATGAAGGTTTTGTGTGATATTCATGAGTAAAACAAATTATTTTTATAATTTTAATAAGCAACAAAACGAAAAGTGTTTTATTGAAAAACTTCTAACAACTTTAGACGTTTCAAGTGTTCTAACTCTATTTATTTAGGCGAGCTAGTTGTTTCGTTCAGAGTCCAGATCTAATTAGCGTCAGTTGGATATTACGAACATAGCATCACGGTTTAGAGGACTGTCGTTGAGTTCAAACAAACAGCTTTTCTGAACAAGTGTTCACCGTTCTTTGTTATTATCTTCGCACTAAGTGTATACGCACCTTTAGCGCGGTTAATTTTATCTTTACAGCCTCCGATAAATTCGACGTATCATCGATAATAAGGCGTTGTGTGTTTGTCTAAATGTACGAGACGAAATCGATTCTCTGCTTGAGGCTTGTATCTTAATGTCCGTCGTCTGTCTAAAGTGCCTTGTAATGGTGGGATTTGAAATTACATACAAATTGTATAGAAGTTAATGAATGATAACTAAGAGTGGGTGTCACGTTATGACTATAAGCTTTAGTAAACATTTTTCAAACACTGATTTTTCACACTTATGTAAATTATTCGATGTGATTTTACTTATAGAAATGGTAATGTGTCATAAGTAAAATTTTTGTGATGGAATTGCTAGGTTTTGGTAAATGACCTACATGTGTGTAAGAATCTAAACATTCTATGTAAGAAATATTAAAAATCTTACAACCCATAAAACTCTTATCATAAAAACATTATTTCTTAATACTGAAAACTTTGCCAAATGTTTTTGGCATTTATGTTACACCATTACAAGTGCTGAATTGTTCATGATATCAACTTTTACACGTGTAAAATAAAACTACGCTCAACAACAATAGATTATGTAACAATTTTAAAGATAGGTTTGCATCGAAACTAGAACAATGAAACTTAATTTTGTGTTTCATCATCTACAAGGAGCTGGACAAAGGAATCCACTAATGCAAGCCTTCTTCATAAGAGGTTTTTAGGCCGTATCCGACCTCGCTGGTCCAAGGTGGGTTGGTGGACGGACTGCCTTTTAACATGCCCATCCGACGCATAGATCATCTTACTTTTCAGACAATTGGGTGATCGGCCCAAACTGTCCTAATCAACCAGAACACAACGATAACACAAAGTTGTTTCCCCACGGGATTCGAACCTACGACCTCCGGTTTATAAAGCAAGGTTTCCTTTGTGTTTACATTATCGATTTACATATAAATTCGATAACCCAACGGACGGGACCGGTTTTACACGAACCGGTGTACAAACTTTTGTGGCTTATTTAATTAGAGGCGTGTTAACTCCGGTGAAAGCTGTTAAACTTTAATATATACAAAGTTTTCGTCGTTTATGTCGGTGGAGGAACTCACTTTCAAATACAACTTAGTCGCATTTTCCGTAACTTTGTACATTTTCTTTAAGTACACATTTGTTATGCAATGAATGTTTTAATTACATTTTCGGAAATATAATGAATGTATACAAATCGATAACTTAACTAAAAATCAACTTAACAATAAGGTTAAGGCATTAATAAGTAGAGCATAGTATTTTAATCAAAAGCATGTTTTCACAAGAAATAGATATAGAGTTATAGACGGATAAAGTCTGAAAAATTGAAAAACAGCCTTTATTTTCCAATATGAAAGCTACTCTTTTAAGTTTAGTCACTTTGAAAACCTTAAATTACAAAATCTCGGTAAATTTCATCAGTTATATAAAGTCAAAAAAATTTTAAACATTTACAAATTGAAAAATATAAACGATTCAAAAAACCGTAAAATAAATCTCCAATTTATTTATCTTCTTTTAAACTTTACGGCTCCATCTCTCGAATTTATATTTTTAGTGATAAATATTGTCCAAGTTCTGTTGCGTCTATGAATCATTACAGAGAAGTTAAATTGTGGCTTTAAGAGTACATCGAATAGGGCAATTAGTGGTAGGCGTTAGTTAGATAGATCCCGGATTAAAGGTAAGATAATATGGCTTATGATATTCTGACAGATTGTGCAAGCGTCATCCCCACGTGGGAAGGGGTACTTAATACAAATAACTCTATTGTTGTACTTGAAAGTCTCTGATAGTTTGTAATTGGCAATTATATAGTTCTAGTTAACCTCGTCTTCATTGGGTACAGCTTCAACTTGTAACGGTTAAGGATAAACTTGAAATCCATGAATAATCCGAACACTTTTCAATACTTTCTATTTAAACACAATTTTTATTTTTTATTACTATACGACAAAAACAAAATAAAAATCTCAGAAGACAGTCATAACACTAACTGTATTATGTCAGTTTTTGCTACTTTGTCGCTTTTGATAGATGCGTTACAATAAATAATAATCTATCGTATGAACTAAACTAAATAATTTTGAGATGTTTCGAGATTAAGAATTCATAAATAACTCAAACTTAATATTTTCGTCTTAATTTAAACATTACTTTAAGATAAAATTATCATTAATACTACTAGCTCAGAAGTCCATGCAGTAAACTTGTTTACGTCCGGAAAAATATGTAACAATTTATAATATTCTGCTATACCAGAGACCGCGTTTGGATTATATTTTAAATTAAATACTATATTTAAAACTACTGCATTTGCATTTCACTGTGATTATTGGAATGATGTCGATAATTCCTAATATGGATGCAAATGGGACTGAAAATCAAACAACAACGAAAACTTAATATTTTATTATGTCATAATTACGAAATCACGAACGAAATATACTACAGAACATTGGTGTTTATTTATTATCTGTAGTTTTATACGAGTTGAAGTTGTGTTATGCTAAAAACATAATAAATTAGTCAATTCGAGACATCCCATTGTATTCCGTCCAAGGTTTATAGCTGTTTATGTTTGAATTTATGTTGCCTACTTTCCGAGAAGATAATTTTAGGCGATAAACAAATGATACGTTACTTTGAACAAGTTGTTATTGCCCGTGTGTAATTACACGCTCTTTTATTTTTTCCTTCTGTTATTAAAACGGCTTCTATTTCGTAGATAAGATGGATTTGTATATAGATAAAGGCGTAGGTGCGTTGCTGTTGTGAATAATTGTTTGTATGTGCCAACTGATCGGAGATATCTCTTTGAGGTATTGGTTGTTGTTCCGAATATGGGAATTTGTAACAAAGCGTGTTAACTTTGAAATGATACGGCGCATTTTTTTATTATCTTAGATTGGGTACGATAGGTTTTGACATGTATTCTTTAAACGTTTAAACTTAACGGTTTCGACATGACTATAACAGAAAGACTAAGAAAGAAAAATGGTAAGTGTAAAGAATTTTTAAAAGCACGTTTTGTCTCACAAACTATATTTTTTGGTTTTGTACCAATTCGCAACAAAAAACAATGACCTTATTTAGTTAACTCTTGTTACATATTAATTGTGTATACGAAATAAGCATCCAAGTTAAGAAATTCGAACATTGTTTGCTTTGCCAGATTAAAAGCAATGTTAACTCAGTAGTGTAAACATTACAATAAATCCATCAATTTTGAGAAAAACTCATACACACATATCTAAAAACTTAACAGCCGCCTATGTGAACTCGTGATCTGTAAATAGTGTATGGTAATAAGGTAAACCCTAATATAAATTATTGCTCAATATTGCGCTGATATTACAAGAATCTACGAAATGATAACATAGGGTCGACGATAAAGGCGGTCTTTCAAAGCGTTATCGGAAAGATAACGAATCACGAAGCAACAGACGCTTTGCTATAACCTTTTTACGCGTACATTATTAAAAAGTTTTATTGCTAGTTACACAACACGACTGACGAATTTTTATATTATTTTCGGATTTCTCTTCAGTAATTTGTCGCCTTAAAAGTTTTAATTAAATATATAAACCAACCAAGTGAATACTAAGTACCTTTATACAAGAGGAGAAATTGGTGTACTTACATTTTTTAAACTTCTCAGACCTCCTAATATGGAATATACCTGAATCAATTTAAATGACAATGATAGTGTTACCACAATTTATGTTGTACTCATCGGTGGAAACAGCGTAGTGATTAACGCGAAATAAAGTTATATCTTCAAAATATACTTTTCTCAGACAAAGATTAACAAAGCCCCTTTTTTCTCGGACGTGGAATAAAAAAAACGTTCTCAGATTTGGAATATATTTAATTATTTATTAAAGCTTTACGCACAAGTATGAACAAAGGCGAACTTAATGCCAAAAGGTCAACCTTTGGGTGGTACAGAGAAAATCGGTAGGTGCGCAGATATATAACAAAAAAGGAAAGAGCATATTCAGCTGCACTTTTCACTATCATCATCATCATCAGTGTTAGTCCACCGCTGGACATAGGCCTCCCCTAACGCACCGCCTTCTCCATAGGGTGTTTTAGGACTGTATCCCTTTTCACTATATTAAAATATAACATTAGTACTTTATTAAGCTGACACTTTAGAAATAAATACACTTATTCAATAGATTGGTGTTATAAAAACACCTTACGCAACACGTCCTCTCTACATCGGAGGCGTGTAAGTCGAAACCCGTCGGGAGTGGAAATCCGCGGGTGTTAGTTTTTCTTCAATAACGGTCCGTCGGGTCGAATACAAATTTCCTCCCTTTCGGCCCCGCCGATATCGTGATTCAGGGCATAATCGGGAAATACTTACGAGAACATGGTTACGTCTCATGCGTAGTCGCTAAACTGCCTAAAATAATCTTTTATACAACCATTAAACCTTCCTTTTTTTAATAAAAGATATGAAAATAGTCTAAATATGATGGAATAATTATTAATATTACTTACGTATTATAAAAGTCGGAAATAAACTTACGTTTACTTTAAATATCTGACGGTTTTGGCTTAGTCTAAGAATTTTGAAAACGCACACATCATTTAATAAATTTGCTACCAATTCAATGTTCAATATGACAAAAAACACATAAAGGAATTCGGCAGTATAAAGTTTAAATCACAATTTTTTCGTCTAACAGCTGACTCAGATTGTTCCGTCGCAGAAGTCGTTACCCTTGAATTAGGCGTGTGGGTGTACATCCAAAAAAGTCTTAAATAGCAACCCGAACCGATAACGACATTTGATAATCTGCTAAAAAAACATAGTATATTAGTTTTGTAATAAAACACGCCAAAATTATCGAATGAATTCGCTTTATCGATACATAGACAAGCATAGTCAAAGGAGATTCGAATTACCGAATACTCTGAATAATCTGATAGCAACTTCCTACATTAAACTACTCCATTGACACAACAATAAAGCAGATTCCGTCGGGCGCAAACGTTAATACAACTTTAATACGAATGGCTTTTGTTTGAAATGCGACAACAACATGGACGAGTGTCAATAATAAATTAATAATTGATCGAGGCGACATTATATTTCTCACGTCCCGATGCCCCCAATGACAACTATCCCGGCCGCATATTGATATTGTTTATACAACAATCCACAAGCGATAATCGACTCTACTATTAAAACATAGACTATAAATTGCATTGCATTGTACATAATCGGTTGGCAGTAGATTAAAGTGTTAAAACAAACGTGCAAAACAATACAGCACACGCGCTAATATAGTCCTTATAATCATATACACATGTGTCATAATTCCGATGAAGTGTCAGCCGATAATGAAAGGTTTCACGCTCGGGTACGCGGAAAATCTAGAACGTTCGCACCTACGTACCTACGTTTCGTTTGCCTGGACAATCGTACTGCCTTCGAGTTATAAATAGCGACTGAAGAATAATTCAGTACGATGAGCATCTCGTTACGCCTTGGGGAATATGGCTGGCGGTCTACAAAAGCAATGTCTAACCGTCTAAATGTTCGACCATAAGTAATATGATCTAAATATAGAATCTTGGAACTTAAAGCGATTTTGCAAGTTAACAAAAATGTTGTTCTGATTTGGAAAAATTCTAAATTGCTCTTAATTAGCTATATAAATTAGATATAGCACAGCTATTACTTTAACCTTGAAGAAGTAAACTGTTAATGCACAAAAATGAATTGTAAACCAATTTATTCATATTCTATGATCAATTGGTATTATTATGATTTTTTCTACATAAGAACACACTATAAATAATATAGTTTTACGGATTCTATCGCGTTTTATTACTATACAACCTGGGAAGGGTTTGTATCGTCGGGTTTAATTTTAAATAATTGTAAAGTAATTGAACGCTATAAAATCCGTAAAACTGCATTATTAATTATGTATTGTATTGGCATAAGCAAAAGATTGTATTAAAAAAATACTAATTATTTTAAGAAACTTGTAATCATTACTTTCAATCTAATATATTTCAATTAGACTGGAAGAGTTCAATGTAACTTTCTGCTTCTGAGAAATCACCTTGTTTACCGTCAGAACTATTTCAAACAATAACAACGTCAAAGCGACCGTATATTATAAACAAATACTAGTAAACGAACAAAACATATAACGAACTAGACTGTAGTCATATCTAAACATAAATAATGATATAATCCGTTAAATGTACGCGACTGCAATTACAGCTTTCCGGATATAGATCTTTGACCGTCTTACGTTGCCCATATTGATCCCCATGATGCCCCCTCGAGAATCGAAATAAACATGTGTATAAGAAAGAAACATGAACGATCAAAAGATTATTTTCATCATGTAGATTTCTTTTCTTACCTATTTTATTGTATACTCTATTAAAAATGTATATCTTAAAAAAGGGAGTTACGTGGTGGAAGCTTGATTATTTGAGATACAGAATACTTCTAGTTCAAGTATCAACCCACCACGATCTATCTGTTTATGTTTATTATTGCAACATTTTTCTCTTTTTTATTTTTTATAAACTGTTAGATTGGTGAGATAGAATCGATTATAATTATGATAATGTTGATGATGATAATTATACTAATATGATAGAAAAATTAAATTTACGAAAAGGATGATACAAAGCGAACTTATCCGATTAATTAGAAACAAAATGGCTTCATAAATGTTAAAAAGCCAATTAAATAGTTAGTAATTTGAAAAATCTTATTACTCGACGCTGGTCGTGACCGCTGCCTGAACCGTGCTGGAACCAACAAATTAAGAACGTACGCAACTGTCTTCAACTCTTCTGTTCTTTCTTACGCCGTTTCCGTCTTCTTCCGCCGTATATCTAACGTTTGCTTCACACTCATACGAGTGTTACCTCCCTGTTTCGCAATAGGCATCGCACGCGACCGTCCCTTATCGGGCTATCGACCCTATCGGTCATCGACGCGTCAGATACGGCTTGACAAACATCGGCCTCGGGTTCTTATTAGCCGATTGGGTGAAAGCGTTTCGTAAACATTCCACCCACACAATCCGATAATTAACTCGCACTTTGTACAGTTTAGTATGCAGCTGTCAATATTTAAGTATCCAGTACTTAAATATTGACAGCGGAACCAGCTAAAGAACCAATAGGTTATGCTTAGATACTAGCGGCTATAATGCTGCTTTTTTGCTAAACGATGCCCTAATTGTTAACTAACAATACATATATCAAATAAATTAAGATTCTCTTCTGATACAGCCAATGATCGTACTCATTAAGTATCTATTTCAATTCATCACAGCTTGTGATAGTCCACTGCTGGACATAGGCCTCCCCTAATACAACCCTATCCTTTAGGGGGTTTTGGATCGTATCCCACTTGCGGTCCAATGCAGGTGGGTTGACCGACTTGTTACATGTCAATTCGACGCATGGATCATCTTATTTTTCAGAAAATTGGGTGATCGAACTAAATTTACCCTAACCAACTAGGTAACAACAATAAAAAATTGTTGAGTCTCCGCAGGATTTCGACCCACGACCTCCGGTTTCTAAAGCACACGCCCATACTACTAGGCTACGGAGGCCTTTAACAATATATTATAAAATTAAAAAAATAATCTAGTCTATTTTTATCCCTAAAATCAATGGAAATATTGGTAATTTTAAATTTGATAATTAATTGGACCAATCATCCGTTAAATGTTTGAACACACCGGGAGCACAGGTCCTCCCTTCGTAACAGACCCCCATTTCCTGCATAAATTAATAATAAAATTGGAAATTACATCGCAAAAGGGTTCGTGAATCTTTTCTCTTGAACGTATTAATTGGTTGTTTTCACTTAATAATTTTATAAATATAACCCTTAAAAAAGAAAATTTAATTTTGATTTAAAACCCAATGCTTTTTATTAGCCAAGAAAGTTTACAGTAAAAGTTTACTGAAAAAATCTAGAAATTAATATTGGCTGCTTCACGTCTCTGGTGAACAAAAAAATAAATTAAACCACAATGGATTTTCGCCTCGTGAAGCGATATCGGAAATTCAGTGTGATGCTGAACGAAGTCTGCTTACTTCACCCTCAAAGGCCGTACTCTATAGGAGACCGATAATGCGACGATACACGCGGCTTTGTACCCATTGTACATATGCATGCATGCATGAACTGCATGTGTATGCATACATTAGTCATCATATGCATGCATCGGTTTGGTGCATACATGCGTTTGCATACTTTAATGTTCACTCAAGCGAACACGTTTAAATCGAAGACGGAGGATTTTATATCGTATACACGAGAAATTGGAAGCATTAAGGGTAGATTTTCCTTGTAGATTTACGATTTCGAATTCCTCTCAAAAAGTTATATTTGCTCTGTTCTCATTCTTTGGTATTACCTATCTTAAGAAATCAATCGCATTTACTTTTTACGTACTTTTCGCGTTAATTCTCATTAATTCCCGACGTTTCAGACTGTTTTCAGCATCCATAGACACATGATGCTTGAAAGAGTCCGAAACGTCTGGAAATCCATATAAAGTTGATTTGACATGTATAATAATCACGTGAATATAAGAAATAATTATGTGTACATATAATAAATATCTTTGAACCAAAACATTTCAAAAAATGTACAGAGAACGATAACAAGTGGTAAACATAATTGAATAATGCTTGCGATAACACAAATATTTAATAAAACAAAGAAACAATATACTCTATGTTTACATAAACACCAGTAACAAAGTGCAAAAGTTTATCCTACATTTGAACAGGCTATCAGAGCATTGCTAGGCGAGATGGGATAGCTCGAAGATAAAAATACAAGACAAGTCTCCTACACAATCGACACATGCACTAAATTGTTGTATTTACGATATTCGACAACCCTAACTTGTGACTACGAAAACGTTCATGTAATAACATTTTGTATTCAGTTTAGGAGATAAAGTGTGCTTGTATAAAGTATAGTAGTCGTTAGAATGTATTCGTTCTTAGCATCGTTTTGTTAGCGAAATAAAGTTTTGCGATGTTGTACAGTCGTGTGCGAATGTAAGAATATTCGTTGTTTATGTTTAGATTGCATTCTACGTAAATATTATTAAAGTTGCTGTCAATGTTGGATGTCTTTGAGTTTTGATATCTAGCAAAATTTACTGTAACCCACAAACGAATTTAGTAAAAAGAGTTTCAAATTAATAAATTTATAAAATTGTCATAGTTTCACCGACTGTTGCGTAACATAAGTACAAAAAACATGTAAAATGTGAAAAAATATCATACCTAACAAACCTGTTGGCGCGAACATTAAATCAGAATTATGGCACACAAATTACATAAAGTAATTAATACACAACGTTCATATAATAAAAATGTTGCTCGTGGTTAAAATACGATGTTCTAATTTCAAAGCATGTCTACATTGGCCGTTGGTCTACAATTATTATGACTTTGTCTCAATGTCATTTATACGCAGTAATTTACGCGCGCGACCGTACACCGCCCGGAGATAAAGCAGTCGCGTTATCTCCGCATCTCGCGATTTATATTCGCGACACGCAAATATTTTATTAGCATATTATAAAACGGAGGACTGCGTGCGGATAAAAACCTAAGCGTTTCGCTTCTAAGGGGCGTCGCTCTTATCCAGACTTATTTAAAACCGTTCGCTCGATCTCCCCAAGGATAACCAGACGTTTGAACAATTTATGGGACATCGGATTACGGGCACCAGCTGTTTGATAAGTTTCATTTTTCGATTTGCACGTACGTACTGCCGCCTGATACTTGTACTACAGTGTAGATTTATAGTTAAGTGTGTTTAACGCAATCCGACTACCTTGTGCCCTCAAGATTTAATTCATTTTGTTTACTTTATTTGTTGCAGCTTTGATAATCTTTTACACGATTTTAGATACAACAGATTTAATATTATAAATTTTGAAGGTAACTTCAAACTTTACAAGTGCTTAAACGCAAGGCGTTTCTGTTGGTTAAAGATAGCATACATCTCCAGTCTACGAATAAAACGCGTTCCCTATTGGCGACATATGAAAATGATCATGATAGAGATACATGTCAGAACATTACGGTTCCTAGCATAACTTCTCGAATAAGCATACAACTAGTCCAAGAGTTATGGATCTTGGATGCATGTGTTATTTTATTTCCTATTCCGGAACTATCCAGGAAGAAAAACCATCCAGGGTAGCAAGGTTCGTGCACTACGCGAGATTGGCCCGCGCGAAATTTACGAGCTCCAGGTAATAACCGGTTATATCTACACACAACCGGATATATCCGCGCGTAACCGGTTATATCTGCGCATAACCGGATTATTGTCGGACGTTATGTCGGGCTCGGTTTTATTTGCAGGCCGTTTATGCACGCGGTAAAAGTGCGGACGAGATATTGCAGTCGGCGTGCGATTTATGCATGCCTTTGCGGATTTAATAACGTTATAAAATGGCAACGGGAGCTATATTGAAATAAAATAAATAATATAAACCAAAACAATAGATACCCTAGAATGATATTAACATGTCTAATACACAAAATAACGCTCAAATGCCCGAAAAGAGCCTTAAAAATACTTATATCGTTAGAGACCTTATAAAATGGTTGATACGTCCATGATAGATGACCATCCTACATAGGACATGGGGAAGGCTTTCATCGATATCTAAATCAACACTTCAAACGGTAATTGATTGCTCCTATTCAGACCTGTACAGACTTGTAAAAGGCGACATAAAAAAACGACTATGAATAATGTTTGTAATGTCATGAATCAAAATGATTTTTTATCTATGTAACGAAACATATAAATAAAACTTTATTTGAGTACTTAATAAAGATATGATGATGTTTGTCTGTTTAGTTACAAAGTAGAGAACTTGCTACATTATGTCATAAGTTCGATGTCCGTCGAGTACGTACCATCAAAATAGTGATGAACATTTCTCTCTTTGATGTATGTGCTCTTGAGTACATAGTATAAAACAACGTTGCTTTTTCTGTCCCTATATCCCTATGTACGCTTAAATCTTGAAAATTACGCATCTGATTTGCTACGGTTTTTTATTAATAGATAGAGTGATTCAAAAGGAAGGTTAATATAGAAGGGAAACACTGATAAATTTATAAATTTTTCAGTAGACTTTACAGATATCAATATTGCATCCGTGCGGAACCGGGGCGGGTAGCTAGAAATATATAAAAGAGAACTATTGGAAAAGAATATTTTAATGAAATTACATAAGGAAAAAATACATGTACCAGGAGAACATGCACTTTACTATTGCGCAACAAAACCAGTTACCCGGTTATAAGAACTAACCACGTGATCTTATTAAATGCATTTTTTCTAATGACGCACGGTTCTCTTACGCCGATGCGAGCGAGCGCATTGTGATGCAGCACTTAAAAACGTATTAAACTATTTCTATAGAGCGGACACGAGGATTCATCGAGTTATGGCGCACATGCGATGAAACGTACAAAATTGAAGTATAATTTGATTTGATGCCCCGTCCAAGAATGTTGGAGCATTATGTATTATTAATTTAGTGCTCCGTAATTGTGGTGATATTTTTATCGACAGATAAAAAATATGAATCAGAAGGAAGTTTTAAGTTAAAATATTACTGCTTAGACCTAGACGATCTAAAATTGCGCTAGTCGAACTAAAAAACGCGACTAAAAAGAAATTTCATGAGCTATAGTGAAAGCAATCGAGGTACGCACTTAAGACGTGCACAAAAATTACTAGTTTTAGTTTTTAAAATATGTGTAATATTTGTAAACAGATGCTCTTCAAAAAAATCTAAGGCTACTGTCTAAGCATTAAGTAATGTTACTGCATACTGCAATAAGTAATTAATTTTTTAACGCCTTGCAATTAATTTATGTACTATATTAGCTCAACGAAACAATACGTAAAATGGTTTATTTTAGACACAAATACTTATATTGATAGGCCTTTATTAATTAAACAAAACAAATTATAATGTAAAAAAACCTTATTTCTAAATGATCTTCTTAGTTATGCTTTCGAAATCCCACGGCGCATTAATGCTGTTGGAAATCTACACATCGAACTTTCAAAATTAACAACCGGAAGTAGTTAAGCTTAGAAGTAAAAGCGCTACTATTTTATGAGACTCGCTGCTTTGATTTAGGCTTTGAATTAATATTCAAACATTAAAATGAGCTTTATACGACTATCGCAATAAATATGCAAAGCAAAGGGATTATTATGTTGTTAATAATTATAACAAAAGTTAATAACATCGGTAACATTTCAATCTAGAGACCGAATAAGTTTTAAAGAATTCGGCAAATGTGTTCTGTTAAAAAACTAGTTCTTGTTTAAGACCAATGTGCTACCTCGATTCGTCTATGTTTGGATGAAGTATATCTATAAATGAATACAGAACTTCGCTATTTTATATAAAATTTCTTCTATTATATTAATAAAAGGTCATAAGTTATTGCGAAAACTATGAATTTTGGAAGAGTCGACTTTAAAAACAATGTATAAGTTATGGACGTTATTAGAACCGTAAGTCGAATACACAATTTGTGTACGCGAAACGATTACAACGGATAATCCCGAGAAACTTACGAAAGGGATGAGCTTCTTACAAGAAAAATGTGACGGGCCATTGTTCAAACAAATCTTCGTATGCTGCACTATAATACTTCGAGGGTAATCGGTGGCCAAACTAAATTCGGTGAACATTTTAAAATAATACTTTAAGACGGTTTAACACCTATTAAACGAATACAAATGTTTAAAACTATAACAACTATACCAAAACTGTAAATTCTCGGAAACAAAAACAAAACATTTTTTTTATATTTTATAGAGACAAAAACGGTACTTCCTTAAACCATGTCCTTAAGTAAACGATTTTACTAAATTGCAAACGTATTAGCACTATTTTTTGAAAACATAACATTTTAAAAATAACTAAGTAAAACTCCAAACTTACAGCTTTTTCGTCTTCAAGTCAATGAGGAATATATGAAGGAATTTTTAAGGTGCATTTTATGAATGTCATGATATTCGTCGGAATATCAATGCTCCTGATGGTTGAGGATGACACATAATGGGGTGATTTACGGCAGATGCCTAAATACGATCGATCACCAGTATCGACAGATGGACGCCAATCAGCGGTAATGAGAGCCGGGTTGGAATTGGGGGCCAATGCCGACAAATGCTGCGTTTGGGGGTACGCCCTCAATGACGCGGTCGTAGTTGTTTGGAATTGAACGTGATTGATTAGCGCTTGTTGATTTAAAAAAAAATGTTAAACAATAAATGCTTTAAATACGTCACTGCTCTGTTTATTTTTATTTTTTTTTTTTTTTTTATTTGTGCACGAAGGCATACGAATAGTTGGAACACCTGATGGAAAAAGATCTTTGACTCCCATGGCCATCGTATCACCAATGCGCTGCCTTCGTTAGTAAACACTCTGGCTACGATGCCCATCAAACCGGAACACATTTTGATGAGCATCAAAGCCATAAACAGGCACCGCGATAGTACCAACCCAGGCGTTAAATTTTAAATAGTAAAGTTTAACTTCAGTTTGTAACTTTACAATCGCAATAAATCCCTAAATCTACACGGTTATTATTCATTATGTATAGTGCTAATTTAACAATAACATAATTAAGTAATTAACGACGACATCTCTATCGTCCATTACGGGCTAATAACATAGCGACGATGAACGTCTAATTCAACATCTAGTAATCAATATAATAAAAGAAAGAAGACAATATAAAACGTTACATTTAAAGCTATAAAAATGACTAAAGACTTAATCTAAATATATATGCAAGAGATTCCGAACTATATATTGACTCATCACGATATCTCTGAAACCATAAGGCGTAGCGACTTGAAATTTGGTAAAAATATTCCTTTCGCCGTGTAGAGGTGTCAGCTAAGAACGGATTTTACGAAATTTCACCCACAAGGGGGGTGGGCTGGTTGCTAGTGTCAGATAAAAATATAAAGCCACCAATGACTAATAAAACCGCTCCATATGAACATTTATAAATGAACGTATTCCAGTACAAAACAAACAGAAAATGTTTCTTTCACTTGCAGTAAAGACTTGATTGATACTCATACTCATTTCGGTACCTAACAAGTCGACAATAACAAATAAGACAGCTGTAATAATGTTACTGAAGTGTATTTATAAAAAAATAGCAGACAAACAACATTCATTACATTACCAATTACTTAAGCTGAATGTATAAAGGTATTAGATTCATTTCTGTTATCACAAGTGTACGTTATGAATCAACTAGGATTCCATATCTTCATATCATAGGATAGATAGTGACTGATAAGGAACGAGTGTGGGACCTTGCTCCGGATTTAATAGACATATTCATCATGTTTATATAATGTGTCACCTTAAAATCATGAAAAGGACTTTTTGATGTACGGATATAGTATAACGTAGCTATATTTTCTAGAAAGATACACATAGAATAAATAGTTGCTATAACGCTTTAAAACCAAAATGTAACAGTTTAATGTTAAACAAGCTATTTAAACTTATGAAAACCTAACATTTAAACATGGTCCGTAATGGTTATAGTATTTGTGACAATATTTTAAAGGCGAGTTAGTGAAGTTTACGGTTATGTCTAGATCTCTCGATGTATCAATAAATTTACATAAAAGAAAAATAGGCCATAGGAAAAATATATAAAATTCTAACATATTTAATTTTGGCGTTGATAAACTTATTACGTGCTGTGTTAGGTTTAATTTGAGATGCGAAGTAGTTTAATACTAAAACGGAAACGTCATGAAAGTAAAATCATTAAGCCGTTAAAAGAATTTATACCGAGGGCGTTACTAAGGAGCACTACTTTCTCTTAAATTGCCAAAACCACCTTTTAAGGCTTTCGCCTTTGCTCTGTCTAATAAATGGAGTAGGCATTAATCTTAATGATTGATTCTTGGCTTCTAAACAGGGGCTAATACGAGCCACGGCGCTGAAGAAATCCATCCATTTGTATTGGAAACAACGGAATAGGTCGTGCGTTAACGGCTGAAAGGGAAAATGTCGGTATAACGAGCTGGAATGAAATCGAGTGACTAATTAAGATGTATGTAAACTGGCACGGCTTTAATCAATATAAAGGCGATCATTACGCTCTACATTTCTTTTTACTGAGACTTACACTGATGTTTAAGTTACTCGTTTATCACGATTAACTTAAGCATTATATATCCATCTTAAAAAAAAAATCATTTCATTTAAGAGTCGTCGTCTTTAACCGTAGCTTTCAGAAGTTGTCTTTAACCAGTTCATTGATTTCTAGGATGGTTTCAATTTATGATATCAAGTATTATGATATTGTCAAAAGCTTCTCTGGGAATTCTGAACCATTATTTTACACTTTGTTTATTGGCTGGTAACGCTTGGATACCATCAAGTTATTGTGTTGATGGTGTACAAAGCCAACTATAACAAAAGGGAGTGACTGAAACAAAAATGCCTTGTAAAAATCCAATTTGAACGATCGGTCCGAGCTTCGACCTGGCGAGGGCCTAAACAATATATCATATTCCGCAAAAATCACTGGGCGTTATCCCATCTAGCGATATTTATAACCGCCATTCCTCTCGGGCGTGACGCGGGCGCTATGCGATTTTTCCCGCCTTTTCGCCGGTCAGCGGGCGGACGCTTTTCCGAGGCGATCGGCGCCCCGTATCGTTCGTAATTGGCCTTTGTACGTGGAAATTGTTGTTTAAGCGTGCTCAAACGCACCGCGGCCCCCGGCGCCCGAGTTACGAATTTCAAATTGAAAGGGAAAACGATGGTCGGTTCTGTTTTTTTTTCTTTTAAACCAGTACGATGGTGTATAGTTCAAAAGGTGCTCTTTGCGTGCAATAGTTTTTTTTTAAATAATAAAATCGTTGTATAAAAATATGGTTAATTTTTAATTTATATGATCTCGAATAGATATATTTTGGTGTAGTATATTCTAGCAATAAAAATAAAGTTTTTATAGCACCATTGTATTTGATTAATTCATAGAGAGAAATGTCCGAAGCATTTCAAGCTAAACAATATGGTGCAAGCTGCACAGGGGGAGTGCTGCGCCAACAATCAAACTCTGATTAGTGTATGATTTAGTGGAAGTTTCCCTCAACCTTAAGCGAAGTACGATATTCTGCAGCCTTTCATTATATATTAACATGTATATGGCATTAAAAATCGCTATATTGTCGCTCGACCATAGATATAATAGATAATAGTTACGGACTTTTGCTCTACATAATCAAGTCCCAAAAGTAGCAAAGCTTGCTAAAACCGCCTTCACAGCCTTATCATGGTTGTACTAAAGAATTATAGATCTCCACCAAGCGGCTGGGCAAGAAGCTCTGCATTAATTTTTATATTATTCCCTATTCCAGCAATCTTTGTACATAAGATGATGAGTATACTATTTCTAATGCGGGTAATTATAGAAGAGAAGTCTCGATATTGACGTTGTCTGTCCGCGATTGTGTATCATACGTTAGCCGGGTCTGAAATATAGTTGAGGACACTTTCCTATATGCCGCTGCCCGGTACTTAACTCTCCTCGTGTGTGATAAGTTGTGCATCTGTGATAGTGTTAGTGTGTTGAGTGTTTTGTGGCGTTGTTACGCTTCGACTCGTCCGTACGAGACGTCTGGTGGCTGTTGTCGGGGTCACGTGAGCCATTTCAATGTTTTTTTATAGAAGTTCTCTTTGAGATTTCTAAAACAAATACAATTCGGCTTTAAAAACCTACCTCGATGATTTTATTACGAGTTAAACTGGGTACTCCATTACTTTTGTTATACAACCGACATTATTAAATTGAACTTTGTTAAGCGCTAAACATTCTCTAGCCCTGTTAACCCGTCATCGTCCGTGCCAGATTCTAATCGCAATCAATTCAACAGATCATTCCGATCGTGCAACCAAATTGATTCTCGGCCCGAACGATATTCGATCGTGAAAGGTCGCCATTGTCTTTCGGTCGTTCCGTTAATACAATTGGAACGTTCGTTGCGATATTACCCGATATTACAGCGTGACCGATAGTTATTTGAATGCGTTATTACAAACGCGCTGTCGGTTTGACAGATTACACGGGTACCGGTGGAAAGTGAGTCGCGTCGAGTCGATCGATGATTTGTTTCAGACATAGGCCTCCCCTAATACACCCCTATCCATTAGGGGGTTTTTGGACCGTATCCCACCACGCTGGTCCAATGCGGGTTGGTGGGTGGACCGACTTTTTACATGCCCATCCGACGCATGGATCATCTTACTTTTCAGACAAATGGGTGATCGGCCCAAATTGCCCTAACCAACTAGGAAACAACAATGAAAATTTGTTGAGTCCCCGCAGGATTCGAACCCACGATCTCCAGTTTCTAAAGCACACGCCCATACCACTAGGCTACGGAGGCAGTTTGTGTTACGCGAGGAAATATATCTTAATAGGACAAAATATCCACTTGCTGACGACAAACTATACTATTCAGATTTTTCTTCATTTTGGGCTATAGATTTTTAGTTCACGATACAAACATGCAAATGTTTAAGTGATCCGAAATAAAAAACGCCGGGTTAACGATAAGTAACCACCCAAAATATTTCATTCTTATATCCAAATAGACGACAAATTTGTATTGTCTTATGCTAATGATAGGCAGGGCGTTTCATTTACCATCAGGCGACGGATTTCTTGACATATCAGCTGAAATAAAAACACGGCATGGATCAAGGCACTAACTAGCACTATACAAATCAAATATCCAACCTTTGAGAGATACATATAAACGTTTGTCCCTTTAAAGCCGCGCCAAAGCGGCGTTCATCGGCCGCAATCTACCCCATTCCGATCACCCTCCGACAACGGACAATTCACACAACGAGATAAGTAAAAACGCGAGCTTATTAAACCGTAAAAAGTAATAATGGGGCTGAGTCGAAAGTCAACAATGGCCGCCATATTTGCGCGCAACGGTCTGTCGACACCCTAACGTTTTTTTTTAATTCGGTTTCACGCACACGTGTCGTCAGATGGCAGCATTCAAGGCATTGGTAAATTTATTCACCGATCGAAATTTAGTTATCGTGACTAATCCGACCACAAACACTGTTTTTTCAAGTACCATAGACTATAAATTGGATACGTCATGCAATAATTAGCGGTAGCACTTGCGTTACGATATGTGAATCATAATATGTGTATGTATATTATATAACATCATAATTGAATAGACTCTGACTAACTTAAGTGGTTACAAATAAAACCATAAATAATTGTATAAAAGAAAAAAAATACGTTTTATGGTATATCGTAACAATTTTGAAATTTTATTTTTACTCTTAATTGTGTTCAATTTAATGCTTTTGTGACTATCTTTAAAAATAATCACACAAGTATTTCTCAGTTCCATAATATCGACGATAACACAATTAACGTATGAATACCTAATTGACTTTTATCTTTTTATTACTTGAAGCAAATTACACACGCTACAAGTGCAGACCGGTCCGGATGAATTACGAAAATGTAATTACAGAGCGTTCAATTTATTATAAGCCACGTCTCCAGCGGGTATCGGCTTTTCGCTTGAACGTTTCCTACCATACGTTATGGAAGCCATTGATAAGGGATAACGGTTTGAAGAAATTAAACGCGCAATTGATATAGGTTAATACGTTTGTAGCCGTTTATATATATAACTGTGCATTGCTTTGGCCTGGTTGACGTTCCGCTTGGCGTTTTACTTAATTGGTGTGGGTAACTAGATTGTGACGCGTCTACTAACTATAGTGGCTATTGTAACTATAGTGGATTGTAATAAAACAAATCATTAGTAATTAAAATACTATATAAAAAACTCTCTGCGCTAGTTTTAAAAAATACAGCAACTTTTAAAATCGTTTTATTTTAAAATAAATACTAGCTATTTCCTATTGATATTTGTTGATAACCTTTTTTTTAGTATTCGAAGGGCTGCAACTCGCGACTTTGTACGCGTGGTATTATGTAAAAACATCATGTTCTAAAAAATAAATCGGAAGAAACGAAGCCTAAGTTACTCCCAGTTACATCAGATAGTTTTAATTGATTCCAAAGATTAGCTAGATCAAACAAACAAAGGTTTTAAAAAATGTTGTTATGTTAGTTAACGGTTATAAATCACAATGTACCTATTTATTAGAAATCTTTTTTTAGTTTTACAAACAGACACTTGAATTGTATTATAAGTATAGATTAATTTATTTTCATTCGGTCCAAAAACCGCCTAATGGAGAAAATGCGTATTAGGGGATGCCTATGTCCAGCAATGTACTAACACAGGCAATGATGGTGAGAGATTATTCCCCTAAAAAGACAAAACCTCACTCAGGATAGCAAATTGAAACAATTAAATTTACATTCCTAACAGCAAACAACCGATTCGGCGGTTAAACGTCACAAAACGTCAAAACATCGCCAATTGGCGGGAAAAAGCTACGGCCTTTTGAATTCGGAACATAACATGGTTAAGCGCGAACGCTCCGACCACCGGCCGGGGTCAACGACCCGCCGCGATCCACATTCAATTAAATATTCAACCGTGATCTCTCTCCGCCGCGTATTATATCGCGCGTTCCCTTCAGTACCAGGGCTATACAACGCTCGGTTACAATTCGCAGCATATCATACGGGACAGAGGACTTGTGTTGCCAGCTTTAGAAATCAGCTTAATTTAAAAAATGCCGTAAATACTATTAACGATCGAGCATTAACCTTACTTAACCCTTAAAGAGTAACAAAAATTCTCATTGGAAACATTTACATTTTATGATTGTTAATTTTTATTTATATTTTATCGCGTTTAATTTAGTTTATAAATTACCGATGCTTCATGGCAGACTGAGGTATTGTTTAAATTATAAACAAAATAAAAACGAGACAAAATATGTTATTGAATAATATGTAGTATTCGCATAAATACAAGAAAGTATTAGGTTTCTTTTTATATATAGGTACGTAGTTTAAAGCTGAGCCGTGTTCACAAACTGCATGAAACAAAATTAGATTTGACGTACTGTAAGCACAATACTCAATGTTGCTATTGTGTAAATATCCTACATCATGAATCCTATCACTATTAAAAGATAGCGGGTGATAATAACTATTTAAATATTAGTGATAAATACGAGTTGTTTATTGACATATAAAAGAGTATATATATCTTCTAAATCACGCTAGGACCAAAATAAACCGCTGTTTTTTCAGTCTTTCAGGTCCGTTATTAACGAAAATAACCTATCACGTTTCGATATTAAAATAAGCCGTTGGATTTTCGGTCTATTGGGTCCAAAACGAAAATATTCTAGTCCTAAAATCCTTCTTCAGTTTTTTTACCAGCGCCATAGCATTTTGTAGATAGTGAGGCAAAGGAGGTTTTTAATCCCAAGATATTAGAAGTCCGTTCGCCGTTTTCTTTATAAAACAGCACCGCTCTGCCTACTTTAATTAAAGTAGGCACAAAGGATGATTAACATTTTCGTGGACGCTTAATTTAAATATTTAAATGTAGCGCAAAAAGGCAAGACATTATAAGGGTTGTAAGTGGAGTATCATCTACATACTAGGTTGATAGGCCGGGACGAATTATCCTTCTGCATATATTAAGTTTCATATTGAACAGGCGAGTTACCGCTTGTGATTTTTTAAATGATAACCACTTTTCTTATTACTTACCATTAAATAACTAAGTTTTGATAGAAACTATTTCTTTCATCTTAATAATAGAAAATACAGTTTTATAGCTATCCCCGACGATTTTCAAAATACATATGATTTGAAGTACGTTTATCTTACGTACCTCTAAATTCTCGATATTTAAGGATTTAAGTATAGTTTAAAAAAAATTTAAAAACACACGACATGGCTTTTTGTTGTTGGGCTTTCAAAGTCAAAGACAAAGTTTTTTTTTAATAGTAGCATTACTCTTTTATTGATCGTCATTAATTCTACGACCGGTTCGGAAATGGAAGCCGGAGAGTGACCAGAGAAGAACCGGCGTTTAAGCCGGTAACCGCAGAAATTCGGCCTATGAAGTCAATAATCAAGTCTACTATAAACCTTTTAGATGGACTAGTGTATATAATTAGTATATAGATGAAGAAAATTAAGAGATTCCGGGTACAGTTCAGACAGACAGTCCCGTGTCTATCCCGTAACCACGGCCATAGGAAAGTGTTCGAAACGTCAGTCGTTAAAACACAATTAAAAATGTAACTAAAAACGTAGAAGATTCCAATTTAATCATATAATAACAAATCTCACAACCATAAAAATTATTTTAATGAAGTCTCTAACAGCCAGCTACTCTGCAACAATGGAGGGCACCCTGTCATTAGCCACCCGCGAGATTGATCGAAGAATTAACTGTAATAACACGCCGTAGTACACATCTCGATGTTAAAGAACCGGTTGTTGTAATGAAACGTATTCAGGAATATATTTAAGCTGTACGCGAACTGCTGCGGTTTGTATTTGTACGCCAATTCAACGTTCGCCTCAAGAATTCCGCTCGATCTGTTGTAAAATTGTTAAATACAACGTAACAGATATATTTCGAATAGTATTTTGTGGGTTAACGAAATTAAAACACATTCTCAAGTATAAATTTTATGTCTAGTGTACAATAGATTAAAATGTGTCGTCTAAAATTATGTGTATTAGGTTGTATTAAAGTTATTCACGGAATTAGACTGCCTCCGTAGCCTAGTGGTAAGGGCCTGCTCTAGAAACCGTAAGTCGTAGGTTCGAATCCAGCGGGGACTCAAAAATTTTCATTGTTGTTTCCTAGTTGGTTAGGGCGATTTGGGCCGATCACCTAATTGTCTGAAAAGTAAGATCATCCATGCGTCGGATGGGCATGTAAAAAGTCGATCCACCACCAACCTGCATTAGACTAGCGTGGTGGAATACGATCTGGAAACCCCCTAATGGAGGTGGCAGGGTGGCCTATGTCCAGCAGTGGACTAACACAGGCTGCAATTGCAAGGAAATAGACCTAAACAAAACTATGATGTTTTCTAAATCCTACTTAACTTCACAGTATTTAAGCAGAAAAAAATCGATCATCATTAATAAGCTGTCACTAGAAAGTTCACATACAAATAAATAAAAAAGCTACTAAACAAAACGTGTATATTCAATAAAAGGTATGATCGTATCGGAGTCGCGTCGTAAAAACTAAAGGTCTTCGCACGTTGGGCGTGTTGATATCTGACTGACGGCATTCTTCTACGACGATTGGGAAAAAGGTGATTTTGGCGTAACGACCGGTCGACGGAAATTACATTCGTCGCGAAAGATTATCGACGCTTTTTAAACCGGTCGGGCATTAAAGTAATAACCGTATATTGTGAACGTAAGTAAAAGTGATTGTTCTAAATAGTTGACGTTAGATTTCGGAATTTATAATACTGTTGCGAATTTTTGTGAGACATTGAATGCTAGCTTTTACTAAATTTATAGCGTCGAGGTATTTTTTAGTTTTTTCTTTAAAATTAACATTTCATAGTTATTTAGGACTTATATACAATAATTTGATATAATCTGCTTCTCGGTCGCTTTACTTCTTGGGAGACTGGAAGCGACCTGATGAAGAAACTCTGATAGGTCCGAAACTAGTCGGCACCATTACCGATATTAGGTCAAGTATGCTGGTATTAACTTCACATACCATAAACATTATACATACGTCTTGCCCTTAGATGCATGGATGCTGGAAAGAATCCGAAACGTCGGGAATAAATATATATAACCAACGCGAAAAATCCGTAAATTAGTGGATTTGATATGTATAATAATTCGTAAATAAAAGAAATAAAGTTTTAACTGTTTAATAATAATATGAGTATTAATAACGACATTTACATTGTCTTTTATATTTACTACAACAGCAGAAATTCATCTTTCTAACTGTTAACACTAATATTCATTGCATTAGAGACCAAGTTGAAAGAGCGGGCTGCGGAGAAATTTTCCCATTAAATTATTTAAAGACGATAAAGCGAAGCGTTTTATTGATATCGCCGAATAAAAAGCGGCGGTCGAGCCGAAGATTTTACTGCCCCGAATTTAATTCGGTCCCGAATTCTCTTGATCTAATTAGACAATTCGTTAATTAGATGTGTATAGGTGTTGATGGTCGATGGGCCGATAGGGCCAATCATGCGGCCTCATTGTTTTGAGATAAGGTGCATAGAGTGTTTCTTCATCGACGGGATCGTTGGTAGCCCTGGCCCGGGCACGTTTCAAAACTGGTTCGAGTTGAGATGATTTAGTGTTAGGCGGAAGCGGAAAATACTAGCAGCAAATGGCAACATCTTAATCTGTGATAGTATATTAACGAAAACAGTCTTTAAGCAATAATTATTTTAGAATATTTAAGCGGAATACAATTCTCAAGTTGGTTTATAAAACCATATTTAATAAACCAACACACACTAACACGAAGTCACCTATGCAACGTGTTATTAAAGTATAAAATGAGGAAAGCTTTTGACCGTTGTGGCAACATTTTTTTCTATATAATTTAAAAATACATTTTCTTTTTTTTGATCTCTAATGTTTTACTTCAAATCATTCGGAAATGATCTTTCTAATACCATAGAGTCAAAACTAGAGAAAAACTGCTTTAAGCTTTGTTAATTTCTTTTTAAAATTAAGAATGAAAGATTATAGTTCACTTAACCATAAGCATATTATATATTAAAAAACGTTAATGATATATCGTTGTTCGTACATCACATAAGACTTATACATTCGGGTTAATTCATCAATCTCAGACTCTAATGTACTACTAAACAAAATACGCTCTAAGCCGATTACTATGCCCGCACCATACGCAATTTAATTCGAGCAATCAAACACACCATCACGCGGGCTGTAATTAAGTCTTTTAATAACGACGAGGGCGACCATAAAAATCATTATGCTAATTATCTTCGGGCCCTATCATTTCGGTGCAATCGTTATGGCGGACGTTGGATTTATGGCGGGAAATTGTAACGTGTGAAGTGCTCTCTGGAATTCGCTATTTAGGAAGCTATTTGAGGTGGGTTCCGTAGCAATAACTATATGGTTAAAACGTGATTTGGTTACATAGTAATGTTATTTTTATAAAGACGTTACTACTCCAGTTTTATTTAATTTTAAGCAAATTTATTAAAAAAACTAACTAACCATAAATAATGACTGCCTCTGTAGCCTAGTCGTATGGGCGTGTGCTTTAGAAACCGCAGGTCATGGGTTCGAATCCTACGCGGCCACAATATATTTTCACTGTTGTTTCCTATTTGGTTAGGGCAATTTGGGCCGATCAACCAATTGTCTGAAAAATAAGATGATCCATGCGTCGGATGGGCATGTGAAAAAAGGGTCCACCCACCTACACGCATTGGACCAGCGTGGTGGGATACGGTCGAAAACTCCCTAATGGATAGGGTTGTATAAGCGGAGGTCTATGTCCAGCAGTGGACTATCACAGACTAATGATGAACCATGAATATTATTAAAAAATCTTTATTCCTTGCCATCTTGCACATGAAATATATCTACTAACAGATTGGTTTACACCCGATAGAAAGTTTACAAAAAATCTTACATCTCACTCGTTAATAACAGGATACCAAATAAGAAGAAATAAAATCATTTTTTTCATCGTATCATGAACGGCTTCAGTTAGGACTGACGAAATCGTTTCCACCAGTTTTCATCCCAACGCAGGGGTCCGACAGGGTTGTATAATCTCACCCTGTTGTTCAAATATACACCGAACTCATCATGAGGGTTGCCTTGGAAGACTGGACGGACGGTGTTCCTATTGGTGGGCTGAGGATCTCGAACCTGCGTTATGCGGACGACACCACCTTTTCGCAATAGTGCCAACAATGTGGCGATGTTACTTCGTAGACTGGAAAACGTCAGTCTGGAGTTTGGTCTACAAATTAACCGCAGCAAAACCAAAGTGATGATTGTCGATCGTGCCAACAAGAATTCGCCCGAAGTCACGCAGATAGCGAATTGTGCAGTAGTAGATTCATATATATACCTGGGGGCACTGATCACAGACAACGGGGGTTGCGTGGAAGAGATTAAACGGCGTATGGCGATTGCTAGGTCGGCTATGGACAAGATGAAAAGGATTTGGAAGAACCGTAATATTACAAAGGCCACTAAAACTAAGCTTGTTAGAACCCTCATATTCCCCATCTTTCTATATGCTGCTGAGACATGGACCCTAAGAGCAACTGAAGAGCAAAAAGTGAACGCACTGGAGATGTGGTGCTGGCGACGGATGCTTGGTGTATCATGGACAGAATTTCGAACCAAACATCGATCCTTGAGGAGCTCGGAATTAAAGAACGTCTGCTGTCTGTTGTTAGGTCCCGCATCCTCAATTTCTTCGGGCACGTGTCTCGACGAGACGGAACCTCCATAGAGCGCCTCGTTGTTCAAGGAAGAGTGGAAGGTGTCAGAGCTAAAGGAAGACCGCCGATGAGATGGACCGACCAGATAAAAGCCAGTCTGTCAAGCACTGTTAACGAATGCTCAAGAAAAACAGCTCTGCGAGACGAGTGGCGACGTATAGTCCAACGAGCCTCTCAGAACCCTACGTAGAACATAATGGCCAGACCACTCTGTAAAGAGTGTACCGAATAAGAAGAAGAAGATCATGAATGGGCTTATTAACTAGACATCGTTTGAACATCTGTTTAAAATCAAGCAAATAAGACAAGGCCGCCATACGGCCAAGTACATATCAGAATTACCCCAAATAAAACTCGATATTGCCCTATTACAAGATTGTAATAAAATGAGTAAATTGATAAAATATTGTAATAATAGACTTTACTTTTTGAACAATAATATCATCTATAGTTATGTACATAATAAATTTTAGTTTTGATAATTTATATAAACAGTAGGTATCATCATCAACCTGTGTTAGTCCACAGCTGGACATAGGCCTCCCCTAATACACGCGCCCTGCATCAGGGGTTTTTATGGGCCGCATCCCACCACGCTGGTCCAATGCGGGTTGGTGGGTGGACCGACTTTTTACATGACCATCCGACGCATAAATTATCTTATTTTTCAGACAATTGGGCGATCGGAACAAATTGCCCTAACCAACTAGAAAAAAACAATGAAATTTGTTGAGTCACTTCAGGAACCAAAACCAAAACCTCCGGTCCCTAAAGCACACACCCTTAACACTAGGCTACGGAGGCAGTTAATGTTCCTTTCCTTCTTTATTATAACTAATGTGTATTCGCCCATCGATGCTGGCAAGTAAAAAAACCCTATAATAATTAAAAAAAAAAAATTCAAATTGAGAAGCACATCATTCCACCGGCGACATTCTTCTTAATTACGCGAGAACCGCGGCGCGGGCACGACTTCTTTGCGAACTCGCCTAATGAATATTTAATATCGGACCATCCTTATGTAAATTCCGCCCCCATTCACTCGTCTCTCAATCGTACGGGGATTATTGAGTTTGGAATTAAATCATGCCGTTGTGCGGGTGCATTGGGGTGTGCCATTAAATTGGAGGACCGTTTTCGAATTTCGAACGGAATGTTTTGTTTCTTAAATTATACAATGGTTGCTATCAGTCATTGTACATTATAAGCGGGAAATAATGTTTTAGTAACTATAAATAAATGTTTGAATTAACATTGTATGGATAACAAAATTAAAACTAATGCAATTAATTAGAAGCAGGTTTGAAGAACCCGAAATGAGAACTAGAACTCTCAAAAAGGTCACCTAGATTTTTCGAACCATCCGGCCGGCCATTGAAACAAAACAAATCTGTCGAGTCTAAAAATATGACTCAAATAAATTCTTTATCGATATAAATGAAGTGAGATACGGCGTCATACCTGTAACAAAAAAAACATTATTATTAAAAATGTGTTCGGTCCAATAAGCAAAATAATACCAGCATACAAATCAGTTAAGAAAGTTAAAACTGTAACATCTTACCAACTCAATACTCCGGAAAAAATAATGTATAAACGACTCGCTAACCTTGCAACAAGAGTTCAAAACGATACGATAGCACGTATTACTTTAAAGAATTACTCTTACATCATCACAGACAAATGTTTCACAATCAGATCGATATCGAGCGAAGTTCAGCTTCGAATGAACGAACGTTCCAATCTCGGTATCATTCAAGTTGACGGACAATCTCGCATTTTGCACTAATAACAAAACGTATGGAAAACTATCTACGTAACTGGGTCTCGGGGACCTTCGGAGGCAATTGAAACCAAGCGCTGAGAATCGATTAATAGGTACTTATTTCAAGTTTGAGATACTCACTGCCGCAGTCGATAGTAGCGATACGTCGAGGCTTGTTTGCATTCTGACCTTATTGCGGAGAACGACATTTAAGTCCCCGAGAGAATATCGACTTTAAATAGTAGAACTTAGAATTTAAATTAGCCTAATAGGAGCGTAACGAATGCAAAAGTTGACGATTACGTTCGTTTCATTTGGCAATGCTCACAAATTGTTGGAATCCGTAAAAACTTGGTGTTTTCGAATACAGAAAAGTTGTTTCGTAGTAAACTTTAAATTTAATACATATTATTAAAATAAAAGAACTAGTAGACGTAAGGTTTAATTTGAATTACATATACACACCATGTAATGCGTTTTGTTTATAATGTAAGTCTTATATTATAAAGTTTTAGACTTTATTAAATACAGTACATGAAATTCTAATGGTATGCAAGACTATGTATGAAGTATAGATTTGAAATAATGATATTAATCAATTTACAATTCAATACGTAAATATTTTCGTATTTATAGTCCGGTCAATTTAGGCATTCGAAGTTACATAAAGTCCCAACAAGCCGAATTTCTATGAAGTTGTTCAAAACATAATTATAAACAATGTCTAGAAGTTCCCCATCATTTATTATTTGACTCCATTATTATACTTTAAGACTTTATGTAACTTCACTCTCATTTTTTGGTCTAAATTGACCGGACATACTTGAATAGTAAATTAGAATTAAAATTTATTTGTGTTTATAAATTACCAACTAAAATATAACGGGTTTAAAAAACAAAACATTTTATAAAGTTAAGATCGTAATATTTCGCTAGAACTACCAGGGAATCATAAATGACGGGTTTTTGCACGGCATGTTCTGTGACGTCACGTCCGTTTTACATAGAATTATATGTTAAAATAAAGTCACATACGCAGTGAAATATCTGGTTCAGGTTCTGTTAGGTCTGTTACATTTCTGCACACACAGTTCTCGGTGTGCGGATTCAAACAGGCGTGCTTATTGTTTGTTCACAACCAGGACACCATCACCAAGGAACACAGAACATTTATAATAGTTAAAACCGAAATATTTCGTTACAGCTACCAGGCAATTATAAATGACAAGCAAAGCATATTCTGTGACGTCACGGATTCCCGCATTCTATACACTATGTAACATTTATCATTGATGCAATAAGTCAAATCAAATCTCGTGTATAATATGTTAAACATGTCAAAATCGCAAGATTTCGAAAGAACTACCAAAAAACCATAAATAGTAGGGTTTTGCATAGCACGTTCTATGAGGTCACGTCTGTTTCACTTTTGTTACATTGAATGCTATGGTAAAATCACATCTCGTAACGTGTTATACGCAGTACCACATCGCTGTAGGTTCTGGGTGTGCGGTTTCACACGGGCGTGCTTATTGTTTGTTTACAGCCAGGACACCAGCGTGTCGGATTATTGCAGCGGTACGCTCATTACTCTGGTACAAGTCATAAACTGAAGCGTGTAACGACTCCCGGCTAGTTAGTTGAAGAATTTATTAGGAAATACTTTCGTTGTTATTACACAAAACTAGTTTACTGTAGAAGTAAATAATAGCTAGTGTGTGTAGAGATAAACTAGGCTTCTGTTGCGATTTTTATCAAATGCTTATAGATTTGCTAATAAACGACGTTAAAGTTTCTATTCTACGATCAGCTTATGATTTATTAGGTCTAAGCTAATCGCATTCTAAAAGTAAAAATAAATGTTTTATAGTAATAAATATATTATTCAGAATCATTTAAAAATAACATCATAACTTAGGACAAATAATTAATGACTCGGTTACTTGTTAAAAAGATGGTTAGAACCGCGATCTTATTTCTTTGAATACATACATAATTATACATTAATTTATATATTTCATTATTTTGATTAATTAGTACACAGAATGACCTTAATTTTACACCGATGTTATTTACTGTAATCAGCTACTTTCATTGTAGGTCGTAGTGATAAGCTATCATACAAACAAAACATCTTATTTGCCCCAGTTATGAACGCATATTGATTTTCATTTCGCACAGATTCGTTTTTTTTTCTCATATTATGAACACAAGAATAAAACTTGTAATTATAAATGATACTTAAAAACTTTTGTACTGCAATTAAAATATTAATACATAAAATAGTAAAAATGTGATTTGGGCATCCATCTACCTGTGACGGATGTTACTGTCAATCCTTACAGAAGCCGATACCTAAGCAAAAAATTTTAGATAAAAAAATAATGTAAAACGTACCGCCTATATAACTATCCTTTTTGCTCTCGAAAGGTTCCAGCAACAATACTTAAGGTGCAAACTAACAATAGACTCACCGTGTGACTAAATATTTCAACACCTTGAATGATTACGACCAATGAACACAATAACTTTTAAAGAATTATCGCTAAAACGTAAGCAAAATAGTTTTTAACTCGATTTTCATTAGTATCTGAATAATTCTGTTATAAATTATTATTCTAATACGCTCAACCTCATCACTTGTTACATGTTTTTAGCAGACTGGTAACAAAAGGCCGTAACCACAAACGAATGCAAATAGAGGAGTTTTAACAGTACTGCACTTCTATGAATTAACACCTACGTGCAATCTGTGCGCGTTTCCGTCCCTTTCGTTGTTACGCAACGTGACAAGGACGGGGCATTAGTCGAGACTGTGCAGGTGCGTTTTAAAGCATACACAGGGCGCCCATCGTTTTGCAGCGACAGAAAAGAGCAATAATCACCGTTATTAATATGAAATTAAGTTCATATTTGCTTATTAGTATTGTGACTAGGTCGAAACTTGTGTGGAGCATCAGTTGAGGTGAGACATAGGACGATTCCGTTATACGATGTTAGATAAGCATTTCAAATATAATTAAATGTGTGTTGCCAATAACGAATGGACGCTGTTGTTACAATTTATTGCCGTTATTGCTTGGCTTTTACGATCGTTTGAATCATTACATTAAAATGTGGATGACGTTTAGAATTTCAATTATAAAAATAGTTTAAGGAGGTTTTTGGATAAATGCCATTATTATTATAATATAAGAGAACGCAACCGATTTCCGATATGTAACGTGACCAAATCTGTTTTTCGCAAAGCTCCGCCAAGAGCTGTTTTCCTGGTAATTAAGTCAATTTGTTGTATGCAATGTCATTTATATTAAACGAAATTACAGAATGTAGGATAGTGGGATAGATAGGTAGGTAAGGTCTATCTTCACAATGAGCCTTAAATGTTATATGTCCGTGAAAACTATTTATTATTGAATTATATTTATGTTAAGTTTAGAGTCCTTATAGCGACCGTAGGGACTATACATCTGGGCTAAAATTATTTGGTTTCTATTTTAAAAATTATCGATTTATAAGGTTAAGAACATTTTGAAATCTTGCGTTTACATAGACTGACATAAGGAATTGTTATATTATTTATCTACAGTACATGAAATAAAATGATTGACATCACACATCATCAGCCTTCGTTAGTCCACTGCTGACTAGGTTAATACCTATCCATTGGGTTGACGTACACCTACGCTGGTCCAATCGAGTTGGTGGTGAGGACTTTAGCCCATCCGACGCATGGATCATCTACTTTCAGACAATCTGGTGATCGGCCCGATTGCCTAACCAACTAGGAACAACAACGAAAATTGTTGGTCCTGCAGTTTAACCGACCTCGGTTTCAAGACGCCATACCATGGCAGAGCATCCATATGGTTGACGTCGTAAACAATTACTATAAACAATTATTTTCGAAGAAGTTATCCTCCTCCGAGCACGTCTTAATCAGCCAATAAAACAGCAGTATAACAATTTTATTGGCACTGACACCAATGTCAACTGATGCATCTTCCGTGCCATAGCAGATTACTAATAAATCGATAAAAAAATCACATAGCTATTAAAGATAAATTGAAACCATAGAAAGATTCTAGCTGTAGCTCATCTTTAAGTACAGATCTTCCATAAACAAGAGTAGACATGTATGTAGTATGTCCATATAATTAGACACCGATGCACTACTTTTGTGACAACTGCTTCCTAGTATAGATAGATATTATCTACAACGCATATATATATAATGAAAACATCAAAGCACAAACCAAATGTTTTAAACATTATAACGTTTACAATATTATGAATAATCTTATAGACGTAAAAAACATTCATCAACTTTTATATTAATACTAGCGACACGCAATACTGATATCTGTAAAATCTATGGAAAATTATATAAAATTATTAGCGTGTCTATAAAATATTATGCATAAATTATACATATAATACCTTCCTCTTCAATCACTCTATCAAAAAAACCGCATCAAAATCCGTCGCGTAGTTTTTAAAATTTAAGCATTTATAGGAATACAGGGACAGAGAAAACGACTTTGTCTTATACTATGTAGTGATTATTGGTAGAATTACGAATAAAGTTATTATGTAATAATGACATCAGACAAATATTTGCAGAACTCAAACCCACGACCTATGTTATAGTGACGGTTTATAAGCCGCGTAGGCTGTTTTTCAGCCATTTGCAGTCTACTGGAAGTTAAGCTCTTAAACAATATAAAAATCCCCACTTAACGGTATTTATTCACCAACTGTTCCCGAATATACGACACCAGCGCAGCGCTATCGTTAATCCGGGCCGCTGAAATTAAAACGGGTAAATTATTTTCTTGTAACAAGCGTTAATTCACTCGTTACACTCACCGTACGATTAATTATAAATTTAATTACTGCAACGGACGCCGACTACGTTTGAATGCGTTTTTATGTTTTTTTTTTATTTTATGACCTGGTAATACCGACCTTTAGGTATTGTCTTATTTGGATTGTTCATTACTTTGGACACTTAAATTCGCTATATTTTGTCATTAAAATTTTTTGAATTGTATTGTTAAATTAATTATAAATAGGCTTTTACGATTTTTCGATCTTTTAGTATAAAGTTATGTGACGGCGGGCTGGAGGAAGGACGTTTAAATGCAACCTATAAACGGTCACAGATAAAAAATGCAGATTAAATAATGTTGTTTTTTCTTTTTTATTATTATTACTCTGACAGCTGTTCGAGGGCCATTATCCGGTGCGGAGCCGCGGAAGAGCAAATGAACCGTTAAAAATAACAATTTACCCGTGTTTTACACCGGTGTTTGTTTGCGGAACGCATTTTTTTGTCTGTCGAATTGGTTTCGGTCAATTAATTGGCGGGAAAGGTCTAATACCGTTTGGTGATTGGTTAATAACAATCCTTCGATGACGTGAACGATGTTAATTGACGTTTAGGATGTGGAAGTCAATTTTATTCTTGTTATATTTCAATAAACAATTTAGCGCTATAACACTAATAAATATTATAATGAGGAAAGAAGCTCGAAAAATACTGCGCCGATTTGAACATTTCTTTCACCATTAGAAAGATTTTTGCAAAAAATTAGTTGTCACAACATATTGTTATGATAATATTATTTGAATTGCTTTCGACATACAAAACTTATACGTTAGGTAAAAACAAGGTAAATAAGTAAAACTATGTACCGGTAATAGAAATTCTACGCTTTTGTTACATTACAACGGAACGGGAGAGTGTGTCGTTTTAATTTACGATACACTCTTGCTTCGGGTAGGCACTAAAGCGGTGGAATTGGGTCGCAAGAAAGTGAGGCGCGTAAAAAAGCGATGACTCCGCATTTTATCCAACCTCAAAACCGCACTTGGAATATACATCTGCCTCCAGCCGTCGCTTATCACCGATAGAACATCCAAACATTCCGACATAATCCATTAATGTAAATGCAAAGTTACTTAAGAAATAAGCGACGCCAAAAGACTTGATGACTCGTGTAAGGTCATCCGTGGCATCGGACAAATTTGTTATGGATGACGCTATTTTTCTTGTTTGGCGTTTCGTCTGTCCTAATATAAAAGAGACATCAACGGAACGAGGTTTTTCATGATAAGAAAACGGATAGTCATGCTGACCGTGCACAATAGTAATTTTCCATGATTATTTATTGGTGCATTCTTTACATTAGTAATATTTGGTATTCGCCTTAAAAGCGCTCATGCAAAGCAAAGCGTTGTTAATTGTGGAACAATGAAGTATGTCGATCTACAACAGATATTATTATGGTCCGGACCCAACGAGGGTCCCAACATCCAACCTTATACACCACACAAGTAGGGATAGCACACACTCATCTGTAGTTCGCCCTCGCTTACGAGCACAGCGACACACACACACCGCGTATACTAGATACACCCGCGTTCCAGGGCGGTTCTCACCACCCCCAGCAAACGATTAATACAGTCGCCAGACCGTCGGCAACCCGGTCCGTATACCGATCGTCGACGATCCTTAGGAGACATAACCTAATGCCTAACTCACGTACCTTCTGTACGTGTGGCCTTCATTTTTAACAAAAAATGTGGGCCACCTAGTTGTGAGGAAGGGAGCTTCTCGCGAACTCTGTGTTAGATGAAGCTTACTATAGACATGAGTCTGGAAGCATAACTTCAAGGATAAAAAAAAAAGATATTATTACGTATAGTAACAAGTGACCACCACAATCCACCACCACTCTAGAAATGAACATTTTCTCTAACAAACAATTAGCAATAAGCTTCATGACGCAATATTGTCAAGATTCAGCTTTAAATCGGAAGTTAAACAAAAAATAGAAATTGTATTTGTAAATCAATAAAAATGTAAAAAAACCTCGTTTACTTCAAGTTCGTTTTTAATTTAGATATCACGTTTTTTATCAACTTTAGAGAACACGTCATCGTTTTATAACGAACGGGTTGTTTGATTACAAATAAAAAACATTGACCGCGGAGATTTTACCTGCCTCTGTAAGTAGCGGTCAACCGCGGCGGAGGGGTAACGTAAATTGAAAAACAATGAAAACAAATTTGGGAGCGTTGTTTACTTATTCAGGTAATATGGAGGGTTGTTTACAATACGAGGGAACACGAATGAAAATGTTAGATTGAGATATATGAGAGTTAATGATCACGGCATAGAATCTGTAGTAAATATTGATAGGTGTCATCATCATCATCAGCCTGTGTCAGTCCACTGCTGGACATAGGACATAGGATTGATTCCATTGATCAGTGTACGGTGTTAAAACCATTTTTTTATAATTTAACCAGCGTCCCATATAGACAAGCAAAATTTTTAACTACGTACAATATAAGACAGTATTAGCGCAGAATGACACTTCACAACTGATGCCTAATTGGAATCACTTAGTTAACTGAAGTCGATGCATCATCAGCCGTTGTTAATCCACTGCTGGACATAGGCCTCCCGTAATACACCCTTATCCATTAGGGGGTTTGGACCGTATCCCACCACGCTGGTCCAATGCGGGTGGTCGATAGTAATGGTTAAGTAAATCTAGTGTTAACAATAGACGTATAACAGTACCATACGTCCGACACCACATCGTTGTTCAATAAGTCAGCTGGCTTAGAACCCGAAAAATAGATATCTAATTTCTATGGATATAACTTCGGTGCATTCTATTTAAAAAGCAGTTTGTAAAGCCATTATTAACACTCGTCCCAAACTAAAAGATAAAAATACTTTTTACAAAAACGGATTTCTAAAAACGAACGAATAAATGTCATAGAAATGGTTCGAACTCCGCTCCACCCGCGAAGCCAATGTGTCCTACAGTTGACACCGGCTGTCGGAAACTTCTAGAAATATTCGAACACCGAAAAATAAATAACTACCTCGTAACTATCATCAGCATGAACGTTAATTATGAGTTATTAAACTACTTTAGAACCTAATCAAATCCACTTTTAAACCGCACTATTAACAATTAGAATTATGACATAATGTTATAATTGGGCTATAAATTTAAATATATAATATATCATAAGTATAGAAATATTTACATAATTCTAGAAATGTTTTTCAAGTATCGCGTATATCAATAATATACCTTTATATATCTCTATTGTATATTCTTTAACTCACTTTACGGATTTTATCGCGTTTAATTCGATTACTTATTTTCTTGACGTTTCAAACACTTTACACTGTAGTATTCGCGTAAACACAAGAAACTATTATTTTGTAGGTATAAAAATGGTTTTAATACACGTATACACGAGTGGTATACTTTGTAAACACATGCCTTATGTATTGAGTGAGATATTAGCATATACCCTGACATCGTCTAATACGGCTAACGTCGAAATAATTACACGTTGTCAACTCCACACAAATAGAACATACGTACAAGTTGTTGCGAAAGACCTCTACTGGGCCCGTTACATTAATATTCGAGTCTTTGTCCAAAGTTTGAAAGTTAGTAAGCTATTAAATATAATGGGACGACTTGTAACGATGACCGACATTTTGAGTTTATTTACAATACGAAAACAATCTTAAGAATATTATCGTATTTGCTTACAGACTCTTGTAATTCGTGTCTCGTTTCGTTTTATTGAAAAAAAAGTATAAAACAATAGGCAACTTTGAATATAAAACTTTTAAGACATATTTAGTCTTATACAAATCAAAGCATCTTTAAGCATTCATCTTTTTTTTTTTATTTCAAATCTTCCTTTCAGTATGGATCTCGCTGCAAACAAAAACAATGGGAGATTATAAAAACGGGAGCGAACAAAACGGAAAGTTAATGTTAATGAAAAAAGTTTGCTCAATATAAGTACTTAAATGTAAACGAAATCGGAAAAACGGAACGGTACAAAGTTGCAAGAACGAATCTAAAAACGGAACGGGCACGATAGTGAATTAAAAAAAGACAAAAAACATAACCTCCGCCATGTTTATAAAAGCGAGGGAAAACGAAATAAGCACACGAATGGGAAAGCATGCCGTCGAGCAAGTTCAATTACGGCCTAAGCGAGATTGCATTACGCGTATTATCCAATTTTCCGTATTAGTGCGTGCCATTAACATGGTGCGTTGAACCGGTGCTAAGCGAGTTTTTTAAGGAAAACAAACACTAAGAGTCATTCGGTATTACTCAGAGAGTGACTGCGTTGTGCCGAGATTGGAATCACAATTTCCGGTGATGCCAACATAAGCGCAGTTTGGGATTATCTCACAATCCCTTGAAAAGATTCCTCCGGGAAAAAGCTATTTTTTCAACTAAATATGTAATTGAACTCGCGAAAAGATTAACTTTTAACAAAGCGCCTCGACAACACAAATAAATATTCAAACGACTTTTACGGCGCGAATGACATCATCGGCCAAATAGCAGGTGAGCGACTCGGAAAATGTTACCAGGAGCGCATAAGCAGCGAGGTCGACATATCTAATGGCAATGTTTTGAAGCGTAGATGGTGACGTCATCGACAGCCGCCATTTTATAATGAAAGTCATTTTAAACTATATAACAAATATTATTACTGCCTCTGGACTTTAGCCTTGATAACACAGTCAACGTCCGTTATCAAAGTACCAGGAGTTTTTTTATGAATGTACCGTTTGCTCGATTACGTCATCAGGTTATGTACCTATGTCGCCAAGTTTTAGCACAAGGAGAGCATAAACAACGAAGCAGCTATTGTAGCGAATGCACGGAACACAATAACGGCAATATTGGCCGAGCGCAGCTTGCATACCGCGGCGAGGGAAGCAATGGTTAGACGAACCTCGCAAGGAATGCGATCTGACTGGACCCAGTCGATTGCCTATCGGTAATTGAAGTATAAGGAAAAGGCTGTACAGATTTACTTTAAGACCTTAAATCTTCAATGTTTTTTGTATCAGATTTAAAGCTTTGTAACTGAAACGCTATAATCGTATGACTTAAATAACGACTTAAACAGCTGGTATTATATTTTGTTCTGCGTCAAATTACTAAAAACGTTTCATACATGGTGTGAATATCTACGATCACACACCTCAAGTGATATTCAAAAAACATATTGAGAAACCAACGATCAGAATTATAATAGCTATGAGCTTCAATAAAAATTTGAGAAGACGCCCATTTCAACAGAAGTCATAAACGTAATGTGGTTTGAGTTTTTGTAGTAATATTTGTTTTTTAAATAATCGTTCTGGCAACTATGCTTATATATAGTATTAAGACGAATGTTCTTGTAATTCTTAGAAAGCACACAATTGCAGGTATTGATGTCAACTGTAAAATTCATTGTAAAGGCATTTGAATGAGAGCCGTTAAGAAATTTTATAAAGATATAAGTTAAAACTAATCTGAGTGACTAAAGAGAAATAGATGAAGTTAGATACCAAAAATGTTTTATTTGTATTGATAGAAGCTGACCTGTATAATTACCTTGCACATGATAAATCTATACGGGTCGAAGATTTCCATACAATTCCATATAGCAGCCTAGAGTGATGATCCATAAAATAATGCCATTTAATATTCAAAGAATTCCTAAGTAAGCAACAATAAAGTTATTTAGATCAACTAAATTAGAAGAAAAAAGGTATTAAGCAAGCTAAATTATTTAAATCTTAAATACAAGTCATAAAATACAAGCGTACTTCTGTACCTTCACTTACGTTACATATTGAACAACGCTATAAATAAAATAAAGCTGAATATATTTCCGTGACATTTCATAACAGTGCATTAAGTAGTGTTGGCATGAAAGAGTAATAAAAATCCATTTCCGATGTAGGTTTCACTTTTAACATCTCGGATTTATGTTAGTTACTCAATTCATCCTTAGAATGCAGTTCACCCTTAGGGTTGTGGAGGTCAGATGCCAGTGGCTCTGCGTAAAAACTGTTATTCAGGTAAATCTGGATGGATAAGAAGCCGACCCCATGATAATTTGGGAAAATGGCTAGGTGAAAGCATGTAAGTTAGTTACTTTCCTAACATATTACGTAATCGGGAATTTAAATATGTAAAATATACGCGATAAAATCGGTAAAAAGTCATTTTATTTAATAATGAGTTTATAGCATTAGAATAGCAAATAAACCAAGACCTAGGAAACTCTCTTATCGTATCACGAAACAAGAGCCGATTTAAGAATACACGAATATTAAAGACGCTCCTAACAACGTAAACTTCACAGTGAGACATCAAAATCCGAAAGCTGCTGGATTTTTTACTGGAGTACGGCATTTCAATATAAAATTTTATCCCCGCACTTTTATTTGGCATTTAAATATACGTACTTCGTGTCCGCCGCATTTACGTTTGTATTTGCATTGCACATTTATATGATAAGTATGATTATATTATTTTATTGAACTTTATAAGTGTACTATTATATTTTATTATTCAAGAAGCTCGATCTAAAAGGGAAGTCTTTTAAATTACGGGATGACCGAATAAATCTTTTAATATTAACAAAAGAGTAATGAGACTTCATGATAATTCGAAAAAATTGTCTAAAAGGATAAATTTGAATATCCTTTGAATAAGTAATAAGCTCCGTTAGAATTGAACCAATGACTTAACTTAATTTACTTAGCTTTATAGAGGTACTTCAGCTTAAAATCAGTAACTTACCAGCGCGATATTATAAATATACTCGTGAACAATAATGCCTTGTATAAAAGTTAAAATTTTGGTTATAAAACTGTAATAAAATAACTTACTTAAATGGGAACATTTAAACATACAAATTTTTATTATTTACCTGATTTATTATAAGAATAATGCCACAGGTGATTTTAATATTTATTACGAATATTGCGGACTTCCTACTTTAAGTATAATAGACGTACGACAACCAAATGTTCTCGACCATTTAGTCATTTTTAGTGGTCATGGTTAGGAGACAACTGGCAGGTCATTTAATACATATTGACTCGTAAAAATCTTGAAATATATCGGTATAAGAATTTAAAACACCCACCAACCCGCATTGGACCAGCGTGGTGGGATATGGTACAAAACCTCTGATGGATAGGGGTGTATTAGGGGAGGCCTATGTCCAGCATATCACAGGTTGATGGTGATGATGATGAAAAATTTAAATGACATTAAAAATTAAAATAAATTAGTAATTTAAAAAATTCGTAAATTATCAAGCTTGTTTATTCAAAATAATACTTTTAAAATTCTTGTATGATGTAAGTATCTATTACAACTTAACAATATTTGTTCGAAAAGGAAAGCCATTTGACAATTAGCATATGGAACACGTATCAGCGCGTGACAATCGTTCCTTATAACAATATGGCGGCTGTAATTATAAGTTTGGTAACAAATAACGAAGCAGACATGATAGTATTAAGGGCCGGGACAAAATGTTCTAATGCGTAACTAAGATCTATCTAATTGGGTTAAAGCCAGCATTCAGGTCTCGCTCTGAGCAATTATTATTTGCGAATCGTTGAATTATTATTTATACCTCTTCGGTTCTAATTAAGTATGCCACAACTGCGTACATTATTACAGTGTGTAATTGCTTAAGGAATATTTTAGCGATATCTCCGAGATTGTAAACTTGGTTAAAATAAATAGGTTTGAACGTACACTTGCGGAATTAATGTTGAGAAATTGATTTTGAACAAGATAATGCTGTGGGAGAAAATGTATGCCAGCATTTTTCAAAGATTTATTGGCACTCTTTTAGTGTTGTTCGACTATATGAGGAGATTTACCTGAAACAATTATTAATAACCCTCATGACACGAAAAAGTTCGAAACTAAACATATTTTTTAAGACGTTATAATGACGGTATGCACAACTTTTATTTACAGATATATTTTCGTCCGGCAAATTTAATTTATACAATATACTAGCGACCCGCCCCTACTTCGCAAGGGAGCTATGCTCATAGAAAATATACATACAATATTAAGCATGTGTTATACATATAAACCTTCCTTTTGAATCATTCTATCTAATAAAAAAAACATCAAAATCCTTTATGTGGTTTGAAGGATTAAAGCATACATAGGGATATAGAGACAGAGTGAGCGACTTTGTTTTATACTATGTAGTGATATGACATGTTTAAATTAAATTGTATTTATATGTAAGCTTATTGTATATAAAATTAAGACCGAGTGAGGTTAGAACGCGTTACTTTATTCCAAATACAAGATGAAATTTAACAGTACAATTATATTTCTTAGAAAACTCCTCGAGCGTGAAACATAAATTCCCGGATTATAATATGATAATACTGCTATTATACAGTTCGCGTAATTTCTAAGATAATAACTTGGGGGCAAGCGTTACTTTTATTTTCCAATTATAATACAGGGCATAACAGACTTTTCGGGGAAAATTTCTTCGGTCCCGAAAAAACAATTAATATTAAGACGCTGAAGCCAATCAGCCTTTTCCGAGTGAAATAAAAAATAACTAAAGAGGTAGCGTGTTTAAGGAAAAAAAGGCGAGAAATGTCTTCGCTTCAGACATATATAAAAGATTGTAATGGTTAGGAGGGATGAAATTTTGGGTATTCTGAGGGACTAGCGTAGAGACGTTACACGATAAAGAAGGTGGAGATAGACGTATATATCTCTCTAATTCAGTATCGAAATACGTCTCGTGAATAATAAAAGTAGTCAAATCAAACAAAAAGTTGCCACTGCCTAGAGTTCCTGTTTCGCAATTTAGCCTAACCAGCAAATGTTTTTTTTTTATGGCATACGCAGACAGTCGAACAGTCGGGCCACCTGATGGGAAGTGGTCACCGACGCCCTAGACATTGGCAATACCAGTGGTATCGCCAACGCGCTGCCTACCGTGAGACACAGGGTGTTAAGTCTCGTTTACCCGGTAAATACGCTGGCTACGGTGCCCTTCAAACCGGAACACAGCAGTGTTTTCACACTACTGCTTCGCGGCAGAAAAAGGCACCGCGGTGGGATCCACCCAGACGGTCTCCTGTAAAAGGGGACCTACCACCGGTAGAAAAAGGGGCCACCGGTATATTTTTTGTACGGTTTATTTTTTAAACTTTATCTAAAAGTCAGCGTCCATATTTCTGGGGCGTCGAATGGGTATATAGTCTGTAGCCAAGACTATTGTTAAAGAACGTTAAATTTACTACTATTTAGATAAGTGTGTGCGGATAGTAAGAACATATATATAGAGTTCATAAAATATCTTGATGATTTATTGCCCGCTTCAAAGTAATTTCGTACGATTTATCGTTAATACGCTATGACCGAGAACATGTTACATAGCTCTTAACACAGACATGTTCAAATAACGTTGAGAAAGTCGATAATTCACGGGGCAACGCGATTTATGGAGTGTTAAATGTATAATCCTTTGATATATTCGATTTTTCAGATACGTCCGTCTTTTACGGTGCATTTCGAATCAATATATTCATATAAATTTTATAATTTATCTTGTTAATGTACATGTTTTACTATAAATTTTATTCCAATCAGAAGTTTTGTTATGTCTATTTGTCTTAACATAGTTAATTTTTTGATCTCGACAACGCTAAAAAGGATTTTACAAAAAAATCAATTAAGTGAGTTTTCTAACCTTAATGAAAGTAACAAACATGACAGTTGAATTAAACGCATGATGTTTTTCGTTAGCTGTACATTTTTAAACCCTGCTTTTCAAGCGTATGTCATAAAATATTTTTAATTGTTTATATTATTGCTTTCATACAGAATTTGTTGTGAGATAATTATTACTAAGCAATGTTAGCATTTCGTTCCTATTCAACTAGATTGTTAAGATAAAAAAGAAGCTTCTGACTTTTTTAAAAAGTATAGTTTTCGAAACTTAACATGTTACGACATTTATCGTCATAACTGTTTATAACATACGACATAATGAATATGAACAACTATCACCGGCGGATTTTTTTAAAAAATGAAAGGAAAACAGGGCAAGCATTAACATAAAAAGGGTATTGTTGCCAGTTCTTTTGTTCGCAGCCTTTTCAAATAATGTTTATAGTTGTTGCAGGCCAACGAATTGGACACTATTGACATTGGCTTTCTTAGAACCGCCGTGCGATAAACAAACTTGAATTAACCTACACGGAATGGCGCGTAAATAAATTATGACCTATGAACGAATGCATTTATTCATAGCGTACAGTAATGTAATTGTGTTATGGTCATTAATATACATAAAGGCGAAACAAAAATATCTTACACAGTAACTATGGTAGTAACCATTGTTATATATTTTTGAAATATTAACAGCAAACGCCAACCTTTTAATTAATTTTATTAGCGGGATGCAATTAAAAAAAAAGTAATATTTTTAATATACTAACACTTTACATTTGCAGAATTAATTTTACCAAAAACGTTTTTGACCTTTTAAATATAATACGTATGCAGAAATTGTTATGCACTAGAAACAGTTATTTAACGAAATATTTGCTGTTTATCAAAATAGAGAGATGTGCCCGAGTTTCTGGACTTTGGCCAAAATAATCAAATAACCGAACGTTTCAATAAACAAGCTTTTTTCTCAGCTTCTATTAGTGTTTGGACAAATACATAATGGGTGATTAGACATTTAAAATCTAAGAAGAAAAAAATAGAATACAGATCATACCATGTTATGTTTGACAGTCATTATTATTTTTAAAATATTAAGATGAAACTTAATGTGAAAATCGCAATTTATTTTTCTAACTAAGCTAAAGTATTAAAAGTTTTTATTTAATTACCAGTTATAACGTTTTATCGCCAAAGATATACACATTTCAGTGCACCTATAAAACTAGTTCGAATAAAGTGACTTCATAAATTACAAGCACTTGTACTTTATGGTTAGTTACGTTTATGGAAATGTTGTGTAATATGTAATAACGTGTGCGACTGCCATTAACCAATGTTTGTACAGATTTCAATATTTGCTTGACGCAATAGCTTCTCTGAGACGTGCCATATTTATTTTTGTAGGTGCTAAATTATTCCGCACACGTATATACCAACATTTTAATTAGGCATCAGTAATGAGCAACGCACAAAAATTCTTTAAAAACTTTTAATGTTCTATTACTGAGCATAAATAAAACCTTATAAATATCAGGAAGTTTTCTATAAACTTTTTAATAATATCTTTATGTGTGAATGTTATCTTTTTATCAATGTTTGCAAACAGATAACCTGTTTGCGGAACATTTGAAACTATTCAACACTAACCTTTCTGCGAATTGCGCCTTTGACTCGCCGTGCACGAGATTAACGTTTCCAATTTAAGACCACATTAGATCCATTCAGTTCACTTTGCAACGTTACACACGACAGGAACGCTCGTTGGGACACATAACATCACATTTTGCACTTGAAACGCCGAATTGTAAACGAAAAAAAAACGAGAACGAGCCGATCCAATTGGCTACGGCGGCGTACTTTGAAGTACACGTGAGCACAGATAATCAAAGTGTATATTTTTTTATCTTAAAGATTTCGTGCGTCGACGACTACGCGCCAATGCAACCGGTAATAAAGTGACGCGTGCTCCTCCGACGCGAGCGGCCGAACGACTGAAGCGGTGTAGGGGATCGAATGGATGGGGGGAGTGAACGCATTCAGCGCATCGCATCGCGTGCGTACGTCCTCGCTAACTGTGGCGGATGAAATGAGTATTATTTGCCGCGATATCTCACTCGCAAATTATTTTCGTTCTCTTTATATGTTAATCTGATTTTGTTCATTAAATTTGTTGTACTATGTATTGTATAGATGATGCTTCACCTTTTAAGTTATGACCAAAGTTAACAATTAACAGAGCACAACCTGTTTGTACTATGTTTATTGTTTACATGGAATCAACTAGTAGGCCGTTTTCCACGCTTATTTCTTAGTAGTGTGAAAACAATGCTGTAATCTTTAAAAAGCTCTATAGGTAGTATAAAAAAAAAAACCATAAACAGCTTTAGCTTTAATTTCTTGTAAGTTTGGCAAATTTTACATTCATGCATTAATTTCTTTTAGTCTTGTGTTATATCTTGTAGGATATTTTTACAAAATGTGGTGGAATTGAGCGAATAACAACAAAATTGCAATAAACAGTTATATCAGCAATGTATTTTATTTCGGGATAGCGTTTTTCAATATTTATTATAATAAAATCAAAGGTTATCGGAATTATTGACTTCTGAATGTAATGAATTATAATGCCGTACGAATAATGTAAGAGCTTTAATATAAAACATTGTACATTAAACATATATCGTAAAATTAAAGTCTACTGAATTGTATAATGGGACGGCGAGTAAAATCCCTTTTATATTAAATGACCCATTTTACATAATAACCAAAGGTAAACGTTTTATAGGTTTATTTTTCACGTCCAGATATTTCGTGCGAGTATCTAGGTTCTTTTAATATTTTGAAAATGCTAATTAAAGATATATTAACCAAGATTAAAGTAAGATATCTAGAAATATACTTAAATCCAGACCCAATTACTGTTACAACTTCTTTTGTTTACACATTTGTATGTATATCCGAATTTAGGATTGCTAGATTTAAAATTAGTTTATTTTAAACAAGAACAATTTATTAAATCTTAAAGTAGCGGAAGTCTTAGGTTTCGATTTATTTAGGAAATTAAACACAGCATGTTTTTATTATTTATATGAATAGCCTTGTTCGTAGTAGGAATCAGTGTCATATAGCTAAGTTTCTGAGGCTAGGTAAAAGTACTTTACGATCATCTGTTGGCAAACTTCAAATACTATTTCCCTGTAATGCTCTTATTTCCTTATTTTCCAAGCTTTTTTATGTTTTTACCAAGGCATAGGAAACTCGGGCCGGTTTTTAAGGGGATAAAAAGTAACACATGGAATTCGTATATATCGTCCTAAGCTTTGTTAGAAAGTTAATATGAAAAAAAAACTAATTTTCTTATTCTTTATAACAGCATAAAATTAAAAAATGGCGGAATATTGTAAACTCCTTTATCGATTAGCTTAATTGTTTGGCTTTAATCATTTTAATGGTTATTACCACGATGACAGACGAGTACTCGGATCACCTAATAGAAAGTGGTGACCGTCGCTCATAGATCGGCAACACCAGGGGTATCACCAAAGCGCTGCCTACTTGAGATATAGGTCTCCATTACCCACAAAGCTGTCAATTATGACAGCTAATATTTATAGATTTTGGCGCGTTTTAAGCTGTCAATCCTTTATTATCTGTGGCAAGGCGGCAAGACTGCGGGAAGGCGGACGATTCCATTAGGAGCGGACCAGCGGAACGTGTATAGTGGCAATTTGCCCTTAACCGTGAAATTGGCAACGCGCGGTCTCTTCGCGTCTGCGGGGAGATGCCGACGCTGCGTTAGATCGCAGATTAAAAAGTTTTAGGCGGGAAAAGTATGCGACGTCAGTTATGTAATTAATATCTGTGACGCTTGCTCTTTTGGCGCCTCGATTAAAAATACACTCATTAAAAAGTGTTGTGTTGTAGAACTTTTGAGATTGTAACTCTTTAAGGTGAAGTTTTTAATTTTAGTATAATAAATAAGAACAAAGCTTTGAAGCTTTTTAATATAATAAATAAAAAAAAACTATTAACAATAACTTCGTATGCTAATATGTCTATGAATTCATGGCTTAAATTAATCAATTTTTATATCACAATTTAGTTACTATTTAACTAGGTATGCTTCAGTAGACTGTTTGATCTATAGATGTTTCTTTGAATATAGACGAGACCACGAGGCCTACTAAGATGGTTTAATAATGGTTGCAATGGCCTTTACCATACCCCATCCATAGAGAAGACAAAATTTATGTAAACAGTGTAATCCATAGCAACAACATGTGACATCATCATCACCATCATTGTCATCAACATCATCATCAGCCTGTGTCAGTCCATTGCAAGACATAGGCCTCCCCTTATGAACGCCTACTACATTAGGGGGTTTTCGACCGTATAAGACTTTTTTACATCTGACGCATATATCATCTTACTTTTTAAACAATTGGGTGATCGGACCAAATTGTACCAACTAGGAACGACTTAGAAAAGTAGTTGAGTCCCCACAGGATTCGAACCCGCGACCTCCGGTTTCTAAAGCACAAGCCCACTGGAACCCAGCAATATTATGCAAAACGCAGCCACGAAAATATCATCGGAAAAAAGAGATGTAAGACTATCTGAACACTAGACTAGAAAATTTCATCAGTCAATAATGACTTTTACCAGCTCCTTTATACTTTGTATCGTATACATTTCGCTGGATGCAATGATTTCTGCTAAAAATATGGTACCCGAAAACATTTAGCGATTTTAATCTATTTCTGGAACGTAGGATAAACTATTATGCAAATTAATTTTTAAAGGAGTTTTTGTGAAGATTTCCTGAGAAATAAATCAATAGTTATAATATATAAGTAAAGTTTTTTCAACAACCGTTCCGATATAACAAAGAGACTGTGTCGGTTGGAATTCGCCGGAAAACTTCCGGAGATGGTCGCTTTTTGTGTTTACTTTTTGATTGATTTATTGATATTAAGAAACTCTGAGAAATCCCCGCACTGTTTTATTATAGATCATGGGACTTACTTTAGTCGAAAGTCAATGTATTTTGTAAAATACCACTTCAACTTTGTTTAAGTAAGATGCGTAAGTATTTGAAAACACTTCTAGCAATTTCATATCACCATGGTAAATACGTTTTAAATAAATTTCGTCCAAATAATAAAATATTATTTATGTAGTATATTATTAAATCACTTTACATCATCAGCCTGTGATAGTCCACTGCTGGACATAGACCTCCCTTGTTACACTCCTATCTATTAGGGGGTTTTTAGACCATACTGATCCAATGCGGGTTGGCGGGTGGACCGATTTTTTACATGCCCATCCGACGCATAGATCATCTTACTTTTCCGACAATTGGGTGATCGCCCCAAATTTCCCTAAACAACTAGGAATCAACAATAAAAATTTGTTGAGTCCCCGCAGGATTCGAACTCACTGCAATGAAACCTGACGGCGGTCAGTACGCTTAGCGTGTCAAAAAATAAATTTAAAACGTAAAACACATGGACTTTACACCCACAAAGTATTGCATGTTATGCTTCGTATGTTAACGTAATAAAGCATAATATACTCACACAAAATATATTTCAGCAAAAACGTAATAAAAATAAGTACACAGCTTTATGCATACTTATACGTTGTGTGCAAGAAAGTTAATAAAAACTTTTTGAATAACAACGGCCCATAGGAGGGCATGCAAAGGCCTTAATACCCTCTGAAAACTGTAGCCTGTTTTCCCATTCGGACGCGTGTACACAGGCTTTGCTACTCTTTAATTACTTCCACAACTAGTGGGTTTTTATAATATTCTCTTTTTATCCTTTTTGTAATGTATAAAAGGATGAAACAACGCGGAGGCGCATAAGTTTTACGCGTTATTACGCTTTTGCTGCGCGATTTTTTTATTAACGGAACTAAATATGTTTTTGAATAACTAAAAATTATGTTTCGTGTCTATTTAATGCCCACAACGATAATTTTTTATAATTTTTGTTTAGTATTTACATAAAGTTGTTATTTTTATTTTCAAGATATAATTAAGGATGGATAAAATGTTTTATGATATAATATGTTGGCGTATTTTCTTTAAAATACTACCTATATATCTGTCTATTGTTTTAAATGTAAATTAAAGGCATCGGCAACCATATGCAACCAGAAGTTTATAAATGAGATATTATTTATATCTGGCGTTAGTTCAAATTTGGTGTTTATCAAATAATAATAAAGTGCTAAATACGTCTATTTAAGTTGCACACGTAAATAATCCAATTTATGAGTAAAATAAATGTTATTAAATAACTTTTTTAACAACGGTTTTTTCTCGTCTTATAACTTAAAATTTAAGAACAAAAACAAAACCATACTTTTATTGCAAAACAACGAGTTCTTTGGGCATTACAGGCATGCATGACATTGAAATTTAAAAACATATCAAATGTCACGCCGCATACGAACCTGTCCACTAACTCGTACGGTCCCATAACACTAATGTACCGTACGTATTACCGGACAAAAGCGTTTCGCTAAAAAGATTTCGCATTTTAAAACGCGCATAGAGGTTTATTTTTTTAAATTCCTTTTTATTTGTTGCACGAATATCTCTCAGCGCTTAAAAGCATCCCCCGCGTTACGTGTATGCACCGAATTAAGTCTCCTTTGTGCCCGTGTTATTCTTAATGAAAGAATTCCTGGACACTAATTGTTATAAGCTTGTAGTGAAATTTAAATACGCCATTTAACCGCCATACCGGCATCGCGTTAAAGGACCGCGTATTGTATTCGTTATATCGTTTTCATTTTTCATTCGCGCGCGGAATGGGAGACGTTATTAAAATGAATATATGAATGCATTTGCTTTTAACCGTTTGAATGGCCCGCGAAAACATTCGTTGGCGCCATTTTTAATATTAGCGTGTTTTGTTAGTGATTATGTCGTGCGATAATTATAAGTGTGAATTTTTAGGTTAATGTTTGAGATTAATAATGTTTCTTTACGTGAATTGTAATGTTATTATTATGCATGTTATGTAATATCGTAATATTCTGAGAGTAAATTTAAAGTATAAATATTTTATAAATTTATTTCGATTTACACTGAATATTACTAAGTCTCGAATAATTAGGATTGTGGTTGGTATAAACAAGATGTAATTAAAGTTATGAGTAATAGGCTGCTTATTGTGTCAATACAAATATGATTCACCGTGGATGATTATGCGGTTTTCTGTGGTCAAATGATGAACTATTATTTTGATACTAATTTAATACCTAAAGCTAATTATTAATTCGGTTGTTTTCTTTTAAATAGTTTTTAATGTAAGAACGGTATTAAAATACAGTGTTTAAATATATTTAAATGGATTCTGTTGATGTATAAGAAAAAAGCAATCACTATTGTATTTGCTCATAAGATATTTGTTACAAATGTCAATAACTGTAAGTAAACTTATATTCTGTGTCACAACACCTGCGGAATAAAAATTTAATATTTTTACAAAAGTTTTATCGCACTTCAAAGGAAAAGACACAGATCCAGCTCACATCATCATCATCATCATCAGTGGTAATCCACTGCTGGACATAGGCCTACCCCACTGCACGCCATCTCTATTAGGGGGTTTTGGACCGTATCCCTCCAACGCGAGTTGGTGGGTGGACCGACATTTTACATGCCCATCCGACGCATGAAACATCTTACTTTCTAGACAATTGGGTAATCGGCCAAAATTGCCCTAACCAACTATGAAACAACAATGACAATTTGTTAAGTCCCCGCAGGATTCGAACCCCCGGTTTCTTAAACCACACGCCCTTACCACTAAGCTACGGAGGCAGTCCAGCTCTACTTACATATAATTTATGAATTACTATATATTATTAAATAAAATTACTATATATGTTTATCTTTCAATCTTCGATATATTTAACAAACAATATTTTTAAATTTTCATACAAAGCCGTATCAAACTCTTGTGTTTAAATCCATTTATTTAATGCACTTAATGTCAACACGAAGTCTTCTTTTTCAGTTGGCATTCGACGAAATGAAATAAAGAGACGACGACCGTATTGCATCAAGATAAAAGAGGTCGATTATCTGACTACTGTAGTATTCAATTGTTTTCAAGATGGAACTAGATTTGTGTCGAAATGATAAATTAAAATGCATTAGATATTGGCGAGTGTTCTTTAATCTATTTTAGAATGTTAAAACCGTTGCAGTTGAGTGTTCCAATGTCTTAACTCAAGTGACCTATGTTTAGGAATTTCTTAAGTTCTCGCTTATTCAGTTTTGTTCAACAATACACTTCAGTACAGATTCCGACCAGAGTGAAGTTAAAAAAGTATGTATTTTAATTATTATATGATATACATAGTATATGTGTTATTTAAGTATCCTTTTATTAAATTAGTGATTAATAATTTGATTTACAATAGTACGAGTCCCCCAATTTAAGTTCGGGTCAATGTGATCTGAACTTTTTGTACTAGATGCCTTTGATCTGCCTTTCGCTAATTCAGACTATCGTCTGATCCAAACATATTGGATACTATTATTAGATATTAACCACGTTTTGTTCTTGACATTGTTTAATAGGATTTATTGAGTAAGTTTCTAAGCAAAATTATGACGTCAAATCAAGACCTTTTAGTCCTGTATTTGACGTAACCCAAGTCGTCCTTTCATGTTTGTCAACTTACCTGCAATCTAACACGCGGATGTCCATTAGTGTCGGTGATTCTTTACAAACATGTGAGAAGTTTTGTCATCTTTTAAAAGAATAAATACTACTTTCGATCGTTTACTTTATTCGGCGGTCTTTAAATGAATAGTATTATTAACGTACTTCTTATTGGTAGTTAAACATTACTATGGTTTTCCTTAGTTCGTTATAGTATGCGTACTCTTCCGCATGACCGTCTAGTAAGTCGGAAAGGAATGCGCTTAGTTTATTTACAAAAATGCTCCGTAGCCTAGTGGTAAGGGCGTGTGCTTTAGAAACCGGAGGTCGGGGGTTCAAATCCTGCGGGGACTCAAAAAAATTTCATGATGTTTGCTAGTTGGTTAGCGTAAAGGGCCGATCAACCAATTGTCAGAAAAGTAATGCGTCGTATAGGCATGTAAAAAGTCGGTCCATCCTTTAACCCGCATTGGACCAGCGTGGTGGAATAAAGTCCAAAACCCTCGAAATGAAGAAGGCTGATGATTAAAGGTTCAGCGTTCATATTCATGAACTGTTTACGTAATAGGTTGCTGTGGGCTATTTATTCACCACTTTGTTTCTATGGGCTTATCTAAATTAGATAAAAATAGAAAGTAAGTAAACAATAAGTACAGTTACCAGACGGTAGCGAAACATAAAACATTTTGACATAAGTTCACTAAAACTAAATTGAAAAAAAAAACAGTAATGTCTTCACAAACGAAGCCTGTTGCCGCTTCGTTAATACGTCTAAATTGAAGTAAATTATTTAATCATAGCCACAGTTTACAAAAGCCAGTCAACGCACAATAGGCGAGCGATATCCAACAAACGTCAGTTCGCCGAGACAATTTGACGCGTCAATCCACACGGCCGCCTAATTGACAGACTACGTAGCGGTAGACGTTGAAATAACGAGTTAATAACTAACGTACACCCGTATCGGTTAATCGGTTTACGTTTTCGGGTATTACACCAATTCTGTATTGTCCAGATACTTGTGCCAGATAGCGTCCTGTAGTCATTAGTAAATGTCTATAAATTTCATTGAAATAACGCCCGTACGCTTCTGGTTTACAGTTTACATTTCAACATGGTGAAATGGGTTAGGCAGCCATAGTATATTGCTTTTATTTGATTTCAATGAACGGGCACCCCTCAGAGTATAAATAATGCATGTTCAATTTTACACGGTCCATGTCCCGACCGAATAAAGATCGATAATAATGCTTGTTTGTTTCATCTTGTCCTGGTAATGTTTTTGTTGTTTTACATAGATATGAATATTACATATTTTAATTAATTTCACGACTTTCAGGATGGTAGTCATTGCTCTGATTGCATTTATCTTGTAGTTTGTAAGAAATTACTGGCCTTTATTAGTATGTACAAACAATTATAATACGGAAACATTTACTGTACTATGTGTATCTGTATTGAAATTAATAAAGTTATTGTGGTAATAGAAATGAGACAGTTTCCTTATTACATTTTGCGTGGAAATGATGACGATCAAATCAAATTTCGACGTCGAATAAAAGGAAATTCGTGGGATAGGAACAATTAATTCTTTCTTTTTTTAAATCTTGAAAGCATAGTTTTAAAAGACGAATTTGTACTTACTGCCGCAGCCATCCATAATATCGGAAAATTTTATAAATAGAATAAATATAAGTAATTAGGCTTTGTTTTGTCATTGCTTTATCACGTAGGATTAATAAACAAGAAAAAAAATAAATAATTCATACATAAAATTTGACAAAACTTCTAATTTAATCCAACATCATAGTTACAACATCAAGAATAAATTTCCTACCCATTTACGTTCGCGGAAACCACACAAGACATGCACTCGATACTGAGACAAAGCGATTCAAAAATAATCGAAAGCGCACTCAATGCGCACAATACAGCACTAAGGACATTCGAAACGCTTGAACGTATGAAATTTTACCATCGCCGAACGCACCAAAGGAATCCACGTGTGCCGGATGTCGAAACAAACGGTACAAAAACCTTAAGCGAGACCTTTTGAGAACTCGCGTAATGGTTATATACGACACATTGTTCAAGCTCATTGCATTATGCAACGTGTCTTGTAAGATTTAGAGTTGAGAATCGTTTATGTCGGCTCGTTGATGGGTTTTCAGACGGTTTATACAGCACTCATTGACGCACTCCGACTAGAACGGGGCTCGTAAAATCGAAACAGAACGCCGATATAAAAGGACTGGCAGATGAATATCGGGATGAGGAAACCGCTATTGTGCTGGAGACACACGCACCCCAAGGATTGACGATAGTTTGGTTTGCCTTTTGGAGTGAATAATAGTGCCTTCTGACTAATTCCAACTATGGCGGCAGATCGGTATGAGAGATCAGCCGTCTGCGAAAGATATTTTAGTTTCCCAGTGCAATTTTTCCAATTATTTCATTATTATTGTTATATATTTTAAACGGAGGATAACAAACACGAGGAGAAAAAGCGAGATATATAGAGACCCGCATTACTCCAATTGACTGGAAAACAGCAAGACAAACGTGATGAACACCGTAGGTTTGAATCCGGTGGTAGGTCCCCTTTTTCAAGGGACCGTCTGGGTGGGTACCACCACGGTGCCTATAAAACACTACTGTGTTCCGATTTGAAGGACACCGTAGCCAGCGTAATTACTGGCTAACCAAGACTTCACATCCTACGTCTCACGGTAGGCAGCGCGTTGGTAATACCTGTATGGCCAAAGTCTATGGGCGTCGGTGACCACTTTCCATCAGGTGGTCCCGACTGCTTGTCTGCCTGCGTATGCAATAAAAAAAAATTCTGTCTTCCGATACGATACGTGGAATGCATTTATTTACAGAAAGTCGAATAAAGCTAAAGAGGCGAAAATTTGGGTATATCGTAGGGGTTCAAAATGGCCGCCCTCCACCAATAACAACACACTCGCTTCTGGTGCCATTAGTGTTTCACAATAGATTTATTCACGTTCATTCCGAGTCTGAATTTGGTAAACTATAGTAATCGATATGTCATGTCCACATATAATACGACATGTCCTAAAATGAAGTGTAAGGCACAACATGTACACTTTTCGTCTCACCAACATCTCCTATTTACCGTAATCAAACCCTTTACCATGCCTTTCAATTTGGGATGTACAATAGTGCTTCCCGAAATAAACGAACAGAGAAATAAAATTTAGGGTGATGAATTTATGCTATATATGTGGTTTATTTTAAACTATTAAATTAGTAAATATATGCAGCGGATGGGCATGTAAACAGTCGTTCCACCCGCCAACCCGCGTTGGCCCAGCGTGGTGGGATACGGTCCATAAACCCTCTAATGGAGAAGGCGTGCATTAAGGGAGACCTATGTCCAGCCTATGATGATGATGACGATGATGTATATATAACAATATAAAGAAATATGTTTAAACATGTTCTGTATTTAATTTTAACATGCAATTATTCACGCAGTTAAAACTATTAGTGTAAGCTCGACTTTAGTTGCAAACCAAAACATATAATTTTGTAAAATTCAATGACATTTCATCATTGAGTAATTTAAATTTCAACCAATAAAATATCCTAACAATAAAACCGTTATCCATCCGCGCGGGCAGTGAATCACTCAAGTAACGGAAGAGCAATGAAAGGGAACACGACAATTTTATTAAAATAATACGAAAAGAAAAAAAACTAAACAAGATAGAGCCGTGAATCCATTCCATCTGCTGTCTCGCGAAATCTTTATAATGGCCCGACTGGATCCGCCGCCATGGAAGTTTCTGGAACTATTAATTCGTTGCGAGTAGACTTAGAAGTTTAAGACAATGAACATTAAAGAACAGAAGCTCGTGCAACTATTCGACTGCCTGTTCAGATTAATTTAGTTATTAATTATTGCATTGTGTCAGAAGTAATGTTGTGTTTATGTGTGGAACATATTGACACAGTCAGGTTATGAGACACTTCTGTTTCTGTTAAAGTTTATTTGTATTTTTTTATATATTCATTTTGTAAAACGCATGGCATAATGCACTTTGTGTGAATCTACCATTCTTAGTTGTGAACATTTACACATAGATTTGATGTATCTATTTATTTTGACACATTTTAAATTACTTAACTGTATTCGAACATACTCAAAAAAAATTAATTAATCAACATAAAATATACCAGGATCAATTTCAAATAATTTTATTAATATTAAAAAGTTCACTTAAATGTAGTTGTATTTTATTTAATAAATTTAAATGTAGTTTAAAGGCTTTACAGCGCTCATAAAATCTAAAACTATTTCATATTTATAGATTGTCCTCTCCAGTGTCCATGGCTCAAAGCCGTGCTATTTGCTAATATTGTTTAACGTATTGATAACCCAGATTCACCTGTCTAAATACAAATAATATAATACAGAGAGCGCACCAGCGTCGTATTTTCCTTAAAGAAAAAAACAAAAGTCCTCCGATATCTTGGATTTCCGGTTCTCATCTCACGTCATGCGAAACTTAGCCTGCGGTTTTGTAGGCGTATCGGATTTCTTCGGTCAAGCCTACTCGATTGCTTTCCATTGGCGAAATTTATTTGCTGCAGAAAATAAAATTGTGGTATTTATGTATTTTTTGTATATTATTTATAATTTATTAAAGTCTTTACGGTACGAAATTATAATTTGCTGTTACTTGTTCTTTACATAATTTATTTAGAGTTAATGATTAAATTGAGCCTAACACGGTTTTTAATTTTTATAAAAGCAGAATTGGGGAATAAAATTATGTTCCGTTTTAGAGGACAGCGTAGCTAGCAGCTTACTGTTCAAAGTTGCGATTAAATTTTTAAAATAAATAAACATTTCGAAACTCTTCATTTTTTCACAATAAAATACAAAACATATTTTACGATGAGGCTACAATTGAACTTTTTTTTTTATTTTATTGCCTACGCAGGCAGACGAGCAGTCGGGCCACCTGATTTGAAGTGGTCACCGACGCCCATAGACATTGGCAATTCTAGTGGTATTACCAACGCGCTGCCTACCGTGAGACATAAGGTGTTTACCCAATAAATACGCTGGCTACGGTGCCCTTGAAACCGGAACACAGCAATGTTTTCACACTACTGCTTTGCGGCAGAAATAGGCACCGGGGTGGTACCTATTCAGATGGTCCCCTGTAAAAAGGGACCTACCACCAGTCGAACATAGAACTTTTCTACTACGTACATAAAAACAAAGCAATATAAGGTGCCTTTATATTATTGTTGTTGCTATTGTAAAATTTTGCATATTAAAAGTACCATTAAATATTCTTATTTACACTGTCAAATATAAACATATTCTGAATTCTTTAAATAGTGAAACTACGTACATTTTTACGTCAAACCCAAAACAATAGCGCCAGTCGACGATTGGTCTTCACATCGGGCGGACGTCGCACCGCAAACGCGTCCGTCGCAACCGAAAATCGGCGAATTATCAACTAAAGTCATTTTAGACCGCATTGTTTGCGCACGGATTCGGCGGCGTGCAATCGGACGGACTGAAAGACGTAATTTCGACTCGCATTTCCCACTAACTCTATTGCTGTTATGGCGCGTATCGGCTATTTGAAGGGATGACGGCGTGGATTGTTTCAACATTAGCATTGGTACAGAATAGCGAATATTTAGGAACGATATCAATTGGAAATCATTTCAGTACTTATATATTAAGAAAGATAAATTATAAGGCGAATGCTGAATATTATAATATACGTCATTTAAAAAGATAAAGATTATACCACTTTTAATTTTATTGCATCATTTCTAGCATCTACAACGTTATTCAGCAATGACATGTGTCAAAAAAAGTTTATTAATTGTAAGAATTTTTCTTATCTGAGCAAGAAGCTAAAAAAAATCAACAATGTACACTGCAATTTTTTTATTGCCTACACAGGCAGACGAGCTGTCGTGCCACCTGTTGGGAAGTGTTCACCGACGCCCTTAGACATCGGCAATGTTAGTGGTATCACCAACGCGCTGCCTACCGTGAGACATAGGGTGTTAAGTCTCGTTTACCTAATAAATACGATGGCTACGGTGCCCTTTAAACCTGAACACAGTTGCGTTTTCACGCTACTGTTTTTCGGCAGCTATAGGCACCGCGGTGGTACCACCAGACGGTCCCCTATAAAAAGGGGACCTACCATCAGCAAATCTTAGTATTTTTTTCTATTTATTGAATATATTTAAAACGCACAGGTCTTGTGCTATTGTAACGTTTTAATTAAATATAGTTCTCGAATGAAAGAGTAACAAATATTCAAACATATAAATTTTCGCATACTTTCAATTGATGTGGATCAAAAAAGAGTAAGTTTAAAAGTATGCATATTAATAATGGTCAGCTATAATTGATTGATCCTTTCAGGTGGTACTATTATTTAAATTCTTTTACCCTGACTTTTAATTGTATTATAAAAATCAATTATTATAAAATAATTTCATTCACTAAGTTGCGCTGCATTTTATAAAATAATTCTAAACTTTAATATATAGTAACTGACGAATCGGAATATGACTACTATTGTTTAATTTTCAGTCAGAAATAGTCTTTGTATATTCAGTACGTACTTTGTTCAAAGGATGTTCAATTTGCATACCGTAAAGTAAATTAAGTACCTGTAAGTTGAAGTAAGTTTGTAACGGAAAGTTATAGTTAATTTTATTTTGCAGTCAACTTGGATAACTGTACTCGCTCTTGCTAGAACATTATTTGCTCAGGTACAATTTTCTACTAAGAACTATAAAAGAAAAGTTCTCTTTTTTGCAATATAGAAACACGTTCAATAGCTTTAACACTTTGTGACATTACAATTTTCTCCCAAAACTAATATTGAGGACTAAACATAATATTAGTATTCGTAATATTAAGTTTCTTTTAAACCTTACATTTTTTTTTGATGAAAAACGCACACATCTTTATACATATTCGTGAAACCTTATTTGGACGTAACAAGTAAGCTAAAAGTAGCTCGTAGAAAATTTCTGCAGTTACTTCAATTCAATACCTAGTGTACCCATAAATAATTACAGTATTGTCGTGTTCAAGGCATATGAAGAAACTTTAGCGACATCCGAATGTTACATAAACTTAACCAAGTTACCGGCTGACCGACAGTTCGGTTCGCCGCAAAGTAGATTGGACAAAGTGCGTCGCTTAACGAGTACGATGGATTTGCAAACACCTCCGTGTGTTTGCATTCATTAAAACTGGTGCCAACTTGCAGTGGCGCAATTGTTTCGCTTTAAATTTATCCTGTAAGGCAGGCTTTAGTTTTGGCTGTACGCGGAATGTTTACAAAGTTGTCAAACCCATGATTTCATTAGTTTTAGAAGCATAGTCGAATTACACAGAACCACATGTAATAACAATTTCAACCTCAAAGTTCAACAAAATCTGGATCAATTAAGCGGAAATAGCAACAGACAACAGCCAGCGAAAACACGTAAGGTCATGATAAATTGTGTACTTTAGTGGTAAAGAATTATTTATTAATTCAATAGTAGTCAGACTTCAGTATGGTCTTGACGTGAGACCATAAATAGTTATAACCATATCGAATCCACCAATTTACGGATTTTCCACGTTAGTTATTTTCGGACTACCACTAATATACCAACTTAGTCTCATCATCCCGCCCGTGATCATGGATGCTGGAAAGAATCCGAAACGTCGGGAATGAATATATATAACTAACGCGAAAAATCCGTAAACTAGTGTATTTTATACGTATAATAATCACGTAAATAAGAGACATAATTAGTTATAACCATACCTAAATATTTATTTATCTAAATTCTTTGTAAACAATAATAATTTAAAATTTATGTTTCTGCAACAATGGCGGTTCTAAAGTTCTTCTCCAGATTTGGACTACTAGACACTACAATCGGATATAATTTTTCATTTGTTGATTGTATGTACGTGTATATAAATACGTCATTTTACATATAAATCCGAATGTAACTAAGAAACAGTATTGGAACACTTTTCTTTTAATGTTTTTTAAATATACACACTGAATTGAAAATGTACCGATCTAGTGGATCAGTTTGTTTAGTGCGCACGTAAAAGTTTGATTATTTATACTGTAGCTCTCTTCCCCCAGGATTCCTTTATGGCTCGGATCACTTCGCTTTGCGAAAGACCTTTTCAAAATTTACAATCAATAAGAGTGTCTTCTACTTCCATTGTGCACTCGACGTTGCATTCTGCTCGCAAACGTGTATTCAGAGATCTGTACGGTGTTTCGCGTGCGGTTGCTTTGGATTTTTATTGTAACAACTGTATTGCTACTGATTTGATTTTATGACAATGTTTTCTACTATGTTTTTGTTAAATATGAATGGTCGCTATATTTTAAATTGCTGTGGTGTATGTTAAGGGGTAGTTACATTGACAGTGTCAGTGCTAGGCAAAGTAGTAGGTTTATAAGTTTCATAATAATTTATTTTGGTGGATGATTTCCAATTGGTATTACTTAATTCCTTGGGTTTTTATTAATTTGATTTATTGCTACCCTGCGACATACAATGCCATATTTCGTTCATATAATAGAATACCTAGTTATCGCTTACTACAAACTGGAACACGGTAGTGACAAGCACAATTCTTATACTATTATACATGAAAGATTTGTTGGTTCGGGTCAGTCTAAATCTGGGTAGCCTAGAGCGGAACAACGAGGTAACAAAATATATATTGTTCATTATTTTTTTAATTGATAAGTTTTGGCTATCATTTGGTCTCGTTTTATTTTTATCATCTTGAGGTTTGTACTTTAATAGTTACTTCAGAAATTAAGAAAATTACGGCGTCAAAAATCTCGTGCAATTAAATTGCAAAACAATGAGCAAATGACAAAATATTTTTGTTTATGTCACAAGATGTGGGAGAAAAAACTATAATATATTACACATTTCACATTATCAGCTTGTGATAGTCCACTGCTAGACATAGGCCTCCCCTAATACACCCCTGTCCATTAGGGGGTTTCGGAAGGTATCCCACCACGCTGGTCCAATGCGAGTTGGTGGGTGGACCGACTTTTTACAAGCCCATCCGACGCATGGATCATCTTACTTTTCAGACAATTGGGTGATCGGCCCAAATTGCCTAACCAACTAGGAAACAACAATGAAAATTTGTTGAGTCCGCAGCATTCGAATCCACGACCTCCGGTTTTTAAAGCACACGCCCATACCACTAGGCTACGGAGTTAATATATGTATATTCACAAGTAATATATTTGAAACCATATATCTGACAAGTAAACGACTATATCAAACTCTAGCCATATTCTAAAGTAGAATATAATGGTTCACTCAAAATTTAGAAGAAAATCTAAAAGTATTTTTTGCACTTCTAAGAGTTTTTCAGAAAACAGTGGGTACAACTCCACACGTAAAATTTTATATATGACTAGCGACCCGCCCCTCCTTCGCACGGTAGCTATGCTAATAATGTAAATGTACCTTCTATATTTAGCATGTGCTATACATATAAACCTTCCTCTTCAATCACTCTATCTATTATAAAAACCACATCAAAATCCGTTGTCCAGTTTAAAAGATTTAAGCATACATAGGGCTATAGGGACGAAGAAAGCGACTTCGTTTTATAGTATGTAGTGATTATGAAAATAAATCAACACTAATAATTAATTGACGACCCGCTTGGCGCAGTGGTTAGTGACCCTGACTGTTGTGCCAAAGGGTGTGGATTCGATTCCCAACGGCGAAAATATTGTGTGATGAACATAGTGTTTTTCTCGTGTCTGGGTGTTTGTATCTATATAATATGTATTTATTTACAAAAGAAAAGTAAGTTTATGTATTTATCAGTTATCTAGTTTCCATAGTACAAGCTTTGCTTAGTTTGGGACTAGATGATGTTGTTTAATTCGTCCAAAAATATTATATTATTTATAAATGATTTCGCTATTTTCTTAATGATGGCAATACATTGCATTTCAATGTCTTTTATTCTAAAACATTTCGAACAAAACATTTATTAGAAAGCACTGTATACACCTACTTATACACCGACCGTACCTCCCGCTATCTCGTATATCGAATTAGGTAAATTAGCCTGTCGCGTTGTCCATTGTGCAAGGCACCAATCAATTCCGGTGCTAACAGGATAAAGTAGAAAATGGATTCTTTTGTTCGATTCAGGTACGGGGGGTTGTAGACAAAATACCAGAGATTTCACAAGGACATCTCACGGTAAAATAAGCTTTAATCGTAAGGAATAGGGCATGCATTAGCTTGTGAATTAGGTCAACGTAAATAGCAGGTATCGTCCCTTTGATTTGTTTCTTAAGGAATTGTAGAATCGACCCGGTATTGCCGGATTGTAAACTTTTTGTTCCCTTCACTTAGTAGCGCCCATTGTTGTTGAGGTTAAAGTAAGACGAAGTGTATTGTTCTCGGTGTAAATAATTCGTATGGTAAGGAGTGTTATCACTTATCCCTAACTAAATATCCTTAATAACTGATTCGCTGGATTGTGGACAGCAAGCGAAGTGAGAAATTGTCTCCTTATCTGCTTAAACGTTTTTGTGAATGAAAGATTTTCTAATGTTCTTAATGCTGTCCTGCCTGAGGCAAATAACGATTAATATTTTAATAGATAAATTATTAATATAATGTTAAAGCTTTATCTAACTAAATTGATGTAACTGCTTATATTTTTGCTGTTATTTAGTAAGTACAATGTTAGAACTTTAAAGTAAAACAACTCCTTTTTAAAGTAGACCTATTTATGAAAGTTTAAGTGTATTCTTTTATTACAGTTTATTTCGTCTTGTTGCTCGTATTTGGATTATTTACATCCTTTGGCCATCTAAGTCATCCTGTTTTATGTATTTTTTTGGTTTAGTATTTAAAACATCACAGTGATCCACTTAAATATCGATACAAGTAATGTTTACTTATATTTAAATTTGTAGGTATGTTTTATGCTAAATTGTGTTAAGTTGTCAAGGAATAACTCCAGCCGATCTCGATAACCTCTTGCCATTATTCAAGTTAGTCACGTTTGCGATGCTGAAGGCTAACATGAAAACTAATGAGGCTGTCCCAGTACAAGTTTTCGCAAACAAAGTATTGTTTTCAAGTACGATGTACATTCTTATGAATAAAATTTGTAGATTAAACATAGACAAAAGATATATTTAAAAATTATGTGAAATATCGTTATTTCAATGAGAACTTACAGTATAACGGTTATATCGTAAACATTACTTAAAAAAATATTCATAATAAATTGAGTTTAAGACTACAATTTTTTAAACACGCCAACTACTTGTGGGCGATATATAAATAAAAAAGTACTGCTTAAATCAAAGTTTACCCAAATTGTCATTTACAAAACACAAATTTTAAAGTAATCTTTCTAAAATTACGAAAAAATTACAATTCGTAAAACACGTTAATTAAAACTAACAATAACGATGTTAATCACATCAACAACTATATTTAACACCGGAAATCTTAACAAAACCAAAGTCGACCAACAAAACACACATATTACCAAACGCGGTATCCCGTTGACAATTAAGTGGGCCCCTCAGTTCGTATGTTGCGAACGTTCCTCTGGGAACGGATGATAGTCAATTTGAGAGGTCGCGTATTTGCATAGGGCAGCCGTGTCCTCCTCGGGTCCTCTGCCTTTGGCTGCGGGCCGTACTACTACCCTATACGGTTTAGCCACGTTTCCATTGCCACGGTAGACACGAGAAACGCCGTCGTTTGTTTTAATATGTTTACGAGTAAAAGTTATTGAATGTAGTAAACAATATAATTAGTCCCATTGCTTACGCGAATATTACTCATTATTGAATAAAAGCACTTTTTAGGGATTAAATCGCTTTATTGTACTGTTTTAATTCCAGACGTTTCGAATACTTTTCAGCCGCCGCGGTTAGTCTACCCAAGGCCAATCCGTCAAAAGTCCTTTTATTCTGTAAACAATATGCTATAGCTATCTCATCTCAAGCTAGAAAATTAACAATGATACCGGTTATATTTTTTTAATTAAATTGAAATATATAGTATTGGTATATTATAAACAACAAAAAAATTGTTTAGAGTAAAATCAATATGATATATACGTGACAACTTCTTTTAGTGAAAGAATGATTGTAACGTGAATATTCATTCGTATAGTAAGAAGAATTAACTCTTTCTCTCTTTCACTTAAGCTGGCCAACTGCGCACGAGTAAGAGACGCTGCTTCTCACATTTTCTTATGGTTACTTAGGAGGATCGTTACGTGAGCGGTGCAGTGACACAGTTTTCGAGAGTACCTCCCTATCTTGAACCAATTTAAAAGACGTTACCACGTCTAAATTAACTACGGTATTTTTGTAGTTGCCAATCGTCATATAACGATTCACTATGATATAAATTATTATGTAACCTCTTATTTCTTTTATTTACGCGATTATTATATATACCAAATGCACTATTTACAGATTTTTCGCGCGAGTTATACATATTTATTGCCGACGTTTCGGACGCTTTCCATCATCCATGATAATCTCTTTTCCTATACAAAGTCCTATTAAAAGCAACTTCATTATTGCTATATAACTATTATTATATTGCTATATACTGTTTCTTATCTTAATTATAGTAAAATAATGAAAACACAATAATAGTTTTATTTCAACTTTGATAATAAATCGATGACCCTTGGGAAGGCCGACTCTATTCAGTGGACTAGTAGCAATATGAAAAGTTGCCTTTGTTTTATTAGCTTGAATAAAAACTACAATTGCTTGTTTAATTATAGAGATAACTGAAATAGATATTAGATAAAACCGATATAGTTCAATTTTTCAAAGGACACCATAGTATTTCATTCGTTTGTTAAAATAACTAGTTACTAAATTAGCCATTAGTTCAAATATTCTGTGCCTCATAAACAAAATAACGTAACAGTAATATAATAGTCATTCTAACTTTTTATCTAGCGTTTATTTTAAAGCTGCTGTAACATAAATTTTAAAGTCCTATACCGTGTAAATTTTTAAGATGAAATAGTTTAAACAAGTAAGATTTAATAGGATTAGGCAAAATTAGCATAGCAACGATTGCTTTGCTTGTTTCCGATATGGTTGCCTATCACGTCCTTTTAGTTGCAAGTAATAACTTGTTATAAATGCTCCCAAAAAACATAGCAACATCGTAATCAACCATTATTTCATAGTACCCTAACCTTTAAGTAACATACAGCTTATCGTAAAGTACACGCCTTTCTTGTCTCTCTTGCTATTTGATAAAATCAATACAACAACAACTAATTTTATTAATAAGGAAGTAGCATTTCTTTATATAATGGGGTAAAACACTTTCTTACATACATAACTTATGAATAGTAAATTTGTTTAGACAGATATTAAAAATTCACCACAAAGATGGGATTATCTGTTATAAAATTCCACCGTCAGTAAAAGGGGCGGAAAGGTTTAAGATTTAACAAACTTGAAGAAAATCCAAACGTTTTTGGTCGTTAAACAAGACAAAGTTAAGTGGCCTTCGGTGAACTATAAAATTGATCGCCACTAACTGAATTATTAAAGCAGCCTGTCGAAGCTTGCTTAATTAATTTTAAAAGTGCCGATCAGACGCTATTGTCGTCCTTAAGTGAATTATTAATTTTTAATCTTATTCGCTGACACTCTGTATAGATGATTTTTGTTCCAGACAAATAATTCTTCAGACGAAATGTTAGTTTAAGTTAAGATTACTTCACCATAATTTACTTTAATACATGTATTGGGAAAATGATGCGACTTTGCAGCAGATAACCCTTAAAAAAATTTTGGTAAAACTAAAATAAATCATACAATTACACTACGAAAGTCAACAATTCGCTGCTTTCCTTATTTAAAAACTTTATATAAATTTTAATTTAATAAATAATCACGCTTTCCGTCAACAGATGATGAATAGTTAATAACAGGTAATTCAAGCTTCGCATAAATTTTGAAATAGAAATATAAGAAAACAAATATATCTGTTACCTCCTTGACCTAGCCGTATTTAGGATGTTTATTTTAGTTAGGTGCAAATTATTTCACATCTGCCTATACAAAACACACAAACAACACAAACCTATAGAAATTTATTATTAATTTAAAATAATTTTAACGTCGCACCTTATTGTTATTTTTTAATTAAACTTTAATATTAATATAAATTATGGTAAATATATGTTAGATTTGACGTGTGTCAACGGGCACGCGCGATAATTCTCGGATTCTACGCCCGGGGCAGAGATCGTGTCGCTGGTATTTCCACCGACCCGCATCACGGCATCACGATTTTATACGGTGAAATTAAATGAACATCGCATTTAATCGGCAGTGGACAATGGCTGATGGTAATTGACGTGAAAACGGCTAAATGACACATTGAGTGATGTACAGGTCGTAACAATAATTAAGTAACGACTTTGTGTTGGTAATGGTCAATAAGTAGTGGGTTCGAATTCAAAATTCTTTATTTAATTTAGAGTCTATATACCACCGGTTCGAAAGTTTTTACCTGTCCAAAGAAGAATCGGCAAGAAACTCTGCGGTCCTCATTATTTTTATAAATTTATATTAGTAATAATTATTATTAAACAATATCTAAATTATTATTATTAGGTATCAATATTCTAGCGGTTTATATATTGCATTTGCTTTACAAAACGAAAATATTGGGTTCGTATCCAAAAGTTTGGGTTATGTTCACTTTTTGGTCCGTTAAGGAAATATGGGCTGATGACTCTATAGCTTAAATGTGATAAGGTCCATGCATTAGAAGGTGTTTTAAAGTTACAACGTATCTCTACGTTTGTGAATATCAGATGTCAGTACCTCTGCACATATACTTAAAACTGTGAAATAATTAGTAGGAAGAAAAATATTAACGTTGATCTTAATTGACACCTGCTTGAATCATTACTACTCAACCCAAACAGTCACTTTCTGAAAGTAAAGTCACTTTTAACACAACTTTCAAACCGAAATCATGAAATAATAGTGGACCGATACCTAATCTATAATTATTTTAAGTGTTAATGGAAGAGCGTCAACTGTTTACCATTTTTTTTTAATTTTATGTCTTTTAAGTCTTGTTTGTTAAACTGCTAACAGTTCAACAGACCAGAGAAGGACGTTGTGAAAGACCTGCAAAGCAGTATTGATAATATGCCCGAAGCATTGTAACGGTAATGCGACGGGTCCGCAATTCTGGATATGGTTTAAGGCGCTAATCGTGAGATGGCCTGATCCCCAACGAATACAGATAGGCCCCTTATAAGGGTAGCCGTAATCGGTTAACTGTTATGCACATTGCACGTTTCGTAAGCTGTGCGGCATTCGAATGTTAGTTATCTTGATGATTCTTATAACATCTGACAGATATAGATAGCTGTACTAACGACATCAAGTATTAAATGTATGTAATACTCGTGTATTACAATAATAATACTTAATTTTATGCAGATTAATTACCTACAGTGTACTCGCTTCACCCACCTTGAACAAGTGATTGAACCTACAATTAAGTTTATCAATTGTTTTTACTTTTTTTTATTGGCTAAGCAGGTAGACGAACAGTAGAACCAACTGATGGAAATTGGTCCCAGCGCCCATAGACACGGGCAATATCAGTGCTATCTCCAACACGCTACCTACCGTGAGTCATAGCATGATAAGTCTCGTATACCCAGAAATTAAGCTGGCTACGGCGCCTTTAAAACCGGAACATAGAAATGTTTTCATACTACTGCTTTGCGTCAGAAATAGCCACCGCGATGGCACTGACCCGACGGTCTTCTGCAAGAAGAGGAGGAGGGACTTACAAATATCATATGCTTTTATATTAAAATATTTTTTGTTTTTCATATATACAAAAACATACAAACGATAAAAGTTATGTGCGAGTTTAAAGCAATCTGTTTCGCGAAGACGTACGTAAAGAAAAAATAAAATGCAACATAAACATCCTTCTATGTTGGATCCATATTAATCCGGTACGTTTGCTCCCGAACCCCGCGCGTCAAACTTTATTGCACGGATACAGATTGGAATGAGTTCAATCTTCAAATTGTTTACATTAAATTGGACTTCTTTTCTCTTCGTTTTATTCCGCTCATTCGTGCTGTATTTGGAATATTGGTACTTAATCCAAGAAACCGTATTCTTATTGCAGTTCATGTAATAGTTATAAAAAACACAATTGTTTTTTTTTACGCAAATAATGTAACATATACATATCATGTAACTTTGCCTTTAGCTTATTTAGTTGGTAGCGTGAACTTTAAAATAATTCTTTATAACATTTTTTTGTATTTTAAGCTGTTCAGGTCTTTTTAAAAATTTCAAAGTGTTACCCAATATATTACATTACGAACGACAAAGTTATTTATAAGACTAAACCAAAACAAATGGGACCGGTGCGTTTGATATAAACTTTGACAATTCGGCTAAAGAGCCTTAAGTGCGGTCGATGCAATACAACTTGTGCATTTGACCTATTGTATGTATGCTCTCGTAAATAACGATAGCAATCTCTTTCAAACTATAATACGGGTGTCTCTGATAATTACTGCCATAACTCACACGCTCACTGCTTATGAATTCTCGAAGCAATGTAATCTTAAAGGTAGAATACAAATTATATTACAATTACAAATTTGCTCTGAAAATTTATTCATCGATTGTTATCGTCCGTTAGAATCCATAGTCGAATAGTTGATATAGTACTAGATCAAGATACTGAGTCAATAAATAAGGATACGCATGTACTATTTTTACCCATTTTTGGGTTTCTATTTGTAACTTAATTATTTTTTGGTTTAATAATGTGGTAGCTTTTAAGTTTAAGCCATCTAAAAAGAATATCGCACATCATATAAATAGTACATTTCATGTAATTGCTAATAATAAACCATTCCTACCCTGCCATAAACTGCGAAGCATCATCAAGTGCCGGGAAAAATGAGTCGATTGATTCAGGTTTCCCTCAACTTCGTGGAAATCTACTGATCAATCTAAATGCTTATCGGTGACACTGCCAGTTACTGATCAATTAACATAAGTTACGTCTTGTTTGCCCAGTAAATACGCTGGCTATGGTGCCCCTAACGGATACATTGTTGGAACACCGTAAACACTGCTGCTTTTCCGCAGATAGAGGCATCGCGGTGGTACCATATCAGAGGGCCCCCGGTGGAAAGAGGATTTACAACCTCTAGGTATATTTAACTACATGGATATTTTACCGATTAGTGTGTAAATCACCTTTGGATGTATTTTTCGATAATAATAGATCTCAAACCAAAACAGAGCAATAAAATTACCATACGACGCGATTCAAACATTGTAATAATGTAGCGGTTTAAAACAAACCAATGATGTAAATGAACTTTATACCAAAGTAAATTAATGACTACTAGTTTATTTGTTAAAACATTTTAAATAAACGAATTGCAATGTTATAAAGTTACTATTTTTTTAAGGAAATATTAATAGTTTTCTATTTGGGTCGGTTTTTTTTAAAACCTTCAATCAAAGATAGCCAACGTCTATGTATATCTTATACAGAGATTTGGGCCGTTAAATTTTATATTTTACAGGCAAAATGTGCACGTGTTCAAATTAACGTTTTTCTAATGTTGTATCTATACTTTGAAGTTAAGCCATTTTTATGGTTAAATTTCTTCTGCCTCAGCCTGCGTTTAATCTCATATAGAGTGTGAAATTTTATGGCGCAACGTAGGCTTTAATACGGATATTTTAGTATCTCAACGTCACGTCGCCGGTATTAGATGCTAATAAGGAGAGACGTTTGCTTTCCATATCGCCATAGGAGCGATACGAAAGTGGCATATGAAGTTAAATCTTTGCTATGAAACAATTATAAATATATGTATAGTGAACTAATCTATCAAGCATTTGACCAACCCTGTCTTCTTTGCTTTTAATAAGAAAAATGCATCGTATTATGAATTTAGAATGCTTCTATTAGGTTTAACTTGGCCAGAACTATATTTTTGCAGTAGATTTAATTGTATTTCGCAGTGCGTAATATTTTTCTTGTTCAACCTTTGTTTAATGTTTTTACGTTATTTTAAAATATAAGCTCCGACGGTATCTCTAAATGTAATCATGAAGTTATATGCTTTAATACACCCAAATATATAAATTGATTTCAAAACAAATGGAAATCTCATTTAATTAAACTAAATTATTTATCAAACAACGTATTTTATTGTCTCACTATACTAAAAAAGCGTTAAAATTGTTTTCCGACTTCACAAGTCATATATATTTAATCTCTATAATTTTGATATTTCTGATGGACACATTAAACATTATTGTCTCATTCATTGTCCTATGCAGATTGCAAATTTTGCCTCGCTTGACTTCTCAATAAATAAATTATTAACAACAATGGGCATAATCGAGTAGTAACATTATGCGAGCTAGAGTTCTTTTTGGGTCATACCTGGTTCAAGTACTGTATTTAATGTTGTGATTGATTTAGGTATACGATTATATTACTAATTATTTACATAAATTTTGACTATTCGTTTAAGACTCTACACTGCTCGGTCGATGCGACACAACTTGTGCATTCGACCCAGTTGTACGCTCTCGTAAATAACGATAACAATCTTTTTCATGCCATTGGTGTCTTTGGATAATTGTTGCAATAATTCATTCGCTCACTGAATAAGCAATATATTCTCGAATATAATAACCAATTGTACGTTCGCTCCGAAAACCAATTAGTTATTGTGGGCGGTTATTGATATTGTGAATGGACGTTGTAGAGTGAAATGCAATTGTACATATTTAGAATTTATTTTATTTATTATTTAACTCATTATATTTAACTAGCTAGAAATTACAAAATAGAAGTCTAAGTTTAGCTTAACGGTTAATTTGGGATAAATTAGTTTATATGTTTGATTAAATTTAATCAAATTTTTAATTTTAAATTTATTTGATAAAAGACTAATTGATTTCTAATTAAATAATGAAACTGACGCGAAGAATATGAATGACTATTTTTAATGCGATTTTTACTTTTTGTTCCTCATGCAAAGACTTATACTTGATAAATATAAAATCTGGAAAACTGTGACCATATTTTATCGCATGTAATCACTTTGCAATTATTTCAAATTTTATCTGACATTCCAATGTTCCCATGGACCCTGGAAAAGGTCTGAAAAGTCGGGTATGATTCGGGAATGATGATGAAGAAACAGGATAAAACTGTATTATTCATCGTGCGCTTATTTTGTTAAATTATTTCGGACGTTACAGACTTTCTGCAGTGTTAGAATTCCGTGAAGACAAGATATTAAATGAAAATTATATATATAATAATTTTTGTACTTAAAACTGGTCAAAATTTTATTTTTAAACAGGATTTAATTTTAATCTGGGTCACATTCGTGGTAAATTTTATTATAGAATTGGCGCGAATGCGTAAATGACTCTTTCTAGTTTAGTTTCTTAACCTGCGAATACAGTATGAATTCAGGTTAGTGAGATATAATTATTGTGATAACTTTGTTTTATTTAGTATAATTTCCCGCTTAATTAATAAAATTAGATTTTTTAAAGTATCGATTTACTTTTGCTCTTTGGCTTTACGGTCGTCTAAATTTAATATAAACTCAAAAATTTCATGGCGACGGTGCCTAGGCATGCATGTGAATATTTGAGCACCTCAAACTAACGTCTCCAATATTAGACGCTGATAATGAGAGAGACGTTTACTTTTCATCTCGCCACCGCACGAGCGTGGCATATGAAAAATTTATTGCACCGGCTTAAATATGAACCGGATCTGTGCATGACGAGCCGCATATTTATCGTCCTGAGAAAATATCACTTTTTCTTCCATGCGACTACTCTCTGAAACAGTTATCGTTTTATCATGTATATATGATGTCCTATAACGGTACTTGTAGGTATATGCTTATTTCACCGGTGGTAGATTTTTTAATTGGTGTTTTGCTTAGTACTATTATATTAGACTTTTTTTCAGCGTTGTTTAATTTTACTTAAAATCTAATTCAAAAAGGTTGCGATAGAAAACCCCCTAATGGATGCTGTGTGCGTTAAGGGAGACCTATATCTAGCAGTGGATTAATACATGCTGATTATGTGATGAGCGGTAGAATGTAGCGATAAAGTAAACCAAGTTTTTATTATTTATTTTATTAGAAAAAATATCTCGGTACTCTACAGTAGGAAAACAGATGACTGACAATTTTTTGTAAGTTTACTTTTGTTTTTGAACATAAATATTTAATTAAATAAAATGACTTTACGGATTTTATCGCTTTTATTTTATATTTTTAAATTCCCGACGTTTCGAACACTTTCCAGCGGCCGTGGTCACGGGGAAGACTGAGATGTCATACGTCTTGTTGCCAGTGCTGAAGCGGGTTTCAGATCTTAATTGTGATTAATTATTTTAGTCTGTACTCCGACCTATGCAAAATGAACTGGTTTTATCATTAAAGCCAGCAGTGGTATAATGGTTTGGGTGATTTAAAATATGGTCACATACTGCCCAAACCATAACGTCAGATTTTATCGGCCACAAATCCTTGCTAAAGAACACCGAATCCTACCGGATGATCCGTGAGACTATTGAGATTAGAAAACATCCAAATTTCAATAGAGAAGATGGTCGGGTTCTACCACCTGCTTGGGACCCCATAATTAATAATTAAAATCTAACCCCAAGCATAATACCACTGCTGACTTTAATGATAAAACCAGTTCATATTGCATAGGTCGGAGTACAGACTAAAAACAATTAATTACAATTAAGATCTGAAAACCCCGCTGCATATTCGTGTGAACAGTAGAAATAGTTATAATATAATGGATGGGAACTCGAATGCACTAAAAAGAAATTTTGTTTATACCGCAATATTCGTCCCGTAGCTAGAATCAAAACCACATTATTGACGCAATGGTCAGGGTGATTTGTAACATCACAATGCCAAACGGATCGTTAAAAACATTATCGCAAGTATATCTAATCACAACCTTTTATCAAAATTTTTATAAAATTGAATTTTCGAGCAAACATCGTACGTCATTGACTGTTGTAATGAAGCGTTAATATTATTTTCACAACTCGTCGAATATTTAAATTGTCGTCAAATATTTAAATTCGTTAATTCCCTTGATTTCGTTGGACACAATGAAAATAAATTAATTTAGACAGTTTACACGAACTGCGGTCGTTTCTATAACCACTAGGATTTATAATATGGATTATATTTCATATATACAATCAACACAATTCGTTGTCAATGCATTGGCATTGTTGTAACAAATGCCAATTGTTAAATCTGTTTAATCGTATAGGGTAAATATGGATGCGTTGCAGAGAATTGTAAAGATCCACAGTGTTGTTAGTCTATCACCGAAGACACACGTTAAAATTTATTTAATTGTGCTACCTTCAATATGCCGTTTTGAATAAACGTAGAACATTAATTTCTCATTGTTTTCTATGCTCGCAAGAAGGTGTCGAGTTTGTTACTTATCAAAATTTTGTAAATACCAAATACAGCGGAATTCATACTACGTCGAATAATAACTGAAATTGCTTCAAGCAATTATTTACTAAAATGCAGTTATCATTTACAATAAATTTTTTAACTTATTTAAGGTTTATATCATAGAAATATATATGGAATTGCTGCTTTTGATGTAAACTGTGACAAATCGGCTAATTTCCTCACTGTGCGATCGAAGCTATGTAACTTGTGCATTTGATCCAATTGTATATTTCATAAAATTGTATTCTCCCTTTCATAATGATTGCAATTTCTTTCAAAATTAACTATTGGTGTCTTTATTTACTGCCATAACTCACACAATCATTGCTTATAAATTTTTGAAGGAATGTAAACCTAAAGATATAACCAATACAAATTTGCTTTGAAAATTAATTCACTAGTTAGTATAGATGTAAGTTAAGAATCAATACGTATATACTATTCTCAATATTTGTGTTTCTATTTGTAAGTTAATTATCTTTGTGTTTTATAATTTTGTAGATTTAAAGGTACAAAACCATGTACCAAAAAGCAGATCCTTTATAATATATATAATTTTTGTTGTTATTTATAAAATGGTAAGTAGGCATCAAATGATCCAGGTTTCTGTTAACTTTGTTAAAATCTGGGAATTCTATGAACGAAAAGGGTCTATTTACTTAGTAATCAATTCGGTAATTGTCTTACATTTGCGCATATGGTATATGTGGTCTGACAAATGTGGTATCGAAACACAAGAAAGTTTCGAGTGATAATACTTCTTTAAGGTCCAAGAGAAATTTTCGTATATGGTTACACATCACATCATCAGCCTTTGTTAGTCCACTGCTGGACATAGGCCTCCTCTAATACACCCTATCCATTAGGGGGTTTGGACCGTATCCCACCACGCTGGTCCAATGCGGGTTGGTGGGTGGACCGACTTTTTTACATGCCCATCCGACGCATGGATCATCTTACTTTTCAGACAATTGGGTGATCGGCCCAAATTGCCCTAACCAACTAGGAAACAACAATGAAAATTTGTTGCGTCCCCGCAGGATTCGAACCCACGACCTCCGGTTTCTAAACCGGACCACTAGGCTACGGAGGCAGTTATATGGGTAAAGTACATTTAATTTCATGAATTTTCAATTGATTGCTGTAGTGGTTTCCCGTTGATGTATAGTTTGACAGCAATAGATTCAAAACCAAAACAGAGCAATAAATTGATCGGAGGTACGTCACGATTCAAACATTGAAATATTGTTGCGGTTTAAAACAAACCAATTATGTTCATGAACTTCATATCAAAGTAAATTAATGACCACTAACTTATTTTCTAATACATTTTAAACAAACATTTTTCATAGGGAATATTAATAGTTTCCTATTTGAGATGGACGATGTCTATGTATATTTCATTTTCAGTTTGAGGATTTTATACTGTAAAATGGTTGATAACAATGTAAAATAACAAAATCTTAGCCGCAGCAACGCCTGGCTAGTGGCAAGGCCTGCTAGTACTGTATATTTCACAAGCAAAATGTGCATTCTTATCTTATATCTATACTAAATATGTGTTTTGGTTAAATTTCGATTTAAAATAAAATTTGACGCTTTCTTCTGCCCTTGCCTGCCTTTAATAAGATCTATGAGTGAAATTTTATGGCGCAAAGTAGGCTTTAATATGAATATTTAAGTATCATAATGCGTGTCGCCGGTATTAGATGCTAATAAGGAGAGACTTTTGCTTTCGATCACGCCATACAAGCGATATGAGAGTGGCATATGAACTTTGTTGCAGTTCTAAAATTAAGATTTATTGAATGAAATAATTATGCTTCATACGAAACGATAATTAAATCTTACCGTGTACCTAACTCACAAACAATAAACCAACCTTGTATTTTGTTTTCTTTGGTTATAATAAGGAAAATGAGTAGTATGTATTTATAGAATGCTTGCATTAGGTTTAACTTGGCCCGTAGTATATTTGTAAAACATTAGTTTTTCGCAGTGCGTCATATTCTTCTTCTTTGGTTTTTGTTTAACTTTTTTTTGGTTTTTTAAAACTCTAAAGTTCCGACGATACCTGTAAAAGTAATCATGACCTACACGCACACCCAAACACACGAATAGATTTCAGAAAAATTGGCAATATCGTTTATTGCAACGCAGCTTACGTTGCGGTAGGTTTGTGATTATTGTTACGTCCAAAATTACATCTAAACTATTAACAGAAACATGGACAATTAAATTAAGACGCCACACTGCTCACACAGTTTTACGCTCTCGTAAATAATGACAAAAATCTCTTTCATGGCACTGGTGTCTTTTGATAATTGTTGTAAATTTCATTCGCTTACTGAGTAAGCAATATATTCCCGAATATAATAACCAATTGCACGTTCGCCCCGAAAACCAATTAGTTATTGTGTGTGGTTATTGTTATTGTGAATGGACGTTTTAGAGTGCAATGCAAGGATTAATTCTGTTTCTAATATAACATTATAGTATGCCCGAACTAGTAGGTGTCATCCTGATACTATTTAAACTCATTTCGTACGTGACTGGCTAATTGGAATTGCAAAGAAGATTGTATGTATGTATCTGAGCGATAACTTATAATTTAAAATATCTCTGAATTCAGATGGTAAAACATCAATTTTCCAAATTTTTTTTAAGACAATTTAAGATTTTTAGAACTTTATAATAGTCAAAGATGTTAAAATATCTTAATTAAGAAAAGTTATCAAACATATATATATTTGCCTTTTCATCAAATATTTGATATTTGAGCTTAAATTGTATGTTGTGTTGATGATTGAGCGTATAGTGTAATAGCATAAGATCTTTTTAAATTAAAGTTAAGCAAACAACCTTTTTTCCAGCCACTTTAGTTTTAACTTAATATGAAGTCTAAATTATTATGGTGACGGAATCTAGACGTGCATATGCATATTTGAGCATCTCAAAGAAACGTCTCCAATATTAGACGACGATAATGAGAGCGACGTCTGCTTTTCATCTCGGCACCGCACGAGCGTGGCATATGAAAAAATTTATTGCACTGGCTTAAATTTGAACCTGATCTGGACATGACGAGCCGTATTTACCGCCACAAATATATATATATATACATATATATATATTATATTTGTGTGTGTGTCTTGTTATCTTGTATTTTATATAGCGAGTATCGTCCAACTATGTATTCTGCAAATTTTTCCGATAATAATGCTTTGATTCGTGTTCGAATTATTATAGGAAGCTGCAGTTCAGATGTCTAATTACGATTGTTTTTTCTTATTTGTTACAAAAAATCTATTATTACATTTTTTTATTAAAGGTATGGTATTTTTGAAAATATCGAAGAGAATTCCAAAGAGTTAAAATGATGATGACAACTGAACGACTCTTATACTAAAAAAAACATTGATATGGCTCACGTGACCCCGACAACAGCCACGATGTCTCGTACGGACGAGCCGATGCTTAAGACCACTCAACGACCACTATCACACATGCACAACACTTATTACACACGAGGAGAGTTCCGTTCCGGGTAGCGGCTAACAAGGATCTCCCATTCCTATATTTCAGACCCGTCTTTTATTCACGATATCGGACAGACATAACGTCAATATCGAGACTACTTTTCTCTAACTACCAGCATTAGAAATAGTATTCCGACAGTATTTTATTTTATTAACGATTAATCGGTTCTTATTGATCTTACATTTACATTTCGAAACGTAAACAGATACTTAGTTTCCTTAAATTGAATGTTAAAAAGATCTAATGCTATAAAAATTTAAACGTCAAATAATTACATCAAAAAATCGGTATATTTGATAACTCTTCTGAATTAACATATTTTTACATTTATCTTCGTTGACAATATAGTTCTGTAAACCTAAAATGGTTATAAAAAGGTTTTGCGTCCATTGATGTTTTATTTTCTGAATTCGGCAATATACTAAACATAAGACATCATGTCTTCATGAATTAAAATACTAAATTCCGCCGCCTAATATTAATCATCATTTACGCAAAACACCTTTCACTACTTCTCTACTATTTGGATACTCACATGCGATCTTCAATAAATTCCAATTATCAAGTAAATGCCAAGTCAAGTACGAAACGAGTATTAGTTGTATATAGATGAAACACTACCTCGCATATTCATTTAGATTTAATAAAACATTGGTTATATATAGAAAAGAAAATTAAATCAAATCAAAATATGTACCCCTGCATTGCACTCTACAACGTCCATTCACAATAACAATAACCACACACAATAACTAATTGGTTTTCGGGGCGAACGTACAATTGGTTATTATATTCGGGAATATATTGCTTACTCAGTGAGCGAATGAAATATTGCAACAATTATCAAAAGACACCAGTGGCATGGAAGAGATTGTTGTCATTATTTACGAGAGCGTACAACTGGGTCGAATGCACAAGTTGCGTTGCATCGACCGAGCAGTATGGCATCTTAAACTAATTGTCAAAGTCTATATAAATAATTAAAATGTAGACGTATTAATAATAACAAAGTTAAATATAAGACATGAACTAAGTATGACACATAAAATAGAGCTAGCATGCATAATGTTAACACTCAATTATGCCTATTGTTGTTAATATTTATTTATTAAGTCAAGCAAGATAACATTTTATATCTACATGATATTGTGTAGAAGTGAAGGCAGCGCATTAAAGCGCGATTGTAAAAATGTCCTGTAGTCATAGCGGAGACCGCAACGTAGCTTAATTTTCAAATTATATTATTTTCATTGTATCCATCAAAACTATTGAAATTATCTTCATTATTCTTGAGTTTTAATATATGTGACAACGTCAGAAAACAATTTAAACACTTTAGCCCGAAGATAGAATACTTTGTCCTCTCACCTCTCTCATCAGCCTGTATTAGTCCACTGCTTGACATAGGCCTCCCCTAATACACCCCTATCCATCAGGGGGTTTTTGGACCGTATCCCACCACGCTGGTCCAATGCGGGTTGGTGGGTGGACTCGCCTTTTACATGCCCACCTGACCATGGATCACCTTATTTTCAGACAATTGGGTGATCGGCCCAAATTGCCCTAACCAACTAGGAAACAACAATGAAAATTTGTTGTGTCCCGCAGAATCGAACCCACGACCTCCGGTTTCAAAGCACACGCCCATTCCACTAGGCTACGGAGGCAGTTTTTTTTGTCCAGTAAATTTATTTTAATAAAATGAGATTAACATTTGTAACCGGTGGTAGGTCCCTGTTTACAGGGAGACCGTCTGGGTGGAATACCACCGCGGTGCCTATTTCTGCCGCGAAGCAGTGAGTGGTGAAACACTGCTGCGTTCCGGTTTGAAGGGCACCGTAGCCAGCGATTTACTGGGTAAACAAGACTTAACACCCTATGTCTCACGGTGAGGCGCACGTCGGCGATACCACTGGTATTGTCAACGTCTATGGGTGTCGTCTTAGTAGTCTTCCCATCAGGTGGCCCGACTGCTCGTCTGCCTGCGTATGCCATAAAAAAAAAATTGTTGTTAATTTAATTTGTAGTTCATGATTACATTTTTAGATATTGTCGGTGCTTTAGATTTTTAAATATCATAGAAACGTTGAAGAGAGCTTAAACAAGAAAAATATTACGCACTGCAAAAAACAAACAAATATTCTGCGAATGCAGTTCTGGTTAAATTAAACCTAATAGAAGCATCCTATAATACATACGGTGCATTATTCATATCATAAACCAAATAAAGCACAATGCACGGTGGGCTTAATGATTCAGAGTTAAGTACATTGTAAGATTTAACTATCGTTTTATAATATAGCATAATTGTTTCATTGCTAGGATTTAAATTTAAACCTGCTATAAAATTCATCTGGCACTCTCGTATGGCGCGATGGAGAGCAAACGTCTCTCCTTATTAGCATCTAATACCTGTGACGTGACGATAAGTTACTAAAATATTCGCTTTGAAGCTTACTCTACATTAGATTTCATTCAGTGTATTAAGAAAGCTACCCAATTCGCACCATTTTTTTTCTCAAATCAGGTCCTACCTAAAAAGCGGTTTTGGAATAAAAGGACAATATTTGAGCAATGAAAAAAATTACAAAAACTTACTAATTTATAAAATTAAACAATCTTTAGTAAGATAGGTTTTTCTAACATTTGTTAACAAATAGGATAGTGATCATTAATTTACTTTGGTATAGAGTTCATTTACATCATTGTTTTGCTTAAAACCACGACATTATTTCACTGTTTGAATTGCCACATATTTTATTGCTCCGTTTTGGTTTTAAATCTATTATCCTCAAACAATAAATCAAATGGAAATTAACTACTATTATTAAATTATTGTAATAGCAAATATACTTTAACATAAATATATAATATTACCGCAACGGACAACTCCTTTTCCAGCTTAAAAAAAGCACACGCCTCTTTTGTCAATGCCACAATTTGTTGAATTATATCAATATTTTATAGATACCAGTGCCTAAAGTAGTTTTTAACTTCACTTAAAACAATTCAGAGCTGCAAGTATTTAGATGACAACAGTAACAAACTTTTTCAACTTGTCTATCTGAGTTCATCCACACATCCAGTGATAATCAGTCTTTCCAGACTGCCTGGGTCTCGCCTAACCGTGTGTCCGAAGAACTTGAGGACTCTCTGCCTACAGATAATTGAGAGCCGGGTTGATATATTCAACTGTTTGAAGATTGACTCGTTTGTGCGAGAGGGCAGCCTCCTACAAGATTCACTCAGCTCAGGACGCTACGGGAGCTACCTTACAATCATCCATCCAAATGGCGGTTGACAAAAATGACTGGAAAGAAATGGCGGCTACTATAGTCACATCCCTCAGTCATGAGGTTACGACGAAGAATAAGAAAAAGATCTGAGTTCTGTTGTCAATCATAGGATGTACACGAAAATTACAAAAATGTGCTTAAGACATATTACACCGATTTTACAACTTGAGGAATTCATCATAGTGATACCAATAGGTATATAGTACTCAGATCAAATTGGCTTTATCTATACGTTTACATTGCTACGAGAATTCATAAGCAATCCAGTGAGCGTGTGATTTATGGCGGTAGTTATCAAAGATGGCCGTAGTACAGTTTGAAAGAGATTGTTATCGTTATTTACGAGAGCATACACACAATTGCGTGAAATGCACTAGTTATAATGCAACACAATGTCATACATATATATCTAAAGAAATATTCTACTTCAAAAATTCTCAATTTACATTAAAATATATCAACATATGAATGATTGCTTATATCAATTTTAATTTTTATTCGACCACTAATGTATTTAGTATATTAACTATCAACTTAATACTCGAATATCAACACCTTGCTAGCGAGGAAAACAGTGACAAGTTCTGTGCAGCGTGTGATAGAACCACGTACTGGGGATCTTTACAATTATCTGCAGCCTAAAACGAGGACGCAAATTTTTTGGCATTCGTGATAACGATACCAAAGCATTCACAATAAGTTTTGTCAGTTGTATGATCAAAATAAAATGTACATTATAAATTCTACTGGTAATGGACCCGCGACCGCAACATAGTTTGTGTTAATTGTCAAAATTATGTTATTTTCATTGTGTCCAATGGAATCGAGGGAATCAACGAATTTTATGTACGAGCAAACATCGTACGCTATTGACTGTTGCAATGTACCGTTAACATTATTTTCACATCTCATCGCTTATATTTAAATTCGTTAATTCCGTCGATTCCGTCGCACACAATCAAAATAACATTATTTAGACAGTTTACACAAACTGCGGTGCGGTCGCGGGTTTATAACCTCTATGATTTGTAATGAAGATTTTATATCAAACATACAAATAATAAAAATTAAGTGTAATGCTTTTTTATTGTTATAAAAAATGCCAATTGTTCTATGTGTGTTTTCACAAAATTGCGACGGTTTCACGGTCAGTATACGGCTCCATCACCGAAACTGCCTCCACAGCTTAGCGGTATAGGCTTGCGCTTTAAAAATCGGAGGTTGTAGGTACGAATCATATGAGGACTCGACAACTTTTTACTGTTGTTTTCTAATGGTTAGGGCATTGTGGGCTGATCGTACGATTGTGTATAAAATGGCGGTCCTGCGCCTATTCCTCTCCTGTCATGTCGAATGTCCGTCCCATCGGGCTTCGAGTACATAAGAACAGGGGGTGCACCTAAGTTTGCATGTACACATGTGCACTATAATATCTCCAGCCTAATTGGCTGATCTGTAATGTAGATCGGCCGCCGTTGTCGTACTCGATTTGAAAGACATTATTATCACTGAAGACTATAACACTCTAATGTTCTTATAATGCTATCTTCAATACGTTGTTGTACGAAGACTCAGAACAGGCACTTCTCGCTCTTTAATCTTCACTAGCAAAATTATGGTGGTGATGATCAGTTATTATATTTCTACATACCAATACATAAGTTATTCACGAATTAGTTCCATCTTCTAAATAACTGATTGTTGAGCGTTGATTAAAAGTTTTCAAAGATAAAATTATCGTTTATTATAATTTTAACCTAACTTTTGTTGGTCGTAAAAATTATTAGGACGAACGAAAAATAACAAAATGGATTTTTTAGTAAATAATACATTTCATTGATTTTCCTAATTGATAATGTCACAGTGGTATCATTTACTAATTTAATGTTGTGGTTTTGAACAATAAAGCAATAGGATAAATCGTAATACAAATTGAAATAATTATGGCTTGAACTAATTCTTTTATTTATGCGACTTTAATACATAATAAATTCACTTTTTTCGGATTTTATGCGTTTGTTTTTATTCCCGACATTTCGGACTTTTCTATCTCCCATGATAACGGGCGGTTCAAGATGGTATATGTCTAATCAGACGATTTAATATATAATGATAGCTAATTTATTCAACGATCTAGTTTGAGATTGTAAACACTTATGCACATCTCCTTTAATAAATACTGACAACAAAATTTAAATATTGAATAGTTTTATCTTTCAAATATTCAGATCTATTTTTTTTTAATTTATTCTAACTTTGCTAATAATAATGTTTTTACTAGTTTTAGGTAACGATTCTTTAGTATTTTTAACTCGACTGAAATATGACCTGCGCCTGATCAGATCATATTGCGCAAATGTAAATACATAATAGTCTATATAAATATTTTATTGCATTACAGAGAAAAGTAATGAAACGTGTAAAACGTTTTTTTACAACATTTTTACGATTGCCTTATAAAAATAAATAGAAGTAGGGAAAGGAATCGTTTGATTATAGCGTTAGATTATATGTCAGGTGATTTCGAAGTTAGCGTGTCTAGATCGCAGCTCAAATGTTATCACTAGGTATAAAATATTACAGCTGAGACGTAATTTTATTTCTAGTTTTTAACATTATTGTTTAACGTTACAAGTGTTTTAGTGTATTTTTTCAAAGATGATGAAATGATAGCTATGAAATTTTCAAGTTCAATTCCATGTTGACCTGCTGACGAAAGCTGAGTGCTGCATGTGACACTAACGGCGTTGCCTAATACCACGGTCGTTACTCTGCTTTAGCTAAGCTAAAAGGAATTACATTTAATTTACTAAAATATAATAATCATCTGTTATCCACAGATTGACGTTGGATGTCAAGTATAGCGTTAAGTGCGTTATTATTATGAGTTCTAACTCTTAGCCAGTTTTGATTCACTCCTAAAAGAAAATCTTCTTGTATGTTGTGCTAAATTTTCCCATCCTATTCTTGATTCTTTTGTCTATCACCTAATCCTAATCTTTATTAGGCTTGAAAAGCTGTCCGCTTGGTCTTTTCTTAAAACTTTATAGCTAGAATCATTCCTGACAACTTTACAATTGACATTCCTAGTACTTTGTAATAATGGATTCTATACCTTACTACCAATGAGTTCTAAATACTGTATTAAAATTTAAAACAATAAGTTGCAGTAAATTGAAAAAAGTTAGTTAAGTAAGTGATGAAAGTTGCATTTGTTTGAATAACATTAAATAGTCGGATATCATTCAAAATAGCGTTAAAAACTCCGATCTAGGTAAACTAGCTTTCGTAAGGAATAACTTAAATTGTTTGTAAGTTTCCTCCGAACGGCGGGAAATGGCTTTCAAACTTTTAAAAGAGTTTGACTACTTTAAAACATGTGTCGGGAATGACAATGTATGACATGTACGAGGATCGTACTAGAAAAAGGTATAAGTTTTTAAAGGCATATATTTGCGCTGAGAAGAATAAAAATTTAATTAATAAGTCAGAGGAGAACCAAGAAAAACACAAACTTATCGAGAAGGTGATATAAATTGTAAATGGTAACTGATAAAAGCTGACCTGAATTTGCTTTAAAAATGTTTTTATTTTTTGTGCGTATTAATACTTTTACAAGCAATAAACACGCAATTTATAGTGTAGATATAAAATTATTAACAGGATATCAAACTTTTATCAACGTATAAAGCATAATTGTTAGTAACGCAATGAAATATCACCGGTTGGCCGAACAGTTTGCATGCGTCAATTTATTACTCTGCCAGTTTTATTCGTTGTCGTATAGTTTTATGGGCACTACCTTGGTTCTATGTCGTAACACAAATAAAGTGAAGAAAATAAATAATACGTAGAATAGAATTGGCATTTTAAATAAATATTTACTCATAGGACGGATTTTATAGCGTTTATTAACATTTCAACTCCCAACACGTTTCGAACACTTAATAGCAGCCGTGGTCAGAGGACATAACGATGCAAGTAAACCAATGAAAAATGAACTTATATTTCCTTGTGCTATAATTGATGATTGATGGCCTCCTTGTATCCGACAATGGCGACCTCTGCTATTTATTTCTTTGATGAGCCCGAACATGACATGCAAATCCGATTTTGGTTTTAAAAATCCGGTCACACTGCGTACAATAAAGGACTCCTGAAGTGTGTATGTATGGGAGACCTTTAAGGCGGGTTTTCCGAAGCACACGTTTGGTTTCCAGATCTTTAAGACGAGACTCTTCAAACTTCTTAAATCCAGTGAGTAGCAACACGCCATTTCGGCCTCGCATGGGCAAGCTCTTCCCATTTCTCTAGTGCGATCTCGCAGTTACTCAAGTGGCGTTTCAAAACGTCTTTATATCTTAGAAATTCGCCTCCCGGTTTCCTTTTTCTAACACTAAGTTCAGAATAAAACACTGCTTTTGGCAAACGGCGATCATCCATGCGCAGGACGTGCCCAGACCATCTAAGTTGGTATTTTATTTGTGTAGCTTCCATGCCAAGCATGCCAGTGCGCCGCAAAACCTCTGCGTTGGATATATGGTCCTGCCATTTGATCCGAAGGATAGATCGCAAGCATTTAAGGTGAAAGGAGTCCAGCCTTCTAATATCTCTTCTATAAAGACACCAGGATTCGGCAGCATATAGAAGAATTGGCAGAACAATGGCCCTATATACAAAAAGTTTTGTGGTGAGACTTAGGTCATGGCACTTCCAGACACGACGACCTAAACCACCGAAAGCAGCAGCTGCCTTGGCTATGCGCGAAGAAATCTCCAGTGAAAGTGTATTATCATTTTTGATATTGCTCCCAAGGTACCTGGAAACTTCTTCGAGTAGTTTATTATATAAGTATAGCGGTTGGTTGTCGTTGTTCTGGCCTCTAGGAGGCTGCTTTAGAATTTTGGTTTTGAAAACACTTATGCAAAGACCAAATTTAGTGCAAGCAATAGCTAAGGAGTCAAGGCAACTTTGCAATGTTTCCATAGATTCCACCCTTATACACACATCTTCGGCGTAAAGAATTTCGAGCACTGGTTGCTTATATACCTTTGATTTAGCTTTAAAGCGTGATATGATAAAAACGCTTTTGTCGGATCTTACCGATATTTGTAATGGTGCGGTGCACTTGCTGGTGGCTTCATTTATAACTATAGCAAAATAAAATGCAATTAAAGTAGGAGCTAATACACAGCCCTGCTTTACACCACTAGTAACAGGAAAAGGTTCAGAGAATCTTTTTTCGTGTTCGACTTTGGCGGTCATGCCTTCATGAAAGTTTTTAATAATATTTATAAATTTTTGAAGACATCTATACTTTTCTAAGACAACCCAGAGAGCGGCACGAGGGACCCGATCGATCGCCTTTTCCAAGTCAATAAAGCACATGGTTGATGTTGCTCCAAACTTTTCTCCTAGATTTATTCTACTACAAATATGGCATCGACCGCTCCTCTATTTCGACGAAAACCACATTGACTCTCTGGGAGTAGTTTCTCTGCGAGTTTGTTAAGCCGAGAGTTTAAAATATGAATACCCTTCTTGAGAAGACAACAGTGAGATGCACCTATAAGAGGTGTAGTTAGATATATCTCCTTTTCCTTTGTAGAGCATAAGAGCATTACGCCAGTCATACGGAACCATCTTAGTTTCCCATATTGCAATTATCAACTCATATAATTTTCCTGATATATTTCCTTGCCCGTATTTATAAATTTCAGATGGTATATTGTCTGAACCTGCTGATTTGTTATTTTTAAGCTTATGTAGTGCTGGTTTATATTCTACGAAGGTGGGTGGATCTGAGTGGGTGGTTTCACCAATGTCGGTAAGTTCTTGAGCGATTTTATGTATTCTTCGACCAAAGTATTTATGGACGGGTTAGGAACTTCATTAAAATGTTCTGCCTATCGAGCCAAGATCTCGTTCAGGCAGCTTAGTCTACTTTTTCCATCGTGCGAAAATATTGGAGCAGTTTTCTTTAATTTTGGACCAAAAGTCTTTAAGTCTTCATAAAACCTACTCATTTGATAAGAGTCAGCCAGAGGTTGAATTTCTCGCGCTGTATCTGCCCACCATTTGTCCTTTAGCTCACGAACCCTTGCTTGAAGATTACGACGCAACCTCATTAGCTCTGATGTAGAAGATGACGAGTCATTGAACTTGTGACGATATGCTTCTACAAGTTTCATGATTCCAGTATCAGAACTGTCAAACCAATCCTGGTTTTTCTTAGTTGGTTTACCTATGACTGTTGTCTACAGTGCTATAATTAGATCTTATTTATCACTTCATTTAAGTCAAATATTTGGTGATGGCTTGTTTAATTTTTTACTTGTTCGTACGTGACGGGGATAAAATTTGTTGTTTATATTCTTGTCAATTATCCTAGTTATATTTTATATTACTATAGGTACTAAAACTACAAAAAAAATTAAATAAATGTCTTAAACATGTTTAAATTATTTGAACTAATAAAAGCTACTAACACTATTTGTGACTTCATCATCATCGTCATCATCATCATCATAATCAGTCTGTGTTAGTCCACTGTTGGACAAAAGCCTCTCCTAATGTACAAGTTCTCCATTAGGGGATTTTTGGACCGTATCCCACCACGCTGGTCCAGTGCGGGTTGGTGGGTAGAGCGAATTTTTATATGTCAATCCGACGCATGGATCATCTTACTTTTCAGACAATTGGGTGATCGGCCAAAATTGTCCTATCCAACCAGAAAACAACGATAACACAAAGTTGTTTCCCCGCCGGATTCGAACCCACGACCTCCGGTTTATTAAGCATGGGTCAATACCGCCAGACCACGGAGGCGTTTTTCTTAGACATAACAGTATTTATTTTAATTAATAATAATGTGAGTTTTAGAAAGTTAGTATAGAACTACATTATTTTATGATTTTGTGGAAATTTTGTTGTATACTAATTCTACTGCTGCAATTTAAATTCAGGTTTTAAATATTTTAGTTAGCAATCGAAATCATTTAGCATTTAACCATTATGTTACATTATTATTGTAAGGAAAAATAGCATCCAAGATGAGACTCGCCTTATCAAAATGAAATCGAAAATTATTTTGTATCAAGTTGTTTTCGTAAAATTTGTCTGTAATAAAACGTTCGTTCAAACAACGTGCGCTATTGACCATTGTAATGAAGCGTTAACATTGTTTTCACACCTCGTCGCGTGTATTTAAATACGATAATTCCCATGATTTCATCAGGGGCGGTAAAAGCAATATAATTTTGACAGTTTACACAAACGTGGCTGCGGTCGCTCTCTGTGACCACGATGTTTTTTCATGACGATTTAATAATTGTTAATGATTTGATTTTGGCGTTAAAAACGTGACTTTTAGGGTAAGAATACATTAGCATGCACGTTTTAACAATTTATAGCTGTAGAATTAGCGCCTAAAACAAAGTAAACGTATTTTTATTCATCCAGCAAATCTCTCATCTCTCTTATCTATAGTTTTATTATACTGTACGGTCATTTCTTTTTTAATAAATAAAGCGCCGGCTTAAGCAAGGCTTTCAACAGATGGTAAGTGAAACGTGCGCCTATAAAAAACGCAGCGTAAAGCGCCGAAAATAACACAGTATTTTTATTAGTTACGATAGCCCTTCAAACCAGAATGAAGTAATATCTAAACACAACTGCACTGTGGCTGTCAGTTTCCTGCATAAAGGAGACTTACCCTTTAAAACTTACTATTGCTCAGACGAACAAGTTCTTTCAAGATGTTTTCTTCGTAGGATGACATCACGTAGTTGGTAAAGTCATCATCATCATCAGCCTTTGATAGTCCACTGCTAGACATAGGCCTCCCTAATACACCCTATCTATTAGGGGTTTTGGACCGTACCCACCACGCTGGTCCAATGCGGATTGGTGGGTGGACCGACTTTTTACATGCCCATCCGACGCATGGATCATCTTACTTTTCAGACAAATTGCCCTAACCAATTATGAAACAACAATGAAAATTTGTTGTGTCCTCGCAGGAATCGAACCCACGACCTCCGGATTCTAAAGCACACGCCTATACCACTAGGCTACGGAGGCAGTTGGTAAAGTAAACATTGCATTATTTGTTTAATTTAAGTAAGTAACATCGATTAATTTAACTCATTAGTCCTAGTTTAGTACATTTAATTAAATTTTAAAACCGATCCATCCAATTAGATACCATATAGATGATGTAATTTTTTGACTTGTCACAAACCTAAACCAAATTAAATTAGTACTGGATATGTTTATTGATCAAGCTATAGTAAAACAATTCGCAGACAGACGTCAATGTCAGTGCCTCAGAATTGCGTATTTAATAAATCTTTATTCAAGAGTAATTATTTCATTGCACACGTTGAACATTGCATTGGCCCTATAAGTAAAATTCGTAGCGGTTCATTAAAGTTTTTGAGCAAGTTTTAGACTTTTACAATATTCGGTCATGAGTAATATAGATTCATTTGCCGTTTGGATATGCGGCTTTTGCATTTGGTCGAGTTTTATGTCGTGACCCGACAATGAGCTGTTCGTTGGGATATCACTCTATGTAGAAGATCATCATCATCATCATCATCAGCCTGTGATAGTCCACTGCTGGACATAGGCCTCCCTAATACACCATTAGAGAGTTTTGGTCCGTAACCCACCACGCTGGTCCAGTGCGGATTGGTGGGTGGACCGACTTTTTACATGCCCATCCGAAGCATGGATCATCTTACTTTTCAGACAATTGGGTGATCGGCCGAAATTGCCCTAACCAACTAGGAAACAATAATGAAAATTTTTGAGTCCCCGCAGGATTCGAACCCACGACCTCCGGTTTCTAAAGCACACACCTAGGCTACGGAGGCAGTTCTGGCGTTTCCGCCCGGGATCTGCCTGACACGCAGAAGGCCCCCGGTGTGTAGAAGATATTTAAATATATTTATTTTTGTGCTAGCTGTTACTCGAGACTTCATCCGCGTGGAATAGAAGAAATGTTCGCAAGGTGTATCGAATTGAACTCTATAGTATAATATAAATGATGTGGTTTTATTGTATGTGCCCATCATTAGACACAAAGTTTTATGGCTTTTGCTACGATGATGACGAATTTCCATATTGATCTGTACCTAAAAATGAGTGTGCAAATGTATGACTAGTGCGAGCGCTTCTACTGCTAGATAAAAGTTGTTCTGGACAGCGTGAGAAATGTTCTATCGTGTTTTTACGATTGCTCCATAAAGAAAGAACAAAAAAGATCGGAAAAAGGCCTGCTTTTATAGGTTGGACAGTATGCACGGTAATTTCGAAGTTTGCGTGTCTAGGTGCCCTAGCTCCAATGTTATGACATGAAATAAAATGTCGCTATGGAGGAGTAATTTTGTTTATTGCTTTTGATATGTTTGTCATAAAAAACTTTAGTTTTTACGGATGAGTGGTATCCTGGCTGTCAAATACTAAACGACAATCAACTAAAAACAATCTTTTCCTTGGCTTTACATTAGTATTGTAAATGACATATAATCTGGATCGCTTTTTACAGGGGCACGTCTGGGGTGGTACCACTATGGGGCCATTAGTAGTCAACCGCATCATACCTTGTATATTGTCTAGAAAAAAGATGATTGTTCTTTCTTAGTATCAATATCTACCGGTAAACGTACAGATAAAAAAGTTAAAAATCTACCTATTTAGGTGCAGAGCCGTCGTGGGGAATGATTTATATTGCTTATAAGTATCCTCTAGGAAAAGAGATGCTCGAACTACTGATCCCAAAGTAATGGGCTTAAAACTTTCCGATGTACTTTGGAATCTTTAAAACTGGTTTGAGAAGAAAAATTGAAATTATTTTTTTCAATAATGAAAAAATTAACTTTTTATTTTTTATGTATATTATTAACCTTTTTGTTGTCGTATTGGTGAAAAGTATGTATATACGAATTCGTGCTTACTATATATAAACAAACTATATAACTATAAGCAAATCGTTTTATTTCTTCATAGAAATATAACAAATTTTTATACTGCCAATCTAATGCACAAATTTAAAACAAATATACTTTAATTCTTACTTAGGCAATCTGTAACCGCATTGAAATAGCGTGCATTCATAATAGATTTGAATGAAAGACACCAAAAAGGTTTATTGTTAGTCGAACATGGTATAGGAATTAATTTAAATCCTCTTTTATACTTCCATTTATAAGCGTCTCTGATTAGGAAATATACTGAAAGCCCAAAAATAACGATAGGTTTTAGAAGATGAGGTTGTGCTAATTTATATGAATAATTATATTATAAACGACAATATGATTCTATACGCGTTTAATATAGTTATGTTATGATTAGTTAATAATAATATTTATATTGTTACATACCTAAAATTGGGTTGTTATAATTATGTTTTTCTAATTATTACTTATTAGAATAGATACACATTATTATGTGGCAAATAATATCTCAAAGATCAGAGTTTTGTAAAAATACCCGAACCGAAGACGCAAGGGATGATCTTCAATCGAATAATAAATTATTCACTCTTCTGATATGTTACATCATCATCATCAGCCTGAGTAAGTCCACTGCTGGACATAGGCCTCCCCTTCTCCATTAGGGGGTTTTAGGACCTTCTCCACCCCGCTGGTCTAATGCGGGTTGGTGGGTGGACCGACTTATAACATGCCTATCCGACACATGGATGATCTTACTTTTGAGACAACTTGGTGATCCGCTCAAATTGCCCTAACCAACTGGGAAACAACAATGAGAATTTGTTGTGTCTCCGTAGGATTTGAACCCACGACCTCTGGTTTATAAAGTACACGCCCTTACCACTAGGCTAAGAAGCTGTTTAGTAAGGAGTAATAAATACTAAATATGTAGTACCCCTTGAATGCACAGCTTTGAAATTTAACTAATCTGTTAAAAAGCTGCTTTTATGCATGAAGATAATGACATAAACAGTATTTTGAAAAGGTACAATAGAATTTTGTTTTGTATAGGCAAACGATTCTTTGTGTAAAAAAACTTAAATTGCCTGTAAGTTCCCGTTGCGGTACCACTGACCACCGAAATAGTATTTAAAGTTGCAAATGTGCCAGAAGTCTCAGTGGAAACAATTTAGAAACATTTCTTTGACTGGAATGTAAGATGTTTTTAATTTATTTATAGTATTTAGTTATTGGAAATGAAAATAATATAAGAGAGCTGAAAGTTTCTAAGAAGCATTTTTTATTCAAAGACTGCTATGGTCATAACAAGAATTGTTTTCATATTTTCTTTCAAGAATAAAATAAACAACTAATCTTCATTTTAAAAAGGTACTGTTGCTTTATGAAAATAAAATACTATTGATACTATTATTAATATCATAACTGCAAATTTGCATGAACCATCTAATTAATTAGGTAAATTTTTATAATAGTAAGCCATTGACCGTATTGCACTATTAAATTAAATGTTTTGTATTTTTTTAATGCTTAAGACCATGCAAGGGGGCCAGGAATTGTTTGAGACGTATTATTAATGTGTAAAACTACCTCAGTTTTTCTTCCTGGCGCCCAAATTCAAGCTGCGCTAGGTGTGTCAGCTTACATTCTTTCTTAAATAATATTCTTATCTCCTATACCAAAGGACCATACATCCATGAATCATTAAAGCTGGAGTCATGGGAGTCAAGAGATGTATATATTTACAGAAATAAGCCGTCAAAGACAGCCCCGTATTGAAAGTCCCTTACCCATAGTCACTCCACGCCTCATAAGTAATGCACTGGGCCGTGGAAGATAGGGAAATTAGCTTACGGTATACCGACTCTCCCATCCCCATCATCACTAAATGAAATGAGTCCAGACAGACTAAAAGTTTTACAATAATATTATGATTGAGGCGATAATAGGTTGAAATATAAAACAATGAATGAGACAGGAAGCTACAGCAAATAAAAGAAATACGTTAAATAAGCCACTTTATATCCTCACGCACTCATTAAAACTTATTAATTGTCTATTAATTTTATTTCCTGAGTTATCCTTGTCCTAATAACTGAGGAACTAAGTAACTGTTTTAAGAAATTGTCCTTCTGAGTTAAAAGGTGTTTAGGCAATTCCGGCTACTTTACACAAATAACATTATTTTACATACGTAAAACTTATATTTATGACTAATTTCATTTCAAGTAATTAAAATTCAAATATTCTTTATCAATTTAGGCCCCGTCTAGTCTTTCTTATAAACGCCGTCCACCGGTTCGGAAGTTTTCACCTATCCTGAGAAGAACCGCCAAGAAGCTCTGCGGTCGTTTTCTATAAATGTTTATCAATACTTAATTGTTACTAACGCAATGAAACGTCATCACAAGGTCCAACGGTTACATACGTCAATATTTTTCATTACTTGGCTAGTTTTATTAGTGGTCGTATTGCTTTATGAGCCTTTGTTTCCGTGTCGTAAAGCCAAAATTAGTAAAAAAATGTAGTGAAGACACCGAAATGGACCGATTTATCCAGTTTTTATCTCAAATTTGTATTAAGATTGCACAATATACAAAGACTAGTGTAAATGTTGTCTTAATTTAGATATTCTCCACACGATACTTCACTAAAGTGAAGAAAACAGAAACAAACAGAAATATATTTTTTAATATAACTTAAATTTCAATAGGTAAATCAAATGCTTCACCTATCAAATAAAACACGGAAGCCAAACGTATTTTGGGCAACATCCAAAAGTTAGTCTAACAACGTACGTGTAAACAGCCAATTATAAACTTTAAGCGCAAATTCCGATGTAAGCTCCTCGTCCAAGGTTACTGCCTCCCGGAGCAAGTCTTGCGTAATTACAAGGAAATAGCCTATAAATCATGCTTCATGCCATTTCCCAACTACAATACTGTACGCTGGCATCTCATTTACGGTGTCATTGTTATAGCTATAAGTTAGATTATATTAGTGCAGGTTGTTCCTCTGTTAAGTTATTCATCATTACGTGTTTAAACCGTAATGTATGTAATCTTTTCGAATGCCCAAATAAATATAAATAATTGTTTTTCATCTCTAAGAATATTTTTTTGATTGATGTCATGGAAAACGCCTGTATCGTCGTGCGATTAAGATGTAAACACAAGGTGTGTTTACATCTTAATGTATCCTAGTCCCTATCTCTAGGCCCGTGTAAAGAGTACAAAGCATTGGAAACAAAATATGTACAATTAACGAGATAAATCTTTAAAAAATAATTTAATCTACATATTATGTAAAACAGTTGTATTCGTAACATCTATATTTATAATTTATTAATGTTAAAAGTATTTGCCAAAGTGCTAGATATTAAAAAAAATGTGCCTTCGATGTCAAGGTGAAGCGTCAGAAAATTAATTAATTTATTTTTCAATTATTATCAAAAGTTCAGTCTAGACGATCCATTATTACAAAGTGATTTAGTGTTGAGGTTTAGAAAGACCGTTTTATTGCATTAAATAGGGTTTTAAGTTATTATTGTTGTAAGCAAAAGTTGTTATAGGCAAATTTCTATTTTAATTTAAGATAAAACTCTTTGATATTAGGTGTTAACGAACTTTGTAATTAAAAAATCGCACCAATTAATAGGCAATTAGACGAGTAAAATGTTTTCTTTTAAAATGAAAAATAAAAAAAAATAGAAACGAAATGAAAAAAAATAGAGACATTTGGAACAGTAAATTGAATAAAAATAACCTTTATTATGGAATATAAACGATTTCAATATCTTTAATAAATAACATTATAAACGGTATCCCTTTTTGCTTCTCCTGTAAAATTCAATTTTTCCTGTTACTTACAGGATTAGTCGGTGGGGTAACGATATGATCTATAGTGGACTAACACATGAGGAGGATGATGGTAATTAAAGTATAAGTTCCAATCAAAAGCAATATAGCCGTGCTTTTGATTTGAAAATTAAATATCTCGTACAAGAGCCTGAATTATAAGAAAAAAAATCCAAATATATACTTCAATCATCATCTTTATGTGTTAGTCCACTGCTGGACATAGGCCTCCCTTAATGCACGCATTCTCTATCAGGGGATTTTTTGACCGTATCCCACCACGCTGGTTTTATGCGGGTTGGTGGGTGGACGATCACAGGCTGATGATGATGATGATGATGAATATAAAACAATAATATAATATTTTTCATATTGCTTTTATTTTTACCATTTACTTTTAACAACTTTACAATATATTCGTTACAGTAGAGGCTTTTTGCTCTTAAACATAACATTTTTCTGATTTAATCGCATTATAAAATCAACTTTTCGTGGAACGCCGATATCCATCTAATACATCCAAACTAAAACTTGAATCCGAGTTATCGGAACATGAATAGACTGGGATTTGAGTTAGTTCTGGATTGTTAGAGAACTTTTGTAAGAATCTAGAGAGTAATTATTGAGAATAAGGTCAGGGTCACATTCACATTTATCAAACATATTATTTTATGAGTTCTTGAATTTTAAAAAGTAAAAATCATTTTTTTATCTGTAGTTCCTAAGTAAGCAAACTTATCATAAAAAGCAGAAGAGTTTATTTAGCAAATAACGATAAGTGATGCATTTTTTTAAAATATTAATGGAAACTTATAGTCCATATAATGAACATGACGAAATTATGTTGTTATTTCACATAAAAATATTTAAAGTTCCACATGGCGCTTTCTCTTCAATTGATCTTCTATATAGCAACCGTCTCAAGTTATAATAGGGCTAGTATTATATGCCCCCAATATAAAATGAAAAAAGGCTAAATTCAATCAGTGAAGGAATAGCACCTGCCCTCATGTGTGTCCTAGTCGAATCCGCCTTTTTACCGTGGGAATGCTCACGCATACCGTCCTCGCGGGGCAAGGACGGGTTATGTCGGACTCGCACCGACTATAATCACCACGTTGTTCCTTCCTGACGCTAGGGTGGGTCACAGGAACGTTTTGCACTCATCTGCAACCCCACCAGCGCTGGCGGCCGAAGCAGCCCCATCTCGGCCCTACGGCCATCTGCTCCCTCTGGGCGCGTCGAAACTAGCGCGCCCTTCGTCTCGTCGGCCCTTGTAGTTAGGTAACAGACTTCCCCGAGTCCGTTATTCAGGGGCCATGGGAGCTAGGAGTTCCCCGACCACGCATGGACCAAACTCCTAGCCCCAGCGGCGGCTCAGATGTTACGCTCCGCCGCTAGCTCCATTTCGACCGCAGAAGGAGGAGATCGACGACACCATGCCGAATGTCCCCCTCCCACGGCCCTCCACACCGCATCAGCGGTGAGCCCCTGCGAGTCGCGGAGGATAGGGAGGCGGCCTACGGAATACCGACACCCTCTTCCCCGCGACTCCACCCTGGTTGCGAGGACAGGAAGGGCGGCACGTCTACCTCCTGCAACCCGTCCTCGCACCCTCGAAAGGCGCATCCAAAGCGGGCTTGTTCAGCCCGCTTGGAGCAGCCTCCTCCATGGCCGGCCTTACACCTCAGGCCGGCCAGGTTCCTCTAGCTTCCCGCGGCTGACCCAAGCCGCAGGTACTGAGCCCCACCGCACGACAAAGCGAGAACCTGTTCGGGGGTAGTCGAATCCGCCTTTTTTTTTTTTACCGTGGGAAATGCTCTACGCATACCCGTCCTCGCGAGAGCAAAGACGAGTTATGTCGGACCTCGCACCGACTAAAACCACCACGTTGTTCCTTCCTGACGCTTTTAGGGTGGGGTCACAGGAACGTTCTGCACTCATCTGCAACCCCACCGGCGCTGGCCGCCGAAGCAGCCCATCTCGGCCTTACGGCCATCTGCCTCCCTCTGGGCGCGTCGGAACTTCGCGCCCTTCGTCTCGGCCCCTGTAGTTAGGTAACAGACTCCCCGAGTCTGTTACTCAGGAGCCATGGGACTCAGGAGTTCCCAGTCCACACAGGACGATACTCCCAGCCCCAGCGGCGGCCCGGATGTTAAGCTCCGCCGTAGCTCCATTTCGGCCGCAGAAGGAGGAGAGACGACGACACCATGCCGATTGTCCCTCCTCCCACGGCCCTCCACACCGCATCAGCGGTGGGCCTCCGAGTCGCGGAGGATAGGGATAGCGGCCTACGGAATACCGACACTCCTCTTCCCCGCGACTCCACCCTGGTTGCGAGGACAGGAAGGGCGGCGCGTCTACCTCCTGCAACCCGTCCTCGCACCTCTAAAGGCGCATCCAAAGCGGGCTTGTTCAGCCGCTTGGAGCAGCCTCCTCCACGGCCGGCCTTACACCTCAGGCCGGCCAGATCGAATCCGCCTACGCCAACCGATCAACAGAGATCGACCAACTGCGCAGGAGATATTATAGTGCACGAATGTACGCGCAAACACCAGTGCACTATCTTTTCTTCACTCTCATAGCTTGATGGGACAGATAGCAAACAAAACCGGCAAGAGATCAGGCGCAGGATCGAATTTTAACACCATCTTACTTCACAGACAATCGGGTGATCAGTCCGCAATGCCACGCAAGGCCAATATCTCTAGGCCACGGAGGCGGTTTGTTGTATATAAGAACCAAAATAACACGTAAATTAATTCAATGCGTACAAAGCTACCACAATCATTTTGATGTTTATAAATACTTATCTTAATGATTCATATAAAATAAAGCTTCAGCAGTTAAATTAACTAAACCGTTTAAGTGTTTGTCTTCGCTAAATAATTATTTTTTTTTTATACTTGGAGAAATATTTTCAATAAGAAGGACTACGGAAGCACTTTTTCTCTTGTACTTGTTTCAATTAAGGGACTTGAATGATTGAAATTTAAGTTATAGCAAAGCAGTTTTTATATTATTTTTGTTTCTTTTGGAGTTATTTTGTTAGTTTCTCTCTGTTTTTAGAAATACAAGAAAATGAATATTGCCGCTATCAATAAATATGATTTGAGAAAAGAATTATTTTTTTAAGGCATAGCAGGCAGACGAGCAGTCGGGCCACCTGATGGGAAGTGGTCACCGACACCCATAGACGTGACAATACCAGTAGTATCGCCGACGCGCTGCCTACCGTGAGACAGGGTGTCAAGTCTTGTTTACCCAGTAAATACGCTGGCTACGGTGCCCTACAAACCAAAATGCAGCAGTGTTTTCATACTACTGCTTCGCGGCAGAAATAGGCACCGGGTGGTACCCACTCAGACGGTCTCCTGTAAACAGGGGACCTACCACCAATTATAGAAACTTAGACGTATTAATTCATTTGGTTGCCGCTTTCAAAAGATATGTTCACGAATGGTGCTTATCCTCGAGCAAGTAATTAGTAAAATTGTTGACAAACCTTTAAGAACACTTAGGCAAACCTTTTTAATTTTGGTCGGCTCTCTTGTCGACTAGCATGTGTGTTAAAGAGTAAATATTGAGTAATAATTTAAAATGTATATGTTTTGTTTTATTCCCGATTGCATTAATATTATTACATATAAAATTATATTAAACGATGGACTTCGAAGGTTTAAACCAAAGATTAATTGTGTTTTTATAGTTGTTGTTTTAAATTTTTACAATATCTATATCGTTTTGTTTTAAATATGAAAATTTTCTTATTTTATTAGAATTAATTAGCATTTACGTTGCGCGATATTTAAACAAAATTTTCCGTTAAAATATTTGAGTAAAAAGCAGAAAAAATCAGTTGTTAAGCGTTAACCCTTGAGACAGGCTGTTGCGTCTCGTTAACCCAATTATTCTTTAGACAAAGGCCCTTCAAACTGTGTTCCAGTTTGAAAATAGCTATTTCACACTATTTCTTTGTAAAGAAGGCGTTATTGTGGTACCCATTACAACAACTCTTCCTGGGTGTAGCTTTAATACTTTTAAAACGTAACTTGAACATCTATTTAATTAAAAATTAAAACGGGTAACTAAAACGTAGTTAATAGCAGAGTTATTTTTCATAGTTTCGAATAGCGTTTTCGCAAAGTTAACAGTATTTAATGCTCTGTTGTCGACAAACTGGGAAAGTTTTGAATGAAAGACGATGTTAATGAGCAGCCTGCGCCTACTCATTGCAGGTGATAATGAGGTCCAAGCATAAACTTGGAACGGGCGATTCACTTAACATTTTAATTGCGAGTAGATAGCCTGTTTTAAAACTGTCTATGATTTGTCTAGACTTTTTTAAGTTGGGACTATCATTTCGTTATTTCTAGTACAAGCAATATTTGGTTTTAGCATTGATTGACTGCCTGTGTGGAATTATCAGTTCAGATAGTTTAACTTAAGAAAAAAAAACACAGAAGAAAAGTTTGGACTTTAGATAAGTTGCTATAGATTAACCTTCTTTCAATTCTGTTCACATGATGTTTCGCTAATAATCTACGACTACACCACACAGCACTGCCAATAGTGGTTCTAAGTCATTGTAAACATCTAAAGATTGTATAAGTACATGATTTTGATTGCCGTGTCATATTAGAAAATTATATTTAGTTTATTTTATAATCTAAAAACGGAAATTTTCTGTTATTTTATTATTTTTTGCATAATTTATTCACAGGATTTTTTTTAATTGAAAGATAATACTGTACATTCACAACAAGTCTATTTTTATTTAGTTTTAGAGGTAATAAGTTTTTATAAATATTTTATTCTTTAAATGCTATTTATACTCTTTCTCTGTATGAGGATTTAATTTTAAACATACAAAGAAATTTAATTTAAGCTTCATGATCAAAAGCGAATGTAATGTTTTGTCAACATATTTGTATTTTCTACTTATGGTATTGCTTAAAATATAATATATTAATAATAAGACAAGGTAACTTTATATAAACATACAAAAAGAAATTCTAGTTATCTGTTGGAACTAAAAAATTGGATTTTGTGAAAACTTACAAAATGTCACCAAATGATATATGTTATTACCTTTTTTAGAGAACTTTCAACAATAATTTTGCAGATGTAAACCTAGAATAAATCATAACAATGTATGGTACATTGTTATGATATGGCAAAAATGAAATGGCAAAAATTCAATTACAACTAGTGAAATTTCGACGTCAAACAATTCGGCAACTATGATTTATCGGTTATAAGCGTCTCGTAAATCCTCGGATTGGCTTCGTTTAGCTCTTTGAATAGATATAAATTGTTCTAAAACTGAAAGTATTGTTTTCTGGTTTAGACTTGTAAGCGGATTCAATTCTATATAATACATATATCGTGTCTCTTATGAAAAAAGACGATTGTTTATATTTATCATTTATTTTCTGAATAAAACGTTTTTTACCGAGCTATAAAACTATTCTACAAAATGTATGCTGAATATGTGTTTACGTAGAACTGTAATGTGTAAAGCGAATTCCAGGGCTATCGTATTCAAATCAATGTAATTTTAATTGTCGGATTTTATATTGTGATTCATCATCAGCCTGTGTTAGTCCACTGCTAGACTTGGCCTCCCCTGCTGCGCGGCCTTCTCCATCAAAGGGTTTCTGAACCGTATACCACCACGATGGTCCAATGCGAGTTAGTGGGTGGACCTACTTTTTACAAGCCCATCCGATGGATAATATTAAAATCTATTTTGATAATAATTTGAATGGATTAAATATTTCACTATCTGGCTCTTTTCGCAAACATTTAGCCCAAACCCCATAATAGGATTGAGCTTAATGACGAGTGAAAGGTATCTACTGACGTGGAAATTGTTGATCTGTGGTCGGCGTGGCTATATTGTTTTTTGGTGCGAACAAAAATACAGTGGCGAATTTTCATTTACATTTGATGAAAAATGTACCCATTTTCTTTTTGATGTTAAAATATAAATATTAATATTTCCTACTGGTCGACCAGGTCCGTTTCCCGAGGTCGAGGTTTTTTAATAATTTTTGATATCTTCGTTGAATTTATATAATGAAAACGTTTTATAATTTTGATAATTGAACAGGATTTAATATAACATCTACATGAAAACCATAATATAGGCCACATAAAATAAAAGCGAATCTCATAAAAGTTACATTACTTCGTTTCTCTGTTTCGCAGAATACCTCGTACTTTTTAAACGAGAACTTTAATTTCAATAAAAGGATAAGCTAAATTGTGTTTTTCAAATTATTAACCATCTGGTAAGTGGTGGTTTTCTAAATAAGAGTTCCTCCTGACTGAAGTTCGTTAGGCATAAGTTTTCTAGGACACTTTATCAGTAGCCAATATTCTACAATTTCATCACTAGTTATTTGGGTTCAGCTTCGGGAAGAGACGTTATTGTAATAGACACATCAAAGATTAAAGTAATTAGTTTCAATGATTGTCAAAAGAGTTGTTAATAAGTTGTTAAGTTGAACAACTGTTATCTTCTGATCAACCATGTAATTATAGTTATTTAATTTGTTTAAAATTTATTAAGTAGATAATATTAAATTATTACAAAAAATATTTTTAAATATTTTGACCTAATTTACCTTTCGTAATGGTTTTGTTAATTGAAAAATACGTTTTGACTTTTTTCTTAATGAACAGTACACCAGGCCGGGTGTAAGGACGAAACTGATATTACTAGTCACCGCAACTTTCCAGATCCCAACAACCCTTCTTAGTTTGTTTTTATTACGACGCTTTCGGCGACCCCTTAAAAACTCCGTTGTACACCTTTCAAGGGTTTTCCCTCGTGTGACTAATTCCGTGTAATTCCTTCTTTTGTATGAAAATATTGTCTATGAAGCAAAAAGGTACCTTAATGGACTAATACGGTACCTTTTTGCTTTAAGACTGTAAGTCGTTTTTAAACAAACCAAGATAAATAGTTCTGTATAAAATTTGTACAATTTTGTAGTTTAGCTATTTTTATATAGTTTTATTATTATTTAATAGACATAAAGTAACTTGTGGGTATTATAGCTTTTCTTTATCTCCTCTCTCCCATCTCTCCATCTCCCCGAGGCAAACACTGTCTTGCGTATATTTGCAATAATTAAGACTGTTCAAAAACGAATATACTCTTGGGAGTATCAAACGCAATAACTTCCCTACATACTGAAGATGGTGTGTGACTCATGACAGAGCTTACGATTAAAACAGCATCATCTTACTTTTCGGACAGTTGGATAATAAGCCCAAATGCCCCAACCAACTAGGGTACAACAATGAAAATTTGTTGAGTCGACCTCCGGTTTCTAAAGCAAACGCCCTTAAATCTAGGCTACGGAGGCAGTTAATTCACTACAAAAAGTCTATGTTTACAAAAACAATTCCAACAGTATAAGATATGTAAAACATTAGTGTTGGGTAAATACGTATAATGTGTACAACATTATGAATGTAATGTCGCAGCCAATTACAAAGTTCTCGTTGTAAACTCCAAAGTGCGCAAACACGTCTACCTCAAGGTTGCCCACACGAGTGACTAAACTAAATGGAAATGACCTATAAATCATCCCTTACGCCCCCATTCTCATGGCGTGACTGGAGACACGCCATTTATGCCGCCATTGTGGTTGCGTGATCAATGTGCAACTACTTAAAAATGTAGCATGGGTTGTATTTATACGTTAGTTCCTATGTTAGATTATTCGTTACAAAAACTAATTTTAATTATTCATTTTGTTTACGTGGTTACTATATATACTAGTATCGTTCCGCGACCATGGACGTGACGCTGGAAAGAGTTCCAAAAGTTGGAAACAAAAATATGCAACCAATGTAATAAATAAGTAAAAAGAAAATTTGATCCGAATTGTCTAACCTTATTTAGCAAAATATTTTAAAGATTATTTATAATTAAACTCTATACCAAATACCTAACTTGTTTAATTTCTGGTTTTTGCGACCAGATAATATTAATCTACATGTCAACTAGATTATTTCAATCAGCTGTTATTACAATAATAAATTGCTAAAACGATTTAGCAAACTGAAATGTTGGGCGAAAAATACTATAAAATTGTATGTAACTCAGAATTCTTCCTCTTCCATATTTGCAATCGAAGTTGGTAATCCTGAAGCATTCCGTCAACCGTATACCTGAAACATTGTAAGTTGATTTAAATACAAAATCAGTTTTTTGTCAGACAATCACCATTTCGTTAAATTGATTCCGTGATGCAATCCAGGTGGACTTTGTTAACATTATGCTGCTTTTAATTCGTATTTGTAAGTGATGAATGACCATTATACAGTAGTTGTTAAAGCGAATTCTAAATAGGTAAAAAAATATTTTACGTATTAAATCACGTAGAAACGTACGTAAAGGGACGGAAATAAACGGTAATAATTTCTTTGATTTTCATTTAAAAGACATTAACTGAACATGTTTTTTCAAAAAATATATACGTTATACTACCAAAATTCTACGACAAATCGTTCAAAAGTACGGCGACGTCATTGATTGTCGTTCAGTGATTGACATCTCATCTCATCGCGATTCTATTCTAAGAACACTGACGTATAAAGCTAACTTCTTCCAACTTCTTCGATCCGACGAATGAATCATCTTACTTTTCAGACAATTAGGTAGATATATTAGTTAATTTAAAAATTTTAACGTTGTTTTCCCGCGGGCTTCGAACCTATGACCGCCGGTTCATAAAGCAAGAATACATACATGACACACTCATAATTAATATAAAGAACATTAAATGTGTCCTTTATTTGGCTTTGGCATTGTGACAACAAGGTCTGCTAATGTGGAGCGACTGCACCAACAATGTTTGGCATAAAATCTAGACTCGTGGTACCACAATTTTTTTTATGTTAAGTTGCGTTCTTATCACACGAGTTCAAAATTATTTTTAATTGTTAGGTTATTGGTCTTAAAATATAATACGCAAATAAATGTAGTTATTAGACATCTCAACGTAACTAACTAAATAAAAAAAAATCTTTTTACAGTAACCTACGTATTTATCACAAGAAAGTAATCGGTGGTACGTCCCCAAGGTACCATCTCGGTGGGTACCACCGCGATGCCTGTTTTTACCGCAAAGCAGTAGTGTCAAAACACTACTGTGCTCCGGTTTGAAGGGCACCGTAGCTAGCGTATTTACTGGGTAAATGAAACTTAACATCCTATGTCACACCGTATCCCTACGCGCTCCCGCGCGTTGGTGATACCAGTATTTCCAATGTCTATTGGCGTCGGTGACCACTTTCCATCAGGTGGCTCAACTGCTCGTCTGCCTGCGTATGCAATAAAAAAAATCTGAATGACCTAGATATATAATTTAGTACGGGCATGTGAAATCTTTTGAAATAGCGTACTCTCTATAATCTTTTCGCTTCGATACCCTCTTTCCCCCGTCGCGGGACACAAATTGACAAGTTTAGTATCGCTCGTGTTGTTTCACGGCACGGGTTGTAATTCTCGCAATTATTCGCCAAAAACTTCGCCAGACTCGACTCGAGTTATTTACGAGTTCCTCCTTAAGGGGACAGTTCAAAAGGACACCGTTATCTTTATAGGCTAAGTTCGGCATCTGTTGTGATAAGTTTTGGCAACAATTGACGCGTTTACATTAAGTTCCGGAGACGAATTAAGTGTAAAAGGCTTTCTAAATTATATTTACAAGGTATTGTTTGGATTTTGATTTTTGTTTTGGGATTGTTCTGTAGTACTATAACTAATTCAGCAATTCTAATAGGTTATAATACTTCTACGTCTTGGCGTTCATTGAGATAAGCCTATGCCCAGCAATGTCCAGCAATGGGCAGACTGTGACGAAAAATTAAAGCTTTGCATATATGCATATTTTTCTAAAATCAATACAATGGTTAGTATATTGAAACGTCATGTTTCGTTTACATTTGGAACAAATTAATTGTAGGGTGTAAGGAAAAAATTATAAGTTAGCAATTCTTTCTACTATTTATAAAACGTTTATTACATGTCCATTCAAGTTTAAACTATAAACTTATGAGTTCATAAAATGTATTCAAAGAAATCAATTGCTAAAAAAATAACCGCATAGTTCTGCCCTTCTGTCTTCTGTAATTTATTCGATAGTGTCTTATCATTTTCATCCTAGTAAATATCTCATGTGAACAAATGCTGTCTCTGGTGCTCCTTTTCTTTCTAGAATCATGAATTTGACAATTTAAAGACACGGCAAATGAAGTCCTACGTCTACTTAGAAATCATTAAACTTAATAGGAATAGCATTTTATAACAACCGCCTACTATTAACTTAACTACTTTTCTAGATTTGGTGTTCAGCTAGATCTAGATAGTGATAGAGGTCAGATATAATAAAATAAACGCGATAAAATCCGTAAAAAGTAATTTTATTTAATAATGTATAGTATTCGCGTAAACAAAAGAAATAATTATAATACATAGTTATTAAAGTGCTGGATTGGCAGATGGGGCCTACGGCCTACGATTTGTAAAGCAAGGGCTTATACTACAATGCCTGGGTGTGTGTGCGGTCAGAGGTTAGTACACAGAGGCAGCCTTTTTGGTCTATTATAAGATAAGATAACACACAATAATAGAAAAGACGAAACGTTTAATTCAGTATTTATCATCAACTAGTTTGGACAACCTCGTGTTTATTATGATTGGATTGTTTTGGAAGTAATTTAGAATTTTGTGTAAAAATGAAATACAGTTTTTATTTACTAAATAAATATCTTTTTAAATTATATACTGCCCGTAAAGTGTTGGACCAACACCTATTGTCATCATACTGGTAGTAGCATAATTTGACATTCATATATTCGATCTTTGCTGGCAAAAAACTGATCCAGGTGGTTTTTGACCTACTCATTTAAGGTGAAGGTTTTATTGACTAAAAAATTTTTTAGAGATTGGGACAAATAATCCGATCTTATTCTTATTGCTATCTATTTAAAAAAAAACGTCAACCATAATCTACATCGTGGAAATAATTGGAATATTTTTACGAACGAGCCTTGCTATAGGAGCTCTCAAAGCATATAAAAATGATATGGCTTAAGTGTGAAGTTGGGTTAAAAACATTTAAATTTTAAAACAAGGAAAAAACGAAGTTACTTTCGGGACAACCTATTAAACCTGTGAATAAAGATCAGTACGTTATAACTATCAAAACACATATATTTACTTCAATTAGTAGTATAACAAGATAAACTTTTCTCCGATATTCGACTTACTTAGAAAGTAAAGGTCAAATCCAAATTAACGGAACATCAATAGACTAGAATTCAAGTTATATAAGACAATTTGTAAAAGTAATTATATCTTTGTGCATTATATTGTGGCATGGTGTATAGCAAAGCATATTTGTAATTGTATTATATTTTTTGCAGTACAGGAAAATCGATAATATTAAAATTAAGATGCAGGTAGTAAATTTTGTTTGTATATGAATTTAAAACATTATTTCAGAACTTGTGATAAAACGTGAACTAAAAAGTTATTTTTTTAACCTTAAGCTTTTCCGACATTCGTTTTCATACATTGTTAGATGAGTAAACACTAAATCAGTTTTATGTCAAGCGAAAATCGCCATCGATTTCGTGCTGCAATCCAGGTGAACTTTGTCAACGTTACCCCTTTTCGTATTCATATTCCACATTTTCATGAAAGCTTTAATCTGAATTACGTGAAACGTGTTAAAATTTACCATGTGTAATTGAAAAAATACATAGTGAAGTCAGTTTTGCGTTACACGCTATGTCCCAGTTCTTGAAGAATTTTAATTTAACTTCTATCTATATAAGTATTTTATAAAGATTATTTAGTTAATGTACCTTTGACATAGCAAAACCACTAAATCGTAGACTCTTCTTTCACCTAGCCATTTTCCTAAGTTATCATGAGGTCGGCTTATAATCCATTCACATTTACCTGAATATAAGTTTTCAGGGAGAGCGCCTCTCATCTGAACTCTGCAACCCAAATGGTAAACTGCATTCTAAGGATAAATTAATTGTGAATAAATTTGAAGGCACTAACTTTTCTATAACGATTGCAAAAAATGCTCTTGACAACCGGGACCGATTTTTTACACACCCACCCGACGCGTGAATCATACAATTGGGTGATCAGCCCATGTGGACAACATAATTGACCAGAAAACAACGTCAACGAAGGAAAATAAAACTTCGTAGAATATTCTTATAATATTAATTATAAAATTGAATAGATCATGAAAATTTTCTATAAAAACTCCCAAACGAAAATCAATTTGTATTGTTTTTAAAATGTAATAAAATCCCACTTGGTTTTAACAACTTGAGAATACACTCTTTATATTTCACGATTACAGTAAAGGCTACAGTTAAACGTAATATTTTTCTGATTTAATCGCATTACAAGATCAACTCTCGTGGAAAGCCGATATCCATCTACTACATCCAAACTAAAACTTGAATCCGAGTTATCCGAACATCAATAGACTGGGATTTAAGTTAGTTCTGGATTGTTTGAGAACATTTGAAAGAATCTAGAGAGTAATTATTGAGAATAAGGTCAGAGACATTCACATTTCTTAAACACATTAATTTATCAGTCCTCGGATATTAAACAGAAAATAATAAGAGAAAAAATAAAAGAAAGTCAATACGTTCTTGCATTCAGCATTATCATAATGGTCAGCTCGTATTAGTCCACTGCTGGACAAAGGCTCTAATTCACGACTTCTTAATGAGGGGTATTGGTCAAATGCGTCAACAGAGTGTGATCGGGTCGGTACTAACCAACCAGAAAATAACGATAACACAAAGTTGTTTCCCCGTGGGATTCACCCATTCCTCCAGTTTATAAAGCAAGGGCAGATACCGCTAGACCACGGAGGTGCTTGATTACTGCCGCCCATGGACATTCGCACCACCAGAGGGACTACAAATGCGTCGCCGGCCTCGTAGGAAGGCGTAAACTATTTTCCTTGATCTTAGTCATATTGGTCCGGAAATACTACTGGCGCCAAGACGTTCCAGAGCGCACCCTTGTGGATCACCAGCCATCAAGTTGGTTGATGGTACTTGACGACCGGTGCGTTGTACGTAACAGAATCTCACAGAGGGTATTATTCTGAACAACTCTATACGTTGTTACACAATTTACAAAGCTCACGCTCTGTAAATTACTGCTAAAAGATTTTAGGTTAAAATTTTTATTTCTTTTTTCTTTTGCCTTGTTATTCTAAGTGATAATTCCATGGCATTAAATTCCTCACCATCACCAGTTTTTTTAACGATGAATGAAAAGGATCTGATCTCCACCTCATAGTAAGGCTTCAGTAAAAGTGCTAAAATGGTCTTGATACCATTTTTTACGCCCAAATTAATAGACTATTTATAATCTCGCCACTAAGAATATCAGGCTGCATTCGGCTTAAAAACTAGACAACAATGGTATCACAAAGTTGTTTCTTATCAGAATTTGAACACACGAAACTCAGTTATAAGTGTAAGACTAATATCACTAGGCCATGGGAGTGGTTTTTTGTTTATAAGAACGAAATGGAAAATATCGTAAAAATAAATATAATAAAAAGCGACAACTGATCATTTTGATGTTTAAAATAACGAATCATTAAAAATAAAGATCTTTATCATAATATTTTTCAATATAACAATCTTACCAGATTAAATCTTTAAGAACTATTGGGTTAGGGGGCCAACCTTCCCCCCCGAACAGGTTCTCGCTTTGTCGTAGCGGTAGGGGCTCAGTACCTGCGGCTTGGGTCAGCCGCGGGAAGCTAGAGAACCTGGCCGGCCCGGTGAAGGCCGGCCGTGGAGGAACTGCTCAAGCGGGCTGCAAGCCCTTTGGATGCGCCTTTGGAGGTGCGGGAACGGGTTGCAGGAGATAGGTGTGCCGCCTTCACTGTTCTTAGCAACCAAGGAGGAGTCGCAGAGCCTAGTGGCATGGGCGTGTGCTTTAGAAAACAGAGGTCGTGGGTTCAAATCTTGTGGGGACGCAACATATTTTCATTTTTGTTTCCTAGTTGGTAAGGGCAATTTGGGCCAATCACCCAATTGTCTGAAAAGTAAGATGATCCATGCGTCGGATGGGCATGTAAAGTCAGGTCCACCCACCAACCGCATTGGACCAGCGTGGTGGGATACGGTCCAAAACCCTAATGGATAGGGGTGTATTAGGGAGGCCTAGTCCAGCAGTGGAGTAACAAAGGCTGATGATGTGTGATGTGAGTTGGTAAGGGCAATTTGGGCCATTAACCCAATTGTCCAAAAAGCAAGATGTCTATGCGTCGGATGTAAAAAGTCGGTCCACCCAACAACCCGCATTTGACCAGCGGGGTGGGATACGGTCCAAAACCCCCTAATGGATAGGGGTGTATTTGGGGAGGCCTATGTCCAGCAGTGGACCATCACAGGTTGATGATGATGATGAAGTTCCAAAGTTAAAAACCAAGATAAATTGGGTTTAAAGAGTCTTTGTTTGTAATTATTTAACAATATCCATATTGTACTAAATTTGCATATTTTATAGATTCTTCTTGGAATCAATTTGCATTTACGTTGCCCGATATTTTAATAAACTTTTCCGTTGAATCATTCAAGTAAAAAGCAGAAAAAATCTTGTTGTTAAGCGTTAACCCTTGAGACAGGCTGTTGCGTCTCGTTAACCCAATTATTCTTTAGACAAAGGCCCTTCAAACTGTGTTCCAGTTTGAAAATAGCTATTTCACACTATTTCTTTGTAAAGAAGACGTCATTGTGGTACCCATTACAACAACTCTTCCTGGGTGTAGCTTTAATACTTTTAAAACGTAACTTGAACATCTATTTAATAAAAAATTAAAACGGGTAACTTAAACGTAGTTAATAGCAGAGTTATTTTTCTTAGTTTCGAATAGCGTTTTCGCAAAGTTAACAGTGTTTAATGCTCTGTTGTCGACAAAGTAGGAAAGTTTTGAATGAAAGACGATGTTAATGAGCAGCCTGCGCCCACTCATTGCAGGTGATAATGAGGTCCAAGCACAAACTTGGAACGGGCGATTCACTTAACATTTTAATTGCGAGTAGATAGCCTGTTTTGAAACTGTCTATGATTCGTCTAGACTTTTTTTAATTTGTTACTATCATTTAGTTACATTTGGTCAAATGCCTGTGTGGAATAACCAGTTTTGACAGTTTAACTTAAAGAAAAAAAAAATGAAGAAAAGTTTAGACTTTAGATAAATTAACCTTCTTTCAATTCTGTTCATATTCTGTTCTATTCACACAGCACCGCCAATAGTGGTTCTAAGCCATTGTTAACATCTAAAGATTATATGAGTACATGATTTTAATTGCCGCTGCTCAGATCATAAAATAAAAGAAAGTTATATTTAATTTATTTTATAATCTACATACAGAAATTTTCTGTTATTTAATTATTTTTACATAATTTTAGATAATTGATTTTTTGGATTTTCTTATTTTAAAAGAGAATCCTGTAGATTCACAACAGGATTTTGTATTTAGTTTTAGAGGACTGTATCCTTTAAATATTTTTATTCTTTGAATGCTATTTAATCTCTTTCTCTGTATAAGGATTTATTTTAAACATACAAAGAAATTTAATTTAAGCTTCATGATCAAAAGCGAATGCAATGTTTTGCCAACATATTTGTATATTCTACTTATGGTATTGCTTAAAATATAATATATTAAAAATAAGACAAGGTAACTTTATATAAATTTGCAAAAGAAATTCTAGTTATCTGTTGGAACTAAAAAATTGGATTTTGTGAAAACTCACAAAATGTCATGAAATGATTTATGATATTACTTATTTCCAGAGAACTTTAACTATAATTTTGCAGATGTAAACCTAGAATAAATCATAACAATGTACCACGATGGCAAAAGTGAAATGGCAAAAATTCAATTACAACTAGTGAAATTTCGACGTCGAACAATTCGGCAACTATGATTTATCGGCTATAAGCGTCTCGTAAATCCTCGGATTGGCTTCGTTTAGCTCTTTGAATAGACATAAATTGTTCTAAAACTGAAAGTATTGTTTTCTTGTTTAGACTTGTAAGCGGATTCAATTCTAAATAATACATATATCGTGTCTCTTATGAAGAAAGACGATTGTTTATATTTACTATTTATATTCTGAATAAAAAGTTTTTTACCGAGGAACACAACTAAATTGTAAAATGTATGCTGTATATTTGTTTACGTATTACAGTAATGTGTAAAGCAAATTCCGGGGCTGTCGTACTCAAATCAATGCATAATTTTTTATTCGGATTTTATATCGTGACTCATCATCAGCCTGTGTTAGTCCACTGCTAGACATGGCCTCCCCTGCTGCGCGGCCTTCTCCATCAAAGGGTTTCTGAACCGTATCCCACCACGCTGGTTCAATGCGAGTTAGTGAGTGGACCGACTTTATACATGCCGTGATCATCTTACTTTTCAGACAATTCACTGAAATATTTTTCGATTTTGTGTGTCTGTGCGTTTGAAACAGATTAACAGTAGGTTTAGTTACTAGCAAAGAACAAATAAGTGATAACAAATATATAAAAACATATTTTGATAATAGTTTGAATGGATTAAATGCTTCAGTATCTTACTTTTTTCGCAAATTTTAACCGAGCACCATAATAGGAATGAGCTTAATGACGAGTGAAAGATGTGGTCGGCGTTACCATATTGTTTTATGACGCGAACAAAAATACAGTAGCGAGTTTTAAAATCTTTAATGAATGTATATAATTAAAATATTTTAATGATTTTGATAATTGAATAGGATTTAATATAACATCTACATGAAAATCATTATATAGGCCACATAAAAGAAAAACGAATGTCATTTCTTTATATCTTCGTTTCTCGGTTTTCGCAGAATACCTCGTACTAACTTAAACGAGGAATGAAATTTAAATCAAAAAATAATAAAAAATGCTTATTAATAAGTGCAAAATACTTTTTATTTTTTTCTTAATGAACAGAACGCCAGGCCGGGTGCGAGGGCGAAACTTACATTACTGGTCACCGCAACTTCCTAGATCCCAACAACCCTTCTTAGTTTGTTTTTACCGCGACGCTTTTCGCGACCCCACAGCAAGAACAGCGTTGTAAACCTTTCAATGGTTTTTCCTCGTGTAACACGAGGAAAGCCCGGGTAATTTCCTTTCCTATGAAAATATTGTCAAAGGTACCTTATTAAGTTGCCCATTCAAGATTGTAAGACGTTTTTTAAACAACCCAAGACAACAACCCAAAACTTTCGGTATAAACATTGTACGATTTTGTAATTTATCTATTAATAAGATATGTTCATTAAATAATAATAAAACCATTATTATTATTTAATGAACATAAGTTTTCTTCACAAACTTGAAAGGTTATTATATTAAGTTATCTTTCATTTTTAAACTTTCCTTGCATATTTTTACAATAATAAAGGATTGTCTGGAAACGGAACAATACATAAAAGAGGGTACCAATCTAACACAATGGTTTCCGTATATACCAAAGATGATGTGTGACGCTTAATAGAGCACACTTTAAAAAAATAACCTGCAACAACATGTGAAAAGTCATCATAAAATGCATTTATAAAATTTACAACGTAATAACATGGGTACACATTATGACTGTAATTTCGCAGCCAATTACAAAGTTCTCGTTGTAAACTCCAAAGTGCGCAAACACTTCTACCTCAAGGTTGCCCACACGAGTGACTAAACTAAATGGAAATGATCTATAAATCATCCCTTACGCCCCCATTCACATGGCGTGACTGGAGACACGCCATTTATGCCACCATTGTCGTTGCGTGATCAATGTGCAACTACTTGAAAATGTAGAATAGGTCGTATTTATACATTAGTTCCATTATTATATCATTAGTAACAAAATCAAATTTCAATTATTCATTGTATTTACGGGGATACTATATATACTAGCCACGTTCCGTGAACATGGACGCTGGAAAGAGTTCCTAAAGTTGGAAACAAAAATATGCATCCAATATAATAAATAAATAAAAAGAAGATTTGATCCGAATAGTCTAACCTCATTTAGCAAAATATTTGAAAGATTATTTATAATTCAACTCTGTATCAAAAACCTAACTAAACAAAATAGAACAACACGATTTGTTTTGTTTAATTTGTTTTCGCGACCAGATAATATAATGTAAACTACATTTAAACTAGATTATTCCAATTAGCTGTAATGCGATGATAAATTGCTAAAACGATTCAGCAAATTGAAATATTGGGCGAAAAATACCTTAAAATAGTAAATAATTCAGAATTATTCTTCGATAATTTCCATACTTGCAGTTTGTAATCCTGAAGCATTTGTCAACCGTATACCTAAAACATTGTAAGTTGATTTAAAAACAAAATCAGTTTTATGTCAGACAATCACTATTTCGTTAAATTGATTCCGTGATGCAATCCAGGTGAACTTTGTTAACATTATGCTGCTTTCAATTCGTATAAGCAATTGATGAATGACCATTACATATTAGTTGTTTGAGCGAATTACACGTTAAATAATATTACTTTACGCATAATTATTTCTATTGCTTGCGCGAATATTATACATTATTAAATAAAATTACTTTACGGATTTTATCGCGTTTATTTTACATTTAAATTCCCGACGTTTCGAACACTTTCCAGCGGCCGTGGTCACGGGTAGACTGAGATGTCATGCGTCTTCTTGCCAGTGCTGAAGCAGGGTTACCAGATCTTAATTTTTATGAATTATTTTAATCTGTACTCCGACCTATGCAAAATGAACTGATTTTATCTGTACAGCCACAGTGGTATTATGCTTGGTTTAAATTTTAATTTATTATTATGGGATCCCAACGGTGGTAGAACCAACCATCTTCTCTATTGAAATTTGGATGTTTTTTAATCTCAATAGCCTCACGGATCATCCTTGGTAGGAATCAGGTGTTCTTTAGCGAGGATTTGTGTCGATCAAATCTGATGTAATGGTTTGGGTGATTTAAGATATGGTCTACACTGCCGACTTGTTGGGTCTTCTATGTTTAATGTCAGCTATATGTTCCTTCACGCGGGTTCTTTTGCTCGCCTCGTTTGTCCAATATAAGAGAGCCACAGTCACAATCTAGCTTGTACACTCCTGGTCTTGTAGAGGAATATTGCGCTTGACAGGTGATAGAAATTGACCAATCTTCTTCAGCGGCTTGAAATAAGTTTTGATTGAAGCCCGCCTCAAAATGTAGCCAATCTTGTCAGTTACGCCTCTCACAAAGGTAGAACAGCAGGTACTCAGCTCCACTGTGGCTGCCTTCACTCGGTCACTGTGACGCTGCCGTGGCGCAGCGAGCTTGTTGTCTCGCAGTGCTGCTTAACATGGTGTAGCTCAGCCGCCAGGTGTTCATCATCGCAGATCCCTCGTGCTCTCTGAAACAAAGATTTGCCCACGTAGCTAACTGGGATGGATGGTGGTGTGAATTGCCATTTAAATATTTATTTGTATGGGTTGGTTTCCTATACACAGTATGGCTCAAGGTGTTATCAGGATTGCGAATAATTAAAACATCAAGAAAAGCTAAGAATTGTATTTTCTAACTCCATAGTAAACTGTATTTTGAATTTATGGAGTTAAGGTGGTTTAAAAATCATTTATTTTATCATATGGTAAGATGGTAAATGTATCATCCACATAGCGCTTATAAAATCTTGGATGAATGGGAGCAGTGAGTAGGGCCTTCTCCTCAAAGTCTTCCATAAAAATGTCAAAGCACTTGCAGAAGACGCTGACATCTCAGTCTACCCCGTGACCACGGCGCTTGGAAAGTGTTCGAAACGTCAGGAATTTAAAATGTAAAAATAAACCGATAAAATCCGTAAAAGTAATTTTATTTAATAATTTACTTTACGCATTCAATTACGTTCAAACGTACATAAAACGGACAAATAAACGATAATTATTTCTCTGATTGAAGACATTGATTGAACATATTTTAAAAAAATATATTTTCGTCAAACTACCGATCAGCAAATCGTTCAAAAGTCATTTGTTGATTGTCGATCAGTGATTGACATCTCATCTCATCATGATTCTATTCTAAGAAACACTGTCGTATATAGCTAACTTCTTCCTAAGTAAGAATGCATCTTACTTACACCTAGCCACTTTCTCAAGTTATCCAAGTTATCTAATTCATCCAGATTTACCTGAATAACAGTTTTTAGGCATAGCGACTGGCATCTGATATCCACATCCGAAAGGGTGAATTGGTTGCACTGGCTGAACTGCATTCTAAGAAATGTGTTGTCTATAAATTTGAAGTATATGACATCCTATAACGACTACTAAGGGCGGTCTTAACAACCGGGGTCGACCATTTGCATGCCTATCTGAGGCATTAATCATCTTACTTTCCAGACAATTAGATAAACGGCCCATATTATTCTAACCAACCAGAAAACAACGATAACAAATATAATAGATATGTTAGATAATTTAAAAGTTTTATCGTTGTTTTCCAGCTGAATTCGAACCCATGACCGCCGGTTCATAAAGCAAGACAACCATGACACACACAAATTAATAAAAGAATATTAAATCTGTCCTTTATTTGGCTTCGGCATTGTGACGACAAGGTCTGCAAATGTGGAGCTCGGCAGCAACAATGTTTGACCTAAGATCGAATTTCTCATGTTAAGATGCGTTATGATCACACGAGCTCAAAATTATTATTAATTATTAGGCTATAGGTCTCAAAATATAATAAGTAAATAAATAAAGTAATTAGAGTAATTAGATCTTACCGTAACAACCTAATTAAAAAAAAAATCCTTTTTACAATAACCTACGTTTATACCACAAGAAAGAAATCTAAATGACCTAGATATATAGTCTAGTACGGGCATGTGAAAGTTTTTGAAATAGCAAACTCTCTATAATCTTTTCGCTTCGATACACTCTTTCCCCCGTTGCGGGAGACAAATTGACAAGTTTATTATCGCTCGTGTTGTTTCACGGCACGGGTTGTAATTCTCGCAATTATTCGCCAAAAACTTCGCCAGACTCGACTCGTGTTATTTACGAGTTCCTCCTTAAGGGGACAGTTCAAAAGCACGCCGTTATCTTTATAGACTAAGTTCGGCATCTGTTGTGATAAGTTTTGGAAACAATTGACACATTTACATTAAGTTCCGGAGAATAATTAAGTGTAAAAGTAAAAAGCTTTGTAAATTATATTAACACGTCGATATACCAGCTGATGGTAACTACAGAGAAGTCGTAACTTCTTTTCTACCAAGTAAGTCGTAATCATGGCATTTCTCATTGGCAGATGGAAAAGCTTATTCATTTACTGTGATGCATAATTAAAATTCACACTATATACACATTTTCCTATAATTAAAATATTTATTAGTATAATTACACGTCATATTTTATTTGTTACAAAATAAGTGATCATCATTATCATGAGCCTGTGTTAGTCCACTGCGGGACAGAGGCCTCCCCTAATGCTCGCCACCTCCATTAGGGGATTTTTGGACTGTATCCCAACACGCTGGTCCAATGCGGGTTGGTGGGTGGATCGACTTTTTCATGCCAACCGACGCGTGGATCATTTTATTTTTTAGACAATTGGGTGATCAGCCTAAATTGTCCTAACCAACCAGAACAGCGATAATACAAAGTTGTTTTCCTCACGGGATTCCAACCCATGACGTCCGGATTGTAAAGCATGGCTCAGTACCGCTACACCACGGATGCGGAGGTTCTCTATGCACGTCGGTCAACTTATCGGCTTGAAAAGCATTTGTAACCTGTCTGTAGTAAAACGATAAGATATGTTAAAAATGCTGATTAACGCTGTCCATATTTAAAAGGGCACCAATCAATAACTACTCCGTAGTATTCATTAAATTTTTAAACACACGAGGCTTGCTATAGGAGCTCTTAAAACAATTCAATCTTCTGTTGGAAAAACGAAATTACTTTCCGAACAACCTATTAAATCTGTCAATAAAGATCAGTACGTAATAACTATCAAAACACATATATTTACTTAAATTAATCGTATTACAAGATAAACTTTTCCCCGATATTCGACTTACTTCGAAACTAAAAGTCAAATCCGAGTTATCGGAACATCAATAGACTAGGATTCAAGTTGGTTCTGAACAGTTTGGAAACTGTGATCCCAAATAAGATAATTTGTATAAGTAATTATATCTTTTGACATTATTTTTCGTGCGTATGGCAAAGCATTTTTATGAAGTGTGATGTTTTTTTATAATATGAGTGAGAGTTTAATATAATATAAGTAAATTTTGCTTGTATAAGAATCAACAAAATCGTTCTAAAGTATACTGATATTCCACCAAGTTGTTGGTTGATCTTTTGGTGGTTAGGATAAAGGTCTAGTAAATACTAGATTTTACATAACTGGAATATAAGATTAATATTGTCAAAGTACATGTATGGCGAGCCAATTTTTAAGTTATTGTCTGTTTAATTATAACATGTAAAGGTAAACACATTTAACACATTTCACTTGTTACTGTTGCTTTATTTTATTATTGCTGTAATAATGAATAATCATTTAAACTAAAATTTAATTGGATTTTTAAAAAGTAACTTACATTACGAGTGGACTAGTGCTTCTTAAGCTGAATGTCTTACAGGATATAAGATAGTATACACCCCGTATATGATGGTTGACTTTTTACTATATTATTTTTTCTTGGATCTGCTCTGAAGATATGTCTTGTACCCATTTTTGTGACACAGGTTTTTATACATTGGTTATATATATATCAGGTACAACGTATTCTTCACATAACGTTTCTATTCGAAATGAAATTAAAGGTTAATAACGGAAATCATAATTTTATTCACAATCCTAAATTATACCATGAACACAAATTTCCACAACATAAATATAATACAAAATTTATTATTCTTAACATGATAAAATGTTCGGAAACCATAATAAAATGTTAGCTACTACGCTGTAGTGGTGTTTTTTACCTTAAAGCTTTTCCGACATTCGTTTTGATACATTGTAAGATGAGTAAACACTAAATCAGTTTTATGTCAAGCGAAAATCGCCATTCCGTAAATTGATTTCGTGCTGCAATTCAGGTGAACTTTGTCGCTTCACCCCTTTCCGTATTCCTATAACTTATATTGTTACGGGATTAAATGCAAATTTTTATGAACGCTATAAAATCTTTATCGCATTAAACGTATGTATATAAATGTTTTCGTTTGTCCTGTTTTTTAAACTATCTGTATCTGATATAATATATTAAAAATAAATATGCGGAACAGAAATATGTAGATATTACTTTGTTAGTTTTTTAAGCCAATATCTCTAGGCTACGGATTAATTAACTAATATGACAAATTAACTGTACTATTTAAGTGCTTGTCTATGTTAAAGAAGAAGATAGTTTTATAAATATTTGTAAAACCATTTTCAAAAAAGGACGCAGTTTTATTCTTGTTTCCATTAAGAGTCTTAAATGATTAAAACTTAAGTTGTAATAAAGTAGCTTTTAGATAGTGTCCGACCGAACTTTCGGTTTCGGTTTCGGTTTCGCCGAGTTTCGCCAAAAATCAAGTTTCGGCGAGTTTCGGTTTCGGCCAAATTTGGCCGAAACTTTTGCCGAAACCGAAACTGGTTTCAGAAGTGTTTTCAATTTCAAAATAGTAGCGAATGTTAAATGTACCATTGCTAAAATCGAGCTCAGATCAGTCGATTTTAGTTCAGACAAACATTCCCAGTTTGACAAAAGAAATTGAGGAGGGAACAAATAGAAGTGAGATCAAAATATATATTCAAATTCAAATATCTTTATTCAATATTGAAGTTTACACTTTCTTATTGATTGTCAAACACACTACCACTGGTTCGGAAATGGACGCCTCAGACCTGAGAAGAACCGGCGAAAGAAACTCAGCGGGCTATTTTTATGTCATCTTTTAAAAATAACAAACAATTTGATAATTCGGCATAAAATTTTATGCAATTTTGAAACAAGACCTGGAGCGAGCATTGCATTTACCAGGCTGTGTTATCATTTAAAAATTCATTAATATCCTAATAACCTTTAACACATAAACGTTCCTTGACAACCTTTTTAAATTTATTAATAGTTAAATTCTGAACGTTTACTGGGGTTTTGTTTAAAACCCAGTAAATTGTCCTAAATTGTCATTGTCCCATAAAAGACTTACTTATTCTTCGCAGTCTAGTTGCTGAAAGAATTAAATTATGTTATACTCCTTGGTAAGCAAAAATTAAATACAAATAATACTGGAAAGTGAAGCTCAGAATTTTGTTGTGTTAGTAAAAAATCTTCTAGCCTCTTTACTTTTTTTCTGAATGTAGTCATTTGTTTGCTATGTGTGACGAAATGTTCTCGAAAAAAGAAAAAACCCAAGTGCGACCTTGTCATTAAAAACCACTGTTATAAAAAGTTAACAACGCAAGAGATTTATTGCGGCTCAAAGGAAACATGAGAAGAGACTGCTCTGTCGTAATCAATTGTCGCAAAGTCAATCGTCAAATTCTGGCGAGCAGAGCAGAGAAGACGAACATGGTTGCAGACGTCCATCGAAGCCAGTTATCAACAAGAAAAAATAAGAATATGCTGCCATATTCGAAAAAACTGTTTTTACCAGAACCATCTGATACCTAATCCAAGAAACGAGCATTTCATATAGAGTTACTCAACGCATATTGACACAAATTTTGAATATGAGAAAAGTCTCCGCAAGATGGGTGCCGAGAATCAGAAACAAAATCGACTTAACAATTCGAAGATATCGTTGGACAAGTTTTAAGAAGATTCTAAAAACTTTAAATCTAGTTTTGTGGCAGTGGACGAAACACGGGTATATCCCGAAGGATCTTCATGCCGTGGCCGTTGTATATGGCCTGGCCAATATTTTGGGACTCAGAAGTGATATTGTTGTTTGATTACCTGGAGCATGGAACCATCATTACAGATTATGCAGCTTTAATACCGAGGTTGAGAAATGCCGTCAATGATAAAAAAGAGGCAAACTTTGAACGGGTGAGCTGTTTCATCTTGACAACGTACCGGCACATACGTTGGCATTAGCGATGGCCACCGTTCAGCATGCTAGAGTACAATTGGTTGAGCATCTCCCTCTTCACCAGATCTGGCGCCTAGCTATTTTTCATCTTCTTTCCAAATTGATACAATACTTAGAGGAAACATGTGTTAAAACTATATATAACAAGTAAACGATGCCGTAGTGACCTTTTTGCAGGACCAAGACAATCCTTTTTTAAAGGAATTGAAGCATTAAAAACTTGGAACGCTGGACTTGGTGTTTAGGTGGACTCGGAGATTATGTAGAAAAATAAATAATTAAGCTATCATAGTCATTATATTCTATCTCATTTTACAACTTTTTGATAGGGATCAAACTTTGGTTTGATTTGTAGCTCGACTGCCTCCGTAGCCTAGTGGTATGGGCGTGTGCTTTACAAACCGAAGGTCGGGTTCGAATCCTGCGGAAGCAACAAATTTTCATTGTTGTGTCCTAGTTGGTTAGGGCAATTTGGGCCGATCACCCAATTGTCTGAAAAGTAAGATGATCCATGCGTCGGATGGGCATGTAAAAAGTCAGTCCACCCACCAACCCGCATTGGACCAGCGTGGTGGTTATGGTCCAAACCCTCCTAATGGTAATAGGGATTAGGGGAGGCCTATGTCCAGCAGTGGACTAACAAAGGTGATGATGTGTGTAGCTCCGAGGAGGGCCTCGGAACTACAAATACAAACCAAAGTATTAATTAGTAAGATTTCAAAATACCAATACTTAGTATTTAATGCAACAGTCACAATTATTAATTTATTTATTAATAACTCATATTGCTATAAGAAATTTATTTGGAAAGAAATTAATATATTTTTAATATTTTGTTACATAAAAATATTATTAGCGACTGAAATAAACGATTACCACACGTTTAATATACTGTCTCCATTCCATGACTAAAATAAAGCAAAATAATAGGCATGAAAGCTCCATATTTTAGTATTTTAAGGATTTTTATACTTGATCACGTGAGTTTCGGTTTCGGTTTCGGCGAAACTGAAGCCAGCCGAACTTTCGGTTTCGGTTTCGGTTTCAGCCGGAAAAGAGTTTCGGTCGGACTCTACTTAGACTTTTATATGTCTTTTGAAGCCATTTTGTTAGTTTCTCTCTGTTTTGACAAATATTAATTGTAAGTAATATTATGTTGTTTTCCTTTTAAACTACCTATATCACTTATAATATATTTAAGACGAATATGCAGAATAGAAGTATGTAGACAATATTTTGTTGTTTATAAACTATCCAGTAATTTTTTGGCTTAGCAATTATATTATTCATCGGAGCAGGTTATATTCATTCGCTCACCGTAATACAGAAAGCAAGATAGAAAAAATGTTTATTTGGTACATAATAATATGAAGTAATTTACACATAAAAAACCACTGACCTTAAAACACCAAATTGGTTTTAACTAAGCATGGTTTGGTAAATTTATTTACTTCAGGAGGATAGTGAGAGTCATGTGTATAAAGCCAATAATGAAATTTGTAACCTCATCTATATTAAAATTGTATCAGCAGTCAGTTTACATCTTTGTCGTTGTTTTAGCTATTTCAAATAGATTGTCCTGGGGTGAAAAGTACCGTATGTTACTTGGGTAAATGCACATTCGAAACGGTAGTTTTTAAGTTTGCCCTTATTTATTTTATAAATTATTAAATTAACGAACATATTCACAAATTATTAAGTATTTTAACTTTATAATATTTCAGTTAATATTATAATTTTCCCTTTGTCTTGTTAGTTCCGATGGTGACAGACGTCTATTAAATAAGTTGAGAGCTATAAAAATAGTAAAACCTAAATGATATGAGAAATCTAATATTATGTCAATAGCCTAGGAAAGACGTTGCTTAGAAAAAATCTTCTTAATGGCGAGTTTCCAACGATGTTCCGGTGCGCTTTTGTATCTTTTGTTTGCCCTCCCTTCCCCCCCTGTCGGTGACAATTTGACAAGTTTATTATCGCTCGTATTGTCTCCGCCGTACGGGTTGTGATTTTCACAATTATTCGGCGAAAATTTAGCAAGACTCGACTTGTGTCATTTACGAGCCGTTCCTTCAGGGGACGTTCGAAATGAAGGCTTCTTATCTTTGAGGTTAAGTTCGGTGTTATCAATATGATTCATGTACACCTGGTATATAAATAATATTTTAAGCAGTTATTTTTATTAGAAAATTAATATATTAAGGTAGTCTAGGCAATAAGGGTAGTAATATTATATTAAAGGTAACAAAATATTGCTGAAAATAATTGAATGCCATAATTAACATAAACAAAAATAATTTAATAATATAAATAGATTTATAAAACAAATAACTAAATTGGTTAAATTACTTATCTTCACGATAAATAATTATATTAAAATAAATATTGATTGATTATTTTATTTACGCGATTATTAAACATATCAATCCACTAATTTACGGATTTTTACAAGACCTAAATATATTTATTCCGATGTTTCGGATTTTTTCCAGCATCCATGATCACGGGCAGACTAAGTTGGTATACCAACTTAGTCTGCTCGTGATCATCTGCCCGTAAATATTTAAGTAACGCGAAAATCCGTAAATTAGTGGATTTGATAAATAAATATTATTAATATATTCGAGTAAACTATATGCATCCACAAAAGTTACAAAGTCATTTCCCACCGACATTTTATTTTTTCTGCCAATGTTGTTAAATAACCACTTTTAGAACTGGAACACAGTTTGAAGGGCCCTGCTGTGGGATAACTGGGTTAACGAGACGCAACAACCTGTCTCGAGAAGCACTCACTATCAGGCAAAATCTTGACCGTCACTGCGACACGACACGATGATGTTGTTTTTTAAATTTGGAAAAAGCATTGATATTCATCTATAATGAATTATCTATACAAGCATCAAATATTTCTTTGTAGTTTGTTTGTAACATCAAAATAACCGTTTTCAAATGATTCCATTGTGATATATATCCGAAACGTGTAACGAGACAACATTTTTTTTAAATATTTTTCTGTACACTGCCTCCGTAGCCTAGTGGTATTGGCGTGTGTTTTAGAAACCGGAGGTCGTGGGTTCTAATCCTGCGTGGACTCAACAAATTTTCATTGTTGTTTCCTAGTTGGGTAGGGCAATTTGGGCCGATCACCCAATTGTCTGAAAGGTAAGATGATCCATGCGTCGGATGGCCATGTAAAAAGTCGGTCCACCCACCAACCCGCATTTATTGCCATGTGGGCGAAGTCGCCGGCAACAGCTAGTATTATTTAAGCTCTCTAAATGTATCGAGTGCTGAATGAAGATTTTTAAGTGCTTTATACAATCTATTTATAAAAATTTTACCTGCCCCTAATACCTAAGCTAAATGAGAGATAAAATTTAGCGTTATATCAAACACTGATGGCACCAGAAGCGAATCCTTCGAATTCCTTCGAATTCCGTTCGATGACGAATTCGTTCACCCACCAACCCGCATTGGACCAGCGTGGTGGGATACGGTCCAAACTCCCTAATGGATAGGGGTGTATTAGGGAGGCCTATGTCCAGCAGTGGACTAACAAAGGCTGATGATGTGTGATGTATGTGTGTGATGTGTGACGAATTCGTTTTGACATCAGACTTTGTTTTCATAACACATACACAATCACACACACCTTACAAGCTTTTGAATTTGTACAATATATTCAAAGACCGGCAAATTACATAACCAGGACCGAGTGACACGACTTTCGAGGGTGTGTGCCGAAGTTTTTATTATGGGTCGTTGAAAAAACGTCACAGTACAAACACACTAACAAGGGTTGTTGGGACTCGCGAAAGTTGCGGCTGCGAGAGGCGTTAATACCACCCTTTCAGTCACGCCCCGCTTATGGAGAGAAACCAAATATTTATGTGGCAAACAGCTTACAAAAACACTTCGTTAAAACGTGTTACAAAGTATGAAGATGAATTAAATTCTGTGTTTTGATAAACGCGCTTGTTATATAAAACTAAATTGTGACGTTTGTTAAATGTATTATAGTTTAGCCAAATGCCAATGTATTTCGCCCTACGCCAGGTAAAGACTACGCGAGCCCTTAAAATGTTGCATTTTATAAACAGTAAATTATGAAATGATATGTACATATTATATTAATAGTATCAATAAATAAGGCGAATAAAAGACATTTTTATTTTAATTTTTTTCAATAATCAATTGTAAAGCAATTAATAAATGAAAGAAGCAGGAACTACTATAAAGAGATAAATTTGTAAACACGTCAATATAATTTTGAACTGTCAATAGTTTTGATTCGTAACGTACCTACTTTAAAACCTTTCAATAAAACAGCTGCCTTGAAAAGAACTTAACATATTGGTATATTTCATACTTATTATTGAAATTACACTTCTTTTGGTGCGTCAGGGAAAATGATAAAATTTTTACGACCCGCGCGCACATCGTCACGAAAAACCGACATCCTAAAGTTAGCTATTGTCAATTGACACCTGTATTTAGTTTATGATGCACGCGAACTCGCGAAAACCCGACCCGAAAGTTAGCTACACTCAAAAATTGATCTTTTTTTGTGATATTTAAGAAACTTTATTTAAGTTGTATAAAAATTTTAGTATATTAAATGCTTTTTGGCTATTGTTACAATTATTTTATAAATGAAGCATAAAGCAAAAGATAAAATGTTTTTATCTTGTTACGCCAATAAAGTATAACTTCTAACGCGTGACAACGACACTCACAATTTTTGTTATTTCTTTACGTTATGTTAGATGAAATCAAAATTTAGTTATTGCTTGGTTGGCATTATATTTTTTTTGATTGTCAATTAATCGCCGTATTATGTCAACAACAAAATACTAGAATTAAAACTCTAAACAACGGTGCTGCATATTTAGTTTGGGCCCAATTTATATGTATTCAAACAGCTAACCGAAGCCAATCCGGGGATATACGAGACGCTTATAACCAATATATCATAGTTGCTGAATTGTTCGACGTCGAAAAGTCACTTGCTGTAATTCAATTTTGCTATTTTGTCTCTCGGCGAGGCGTTTATGGAGATTCATGCGTTGAGCGGTATATTTAATTTACCTTTAGAATGCAATTTAAGTATTTACGGATTTTTCGCGTTAGTTCTTTGTATTTACTTCCCATAGACAATTCTCTTTCTAATAGTAAAGAGTTCGAAACGTCGCGTCGAGAGGAAATACAAAGAATAAACCGTAAATTAGAAGATTTATTATGTAAAATAATCGTGTTAATAAAAGGCATAATTACCTTAAGGATATTTATAAGATAGATACTGTGGTTTTATTTTAGAGTTATAAAGCTTGAAAAAACACCATAACTCTTAAATTACTCTCTCCTGGATTGACACTCAATTATTTCACCTCGTAATGACGTAGCACGAGTTATTACCAATATTTGCAATTTTTCGTTTTCCTCATTCGCTGGAAAAGTAAATACTAAACCAGCGGAAAAAACACCACGTTAAACAGGCGGATTGAAATTGACTAATCGCACTTGTACTGCGGATCTGTCTTACTCCCACTGTAAGGTAGATCCGACGTCAAGTGAGCGGTGGAATTGTAACATCCCTGTTAGGTACTATTTAGTGTCCTCAGGAAGCTAGATTATTGTGAAGATCCTGTTTATAGTGTGATGGAAAATAATATCACAACTTATTCCTTGAATATGGTTTGGTGATAGCAACAATTATGTTTATAATAATACGAACAGATTGCTTTATGCGTCGCGTATAATCTCAATACATGTACGGTGCCTGCTAAGCAAGAAGGAAAACCATATTTTCGCTGGGACTAAACGAAAACCCACGATGAATATGAAAAATTTAGTCATAAAAATTTTATGCAATAACAAATAAGGTCAATATTAAACTTAAACAGGCATGTTGACAGAACTCGAACCTAGTTAACCTCACACAGGTTTAAGTTTATTGCCAGTATCAGTCTAAAAATTAATGTTCTTGTAAACCTGAAGTTTTAACTTGGACCTCATTATCGCTTGCAATGACAAGGTGCAGCGGATTGCTCATTAACAACTTCTTTCATTTAAACTTGCCTAGTTTCTTCATAGAGAAGCATTAAAAGTTACTTATAGCACTACTAATTCGTTTGTCTTCTTATAGATATTATGTTAAAAAAATTGTTGAAAATATAAAAACCAGTAAAGAGTGCCAATATTGTTTTGCTTTAGTTTGCAATATTAATTATATTTTTAAAATTTTATCATATCATCATATCATATCATATTTCGTCAGCAAAACCATTACATTTCATCCTTAACATATCAAACAGATTTTTCATCATCATCATATCTGTGATAGTCCACTGCTGGTCATAGGCCTCCCCACGCTGGTCCAATGCGGGTTGGTGAGTGAAACACAGGTTTTACGAGATACTATTGCTATTCCGCATTTATTTACGTACAACGTAATAATTTACAAACTCAATAATAAAGACCCTTTTTAATATGATACAAACGCCATTCTGAAAACTAAAATTTGTTTTGAAGTAAATTGAAATGATTATGTTTTTTTAAATACTTATACAAACTGACATGTATGTATAAGTATTTAAAAAAACAGCAAAGGCACCCATAACATATACACACAAGGTATACATAACAGCACTTTTGTATTTGTAGAAGCGTTATTGCGGAAAGAAGGCATTTGTCTATAAAGTATATTCATACTAAAATCTCCATTTAATTTAATTACTTTATAATAACGGTTAAATCAAGCATCATTAGAAATTAAACAATTATAATAATTACACGAAACAAAAACAAATCGACTTGCCAAAAATATCACTATTTGTATTAAGATTTAAAAAAATCACCATATTCGGTTTATACCGAGTTTTTGCGTCGGATTTCCGACAAAAACGTAACAATGTAAATATACAAAGAAGGGTTGTTTGGACTCCCGAAAGTTGCGGCTTCGGAAGGCGTTAATTCCACCCTCTGGGTTACACACAGTCTGACGCCTCTTCGGTGGAGAAAAGTAAAATATTTATATGGCTCACAGCTAACACAGCTGGAGGAAAACACGTGGCACAATATATAATAAGCAATTAAAAGAATCTGTACAGTGTTTTTATAGAATTTATTTAATTCTTTTTTTATTATCTATTTAGGATTTTCTGCGCTTCCGCGGGCCAGTAAGTCCTTGCTCTACAAACCGGATGTCGTGGAGTAAAATTGAGAAATTTTAAGAGTTGACATAAAGTTGCTAGCATATTAGATTATAAATGTAAACGCAAATCTTAACGTCACTTAACTAAGCTTATCTTTAGTAAGCGAATAGCAAGGGATCGGCCGTCTTGGCGTTCCTGGACTACGTCCAGCTGTGGACGGATAAAGGTTGCCGATGGTAAAGCTTACGTTTTAAAAGTGGTGATATTTACAGCTTATTATTTTGCATAATATAAAATTTATTAAATTCTGGCAGTAATGTACAAAATAAATTGTAACATGGCATTATAGATATCAATGCAAGTTATTATAATAACAATGATGTCGTAAATGAGATGCCTGCATACAGTATTGTAGCTGGGAAATGGCATGAGGCATGATTAAGACTTGCTCCGGGAGGTATTAACCTTGGATGAGGAGTTTACATCCGAATTTGTGCTTAAAGTTTATATAAGTATGGTATAATATAACGTACATACAATAGTCGTCTCACAAAAGCACTAGTTTATATTTTAAAATTAATTACTTAATTAAGCTTTGTTTGTCGTAATTTTTTTTATTATTTACGTAATTTAGTCAAATTTATTAGTGTATGTTCCTTGTGCATATTTAGCTCATGCCTTTATGTTACGCGAACTTCCGACACTGTAAGTCATTCGCCATTAAAATATAAATTTCTTCGCCTTTGTCTATGACTAATTTTGCCTACGCCTACCTAAAGGCATATACGCCAATTATCGTGTTACGAAACGATAATTGGCGTATATGCCTTAGTTGAATTATTAGTGTTTGTCTATGGTAAAAACATACTGCTAACCTATATCTCAACCAACGTAGACTCGGAAACAATGTTAACCATCGCAACGAAATGTAGTCATCATCCAGCGATCGTATTTATAAATTTCCATAGAGAAGTCAATCAAAGTTAATAGTTTCCAAATAAAATCAGTATTTACGATGCTATTTTGTTCATTGAAATTCAGAATTTAACTTGGATAAGCTTTAGGTGATGATTTTTCTCATAGGTGCAAAACCTTCATTAGTACGTTCATTAAAAAACCTTTTAATTATTAATTTACTACATAGAACAAAACGTGTAGAAATTTTACTACAACAACGGGCTAGCTGGCTGGAAATAAATTTTTGAAAATTATACTTATAAAGAGTTACCATTTTTTTCTGTTTCTTGCAAAAAAAGTGTCCATTTAAATATACAAAGGAGGTTGTTCGGACTTTGTAAAGTAGCGGTTACGAACGGCGTTAATTCCATCTAGTAAACACAGCTTAAATGTTTGAGAGGCCTAAACGAAACGGATAAACTCAATAACTTTATTGTCGATTTTGTAAATTTTATATTTAGAGTCAATAATGTACAACGACTATACATTATAATGTCCTCCTAATGCACTCCAACTACTGCGCAAGAGAGATCTATGACACAACCACTGGAGCGAATATGACATTATTTCCTATACTAATGTATATATTTGTGGGAAATTATTTTCATAAAGCTATTTGAGATAGATTATTATTTGTTTTTTATTTTAATTCCAAACAATTTGTAAAAAAAAAGTGGTCTAACCTGAAACAAGATGGCCACACCGACCGGGGATCAGATGTATTATTTCCACGTCATCAGACGCGTTTCACTCGTCATTAGGCTTATCACTGTTATGACGGTTCAGCATCAACTGGAACAGATTTTAGTGCGACACGAAACAAAAAAACTAAACGAACTAAACAAAATATAAGAAAACAGAAAAGACAATTTTTATCTCGCAACCGAATTAGGAATAGTTGAATATTTTACTAGTCATTAAAAATTCAACCATTATTGACGATACCCATTAATAATGCCTTGTTCGTAATAGTGATTCAAAGAAAAATTTTTTTTACAATATTTAAAAACAATTGGCATCAATTTCAAATACTTAACCACTATTTTAAATTTTACTAATCATAGCTAATGTATTAAATATTTAGTGAAATGTGAAAGAGCGCTTTAATATTTATAGTGAGACGCAACTTTTTATTAAATGGCTATAACTGTACAAGAGATCGGCAATGTTAACAAATAAATTTAATAATTGAATCAGCCATAAAATCTAAACAACAATTTGTATCAATTCCAAATCTTACACAAAAAAATAAGATTTCACGACTTGTTTAAAACAAATAAATTATAAATGGTGAATAATTCAATGTGTAAATATAGATGGCTTTTATCATTTTCATTTTGTTTTTTCGTTGCGTTGCTTCTCCAAAGTTTTGTACGAAGTCTGCGTTTACAAAGCATATCATAACAAATAAATTGTAAATGTAATAAAAAATTTAGTTCAAATTTATAGCTTGCTGGTATTGCAAATTCATAAAACTAGTAATTAAATTATATATTGTGTAAATATCTCAGAATAACACAAATAATCAAATTCACAAATGTTTCATGTAACAAAATTGATTTATTTATCTTAACGCAATGAGTTTTGCGGTGTTATATTACGAGTACAAGATTAACTGTGTCATTTTGTTACCAGTAGAGTAATATTTGAAAACACCGCATACCGTTTACTACCAAATTAAAGATTATGCAACGCAAGTCAGTTAAGACGTCGTACCAAATGGTTAGTATTTACTAACTCAGTCTAAAATTAAGCAGTATAACCACATTGTTGCTGCAGTCGCTTTATCTTAGCGGATCTTGTCACTAATTTGGGTAAAACTAAGTCGGAAGTCTTGTGCTTCATACTAATTAATAGCGTAACTAATACTCGTGTGCTTCACTTTGACTGTACAAACTTTTGTAGTGTTCTAGCATATCGTTATGAATTAATTAATAATTACAATTTTTGTCAGAAGAATAACGATTTTGTCATTTAATGCTTTCTGTTGGTAACGCAAATACTATGCATGATAATTACCGCTTTATCGCGTTTTATTTGTAAAGTTAAAAGAGATTTGCAGATTTCGTCGTGGAATAAAGTAAAGATGAACAAACTTTTTTCAATAAAAATATTTTATTTTAACCCCTCGTGAAAGAATTGTTTTAAAAGCTAGATTTTAATAGTGTACGTTTTAGAAAGGGTTACGATTGGATAGTATTAATTACTATACTTAATTTAATTAAATACAATTTAAACAATATATAAATAAAGCAACTGCCTCCGTAGCCTAGTGGTATGGGCTGTGCTTTAGAAACCGGAGGTCGTGGTTCGAATCCTGTGGGACGCAACAAATTTTCATTGTTGTTTCCAAGTTGGTTAGGCAATTTGGGCCGATCACCCAATTGTCTGAAAAGTAAGATGATCCATGCGTCGGATGGGCATGAAAAGTCGGTCCACCCACCAACCCGCATTGGACCAGCGTGGTGGATAGGTCCAAACCCCTAATAGATAGGGTGTATTAGGGAGGCCTATGTCCAGCAGTGGACTAACAAAGGCTGATGATGTGATAAATAAAGTAGTAAATTGTTGTTCTGAACTATAAACAGTGAAAGTTGAGATTAAGAATTTTAATTAACTCTTTTTTATTCATACTTTTAATGACCCTTTTATGCGAATAGTGGAAATTAGTATACTAAAAAAGCAATCGTTATTTTCCCTAGTGTCAACATGAAAATACACTAAGTAGGCTAATAGTTAAAAGAGTTTCTACTATAACAATGTTACAGTGAAATTTAGTGTAATATTCATTTTATTATATCATCATCATGACCATCATCATTATCAGCCTCCGTCTGTCCACTGCTGGACATAGGCCTCCCTCAATGCACGCCATCGCCATCAGAGGGATTTTGGACCGTATCCCATCAAGCTGGTCCGATGGCATTCTAACTCACTACGTCCAGTTTAAAAAGCGAGGGCCAATACCACTAAATCTCGGAGGCGGTTTAATATATAATCAAATGCAAGAAGCCGACCCGGTTACTATAACCTCCAAGTTGTACATTGATCACGAAACGACAACAGCGGCAAAAGGGCATGTCCTCAGTCTCGATACAGAATTTAGGGTGTGAGGGATGATTTATAGGTCATTTCCATATAGTTTAGCAAGTCGTGTGGGAAACCTGAAGGTAGACGTGTTAGGGTAGTTTCGAGTCTTCAACGAGAAGTTTGTAATTGTTTACAATATTATAACTAAAACGCCAAGCTATTTACAGGGTATATTTATAGGTTTAATTAATAAATAATTTATTGTACGTTTTATTTTTAGAAGATTTCATTTTGATTTAAAGTCTTGATCGGTTTTACATAGACGATGTAAGAATCTATTTGAAACTTTTCGTTATAAAAATATAAAATTTTGTGTAAAAGTAGTAATACTCTTAAAAATTTTTTGCCTCTCTCTAGTGTTCAAGAAGCTTGTTCTAATCTGCGTACAACACATGATCAAAGTAAGCCTAAATATAAAAGGCATACATAATTACGTAAATGATAGTCATAGATATAGTCAGTACAGTTGATGGGCTCATGCTAAAAAGAGTAAAGCATAAAAGTTCTTTTCCAAATTTAGTTATCTGTGATTTATCTTATACACATGAAGTATTGCTAAAAATAACTCACAGGGGAAAGCAAACTTAGGTTATGAAGATAAGAACGGAGTGCTTTCGAACTGTCCCTAAAGGAACAACTCGCAAATCACACAAGTCAAGTCTCTACAAAGTTTCAACGAATAATTGCGAAAATTACAACCCGTGCCGTGGTAGTAACAATAAGCGATAATAAAGTTGTCACTTTCTCACCGGCAACGGGGTAGCTAGAATTTATTGAAACAAAAGATAAAAGACCTGAACATCGTGGCAAAATCGTTATTACAAGTTATTTCTACATATTTTGCATTATTTCTTAAAGTGCTTTAAATAATGTCTTGAAAAAAAAATTATTACTTTCGTTCATACTATGGTAAATATACATTTATTAAGCTGATCATAAATTTAATTTCAAATCATATGGTAGTTAGTAATAAATACAAATTTTAGTATTATGTATGCAAATAAGATTGACGATAAGAATTAAACGGAATGGATTCAAATAAAAAAAAATCATAAAATTATCTAATGGACCTGAACATTATTTTTGTTCAATTTGAATGAATGGAAGTTTTATTTGAAGAATTGGAAGTTTTTAAGCCCTCACATGATTCGAACTTACAACTACAGGTAAAGATAAAGCTCCAACCCATACAATAATAGTATCCCAGTAACTGACAGCAGAGGCAGTCCATTAGTTCCTGGAATGTCGTTACACTCTAGTCCGAATTTTAATTTTAAAGCGGGTACTTAGAGAAAAGAAATCTCAATATTGACGTTATATCTGTCTGAGATCGAGTATAAAAGACGGGTCTGAAATATAGGAAGGCGGAGATACTTGTAATCCGCTACCCAGAACAGAAATCTCCTCGTGTGTGATAAGTGTTGTGCATCTGTGAAAGTGTTAGTGTGTTGAGTGGTGTTACGCATCGACTTGTCCGTACGAGACATCGTGGCTGTTGTTGTGGTCACCTGAGCCATTTCAATGTTTTTAGTATAAGAGATGTTCGGTGTTGTAATCATTTTTACTTTTGGAATTCTCTTTGAGATTTTTAAAACTCTGTTACATTGGCGAGAGCAATGAGCTAAGCAGCACATTTACCTGATGGCGATATTGGTGACACGCCCATAAGATAAGCGGGGTAAGACGCTACAAAAATGCCTAACGCCATATGACTTGAAATGTTATATCTCGATTACCTAGTAAATACGCTGGCTACGGTGCCCTTCCAACTGGAAGACGGTAGTGATTAAACACTACTGATTTGGGGCAGAAATAGGCATCGCGATGGTTCGAACCTAAAACAACCATCATGAAAGGTTCAGATATTTAAAAAAAAAGGAAGATATTTATTAGGTACATAGAATCAACATAAAAACTCACCAAAAAGACATAATATTACTGCTAACTTTGTTGCATTTTGGTGAGTGCTTATTTAACATGAGCTATTAACTAAAGGCAACAAATTTACAGAGTACGGAATAGTTTACAGTTAAATACTCCGTCTGTTCAAAACATATCACTATAGCCCAATCGATACAGCATCGATATTAGTTTAACTATGGTGTGTTGAATTGGACAATCCTTCTTATTTAACATTGCTCATGTTAAATACTACAAGGTTACAATGTAACAGAGAACAGAATTGTTTACAGTTTAAAATTAGCTTTTCTTTCAAACATATCAATATAGCGCATGCATGAATTGTCCATGCAGCATCATTGGTAGGTGAACTATGGTATAGTGAACAAAATCTTAGACGACCTCAAAGTTTAGACTGCTATCCGGAATTTAGTTGCAACAGGCTACCGGACTTTAGTTTCGTGCATAGATGTTTACGTACATAGCTTCCTTTGCTACTGCAGGAGTTGAACGATCCGGAGTATGTCGGTTATTGTTCGGGTAACGGGTAATGGATTCAAGTCCCGCATGGAGTGAGTGAAGTTAGTTTTCCGTATATAGTATGGTAATTTAAGAGTATAATATTTGATTTTATTGACTGATTCATTGACGGAGTTTATGTTTTCATTAATGCAAATATATTAAATTATAAACATATTAAAGAAGATTTTTATTATGGCTTCTTTGTATTTTCATATGGTTTAGCATCCAATTTTGATGTCATGGAGACGAAAAAACTTGTTTTTATATTAATAAAAATTTTTTCTACAAGTTTTTAAGGTGATAAGATAAGAGTCTAGTCTACAAGTGGCCTATAAAGTGTATTCCAAAAAAAGAGTTTGAAGTATAACGTCAGAAGGAGCTGTATATTAAACTGCTAAATTTAGTATTTATTAAAGTCGTTAGACTATCATCGTTATTGTGGCGAGAAATATGAAAAAAAATAAACTGGCTTTTTAAATACTGTTTCAAGTTTGAACGAAGCTCAAGCTATAAGAAAGTAAACATTCAAAAAATACAATACATAATTTGTCTCGGAACCCGAAATGTAACTTTTCAAAATTGTTCCATCGAGCTGAAAAATATTTTTTCCCACATATCTGAATAGGAGCCTTTTATTAAAAAAAATTGTATACAAATATTTTTAGGAATACAATATTACATTGTATTCACTTCTAAAGGTCATTGTTTAATATTTTTAATGTATCAAATAACTAAAGGCGCAAAGATCACTGTAACTTTAATAGAAATTCACCAACAACGTGCCAAATTTTAGTAAACACTGTCCATGATTTTGCTCCCTGAGACCAGCACGCCATAACTATAGAGATAGTTCACATAATAATAGTGTCCCAAACTTAGGATTCTGCATAGTTATATGATGAAAATACAACCTTGTTGTGAAGTATGGCATATTCTGGTTTTTAGTAATATCATTGCCTAATTGTCAGTCTCCTGATTCACAGCTTTACAAGCTTTTCTTTATATTCGTTTTATTTAAGAGCTAAATTGCCGTGGTTCTCTTTAGATACTTCTATATTTAGGTAGAAAACATACTAATCTTCATAATATTATAACTATTACATGAGCATTATAGAATTATTATAGGACTATGTTTTATAAGATTCTGGGAAGATGTAAACATGAGGACTGCTTTCAGTTACTACTCAGTTTCATTTTTGTAGTATGTAGCATAGACATTGGAACTTATACACTGGTTGGTTACGTTTGCCGTTGCTCGAAAATTGGACAATGCGTAGGTAAAAAGCCAAAAACTGTTTATAAAATTGACATTAATAAAATTCGGTTTTGTGTTAGTTGTAATGTATAGGTAAGTAAAAATACATTGAGATATATATTTTTTTTAATGGCATAAGCAGGCAGACGAGCAGTCGGGCCACCTGATGGGAAGTGGTCACCGACGCCCATAGACATTGGCATTACCAGTGGTATCGCCAACGCGTTGCCTACCGTGAGACATAGGGTGTTAAGTCTCGTTTAACCAGTAAATACGCTGGCTACGGTGCCCTTCAAACCGGAACACTGTGTACACACTACTACTTCGCGGCAGAAATAGGCACCACGGTGGTACCCACCCAGACGGTCTCCTGTAAAAAGGGGACCTACCACCGGTAATTTTAAAGGGTATTTATCATCATCATCAGCCGCCTTTATCAGTCCACTGCTGGATGTCCCTTGCAGTACCCATCTGGCTGGGGCCGACTAACGCTCTTTATTTCCGAAAGCGATATCCACCGCAGACCTTATTAGTCCATCGTCCACTAGTTCTTCGGACCACATCACCATTCTAACCGACTCACTACCACTCAACGAGATTTACTATAGTTCTCTGAAGGATTAATTCACTACAGAGTTTGCACTAAAAATATAACGTTAGAAAATAGCACGTTGACAAATTTGTAGATCAATCTTAAAGCCAAAGGGTTAAAAGTCAGGTCATCACGGGGAGAACGCATTCATTGAAAACTTTCGTCTTCAAACACTGGCGGTATCGGCGATGACCTGTGATCGTGGTTCAGTTTTTAAAACGCTGCCTAATTCTACTGTATCCTCCTACAGGCTTCCTTCTCGAAGCTGTCTTTCAAACATCAACATATACTCGAGGTAGACACATTTTTTGACAACTTCGAGAGTAACGCCATGGCAGAACATGTTCATCAAACATGCCTTTCGCCTTGTCCAAGTTCATGGCCAACATGAAAGGAGGATTCATATAAACTGTGAAAAATATCCTGTAAGTACTCCAAAGATTCGTCCAATATAACGATACCGTCCGCAAAACGGAGGTGTGAAAGTAATTCGCCGCTGATGTTTATGAAAGGGTACTAAAAATAACGCTAAGTAACATTTAAAACAAAGCAAAATTTATTTTGTGCGCTTACAAGATATTATATAAGAAGAACTGGAAAGTATCTCTCTGCAGCGAACAGATGTTGGAGGCGGCTGTTGACAGGAATTAAGCTACGAGTCGCGTGGCAGGAGCTCTTGCGTAACTGAATTAAAGTATTTAGCGACAATTCACAATTCGCAAAGCTTGTATTTATACTGTTAAGTATTTTAATTGAAAGAAAATACTATACGATAATAATTAAATGTCCTTTCTTGAAAAATGAGTAATACGTTTATGACGCGAGTCGATTTTTACGGATGCGGCTAAGCTAGTTTGAGAAAATTCACTGAGGTTTACACAAAAATACTATGTTGTACGTTTTGTGTAAACTTTTTGCATCCCATGACATAGAACCTAGATTATTGCGATTTCAAAATCGACTAAAAAGTCTTGTTATGCTAGGAGCAATTACACCGCAAAAGCAGACACTTGTTAGGTATTAGTGTAGGAACGCGAATCCGCTTAGCTGGGCACCCAGTACTCTTTGCAATGCTCACTCATTAAACCCTATATGCTTTCAATGCTCGGGTAACAACGATTTCTTATGGAGAGTTTACTTAATTTGATAAATTATTGCTATGATTTGGGTTAAAAAAAGATTTTTAATACGTTGAATTTAATTTAGTTTAATAAACTATTTGTTTTATTTTTGTCAACATTAAAAATTTATTATACAACATCTTTATAATCTACCGCACAAATGACTATATGACATACCGAAATATCAAAATTGTCGTTGTAAAAATATAGTTTTAAAATGACATACCCACAACACAATACTGTGTTTAGATTATTTTGTTGAGAAAATAATAGATATTTTAATATTTTTGCTATTTTTATATCAACATATCTGAAACATTACAAGAATGCATTGTCTTAAAGTACAGTTGCATCGGTAACCATCCCTTGAAGTCCACCGAATGGATGCAGCGAATTCCGGCTCCTTTAAACGCTTTAATTACATGGTTAAATAATTAAACTTTGGTTTAGCACGGACTTTGTTGTGAGCTTCATAGTGGTTCTTAATTTTGTATGCCTATACAATTAATTTTCCTCATCGATTTATATTTTAACAGATTTGTATAATACCTATTTTTTTATATCCTTACGTTCAAGTTTCGATTCTTTTAATTTATGTATAATAGTAGAACAAGGAACATTATTGGTCAAATAAGTTAATAGGTAGATAGCTAAATAAAGGCGTTGTTTAACCGCTTTTCCTAAAAACCTCTGGATTACGTATACCAAAAAATATTCAACATGTTGCGATAAAGTAGAAGAGTATAAAACTAAAAATGACGTAAATATGCTTCTTCACATGAACGCAAATATGCTTCTTCAAATAAATGAGTCTTTTTAAAAGAGACATCAGTGGTACGTTGTATTTAATGCTTTTTAATTATTAGTTTTCTCATATCATTGGACTTCTACTAGGGTGGTCTGAAAGTTTCGACCTCAACACAAAGATGGCGCAACTCGTTAATAAAAGCTAGTGAATGTAGTTGTGCATATTTTAACAGTTACTCACCAAAGTTTCGGCCATTTTTAGTTGACAGTCGTTTGAGTGGGGTTTGAGTGACAAAAATTGAGTATCTAGATGTTATTAAATTTTTGTTTTGGAAGGCATACGCCTACGCAAATCAAAGATGAGATGGACTCTATGTATGGGGACGCTGCACCATAATTTACCATAGTGAAATTTTTGGCAGCTGAATTTAAACGTGGCCGTAAGAGCTTGGGAGACGATAAACGTTCGGGACGTCCAAAAACTGCAACTACTGACGATAACATTGCTAAAATTCAATGGTGATAAAAGTAAACGACCGCCGAGTTAAAGTGAGAAAGATAGCAGAGGCTATGAAAATGTCCAAAGAACGTGTTTGTCACATATTAAATCAAGATTTAGACATGAGAAAGCTGTCCGCGCGTTGGTTGCCGCGTTTGCTCACATTAGACCAAAAACATGTTCGAATGAACATTTCCAAAGCTCTGTTGGCGCAGTTTAGGCGCAACAAATCCGAGTTTTGCCGCCGATTAATTACTTTACATGAAACTTGGATACACCATTATACGCCCGTAACAAAACTACAGTCAAAACAATGGACTGCAAAGGGGGAACCAGCTCCAAAAAACTGTTTTTTGGGCTGGGAAAGTGATGGCGACTGTTTTTTGGGATAGTCATGGAGTTATCTTTATCGATTATCTTCAAAAAGGAAAAACCATTACAGGAGCATACTACGCATCATTACTTGACGAGCTGAAGGTACAAATTGACAACGCGCTGTCTCACACCTCCACGGTTGCCATGGCAAAAATCCACGAGGTACGGTTTCAACTGCTCGACCATCCGCCTTACTCACCAGATCTGGCCCCAAGGAACATCTTTTTGTGCCCTCTTCTAAAAACTGCGCTCGGAGGACAAAGATTTTCGTCAAATGAGGAGGCAATCACCTTTGTGAACAGTTATTTTGCAGAGAAAAACGCCAAGTACTATTTGGACGGGTTACAGAGATGGGAGCATCGTTGGGAGAAGTGTGTAGAGTTAAAAGGAGACTATGTAGAAAAATAAATAAAAAAAGTAAGAAAAAAAATCTTTTATCATTGTTAGGTCGGAAATTTTTCAGACCACCCTCGTATAACTTAGTTAACTAGTTTTCTCGAGTCAGCTTACAAAATATACCCAAAGTCAGCTCTAAAATCTTAAGCACCAAAGTTAGTGTAGGCTAATTAAATAGTTCTTTTCAAATTATTTATCCTTCCGTCCTTATATGTTGTGTGATGTATATACTAAATAGCTTCTGTATGTAAATATATTATTTCCATAAATATCTTCCCATTTGTATGGTGTATTAATTTACAACTTGTTTAAAAGAAAAAGTTAAAATTATCAAATTATCGCTACAAGGTGTAGTTTTTTTATGTTACCGATTAGGTGTTATCTAGCTTAAGGAGTTAAGATACTATCTCGATTGATCGTGGAACTGATGAGGTAACAAGCCAAATTCCAAATGGGTTTCTTTTTAACACGTAATCATGAAACAGAAATGTTCTATAATAATACATCTGCACCACACTATATACAATATTCTATAAAATACTTTCTTGTCATTACGCGACAACTACACATGATTTAATAAAAACAGACTAATAAAAAAAATATAAAAATGACGGCTGATGGGGAAAAAACTTTGATCGACGATAACATCTCAGTCTGCCCGTGATTATGGATCCTGTAAAGTGTCTGAAACATCAGAAAAATTCTAAACCAAATTGAACGCGATAAGATCCGTAAATTTATCATACATTAATATATCCGTATATTAAATCATACATTATTCTATATTATATTTTTATTACGATTATATATGTTATTTTAATGACAAATTAAAACCTCTGTTTTACTCCCAAATTTTAAAAACCATAGCACGAAATAATTCCTGTTCCTGTAAAATCGCCGCTTTTTTTAAGAAAACTTAACGTGGGCTAGGTCACAGAAGCTAACTTCATCATCATCATCATCATCATCAGCCTGTGTCAGTCCTCTGCTGGACATAGGCCTCCCCTAATGCACGCCACCGCTTCCGATCTTCGGCTATTCTCATCCAGCCCACACCGGCCACTTTACGAATGTCGTCACTCCATATTGCCGCAGGACGTCCTGCACTACGTTTGCCGAACCTCGGTCTCCACTCCAGAACTTTTCGACTCCAGCGGTCGTCAGTTCTTCGGCTTATATGACCACCCAGCCCACTGCCACTTCAGCTTACTAATCCGGTGGGCTACGTCGGTCAAAACCCCTAATGGTGAGACGAAGCTAACTTACTATTCCCAAAAACTGCTCTAAACGAAACAAATAAATTTATTATTGATTTGTTAGTAATTGTGTATGCTTATGCAACATTTCGTAGATTATAAATATTTTCCATATTATTATTCAAGGAGAAACGTTGATTTAGGGCGAAATTTCAATTCGAACGTATTTATAAAGAATATCTTCCAACCGGAAACAATATGGCCGCGCGGTTCAGAGATCAGATAAATAATTTCCACGTCATCAGACACGTTTTACCCTTCATTAGGCTTGTTACTGGTATGAAGGTTCAGGATCGTTCGAAATAGTCAATGTCAGTGTGTCACAAAAAATACTGAATCAACTAATCAAAATATATAATATACAGGGGAATAAATTGCAAATCAAAAAGCCGTGAAGTACATAGATGCCAATAGGTCCTATTTTCATAAATCTTTAATCCTCGCTGACTCCCAAAACTGCGTAGAAAACTTAAACAAATTCCCTTTCCATAGTAAACTCAACTTTCCTATTATCCTTAAAACTAAGGAAATTTGGTTCCGCCTTGAAAATGCTGGTATTGAAGTTTTACTAGCTTGGATTTCAGGTTACGCTGGGATCCAAGGAAATGTAGACGCCGACTTCTATGCTAACAGGCTACCTTGGTTGGTTATCCATGTCACTCCTACGTACCTGCTCGCGATCTATCTGATTTGGCCAAAACTCACCCGATGGAATCTTGGGATAACTTCTGACAGAAGACCAAAGTTATTAAAGGAAAATTTTATGTTAGTATCCTACAGAGTATACCTTCTAGGCCTTGCTTCTCCAAATACAAACAATTTTCTAAATTATTAACTTCTATTATAATTCGTCTTCGCTCAGGACACTATTGCTCCCCAGTGTTTTTGGCTAAACTTCTTTACGTGTAGAAACCTGATTATCCCCTATTATGATATCCTACCCTCTAACATTCCTAGACCTATTAATATTCCCCTTCCTTTTAACCCCTAATATAATTTACTTTAACAAACCCTATCTTTTATAAATTTAAATCAAATTTAAACTGGTAAATGACATAGAGCTATAAATTTAATTTTTTCTTTTTCCCAACCTTGTATATGTCTCGTTTATTTAAAATAATTATACTAATTTTCGGTTTTGTGGTTCTCCAGGTATCTCAACCAATTAAATATCGGAAAAAAAACCAAACCCTATTACCTGTAATATGAAAACTTAAAGTCGATTTCTTATGTCGATAAAAATTATCATAAATAATTCTTAAATAATTGCAACACTTTATGTTCCATTATAGTAAAGAAGCGTTTGGAAACACCGTCGCTTCCTATCAAATTAAAGATTATGCAACGCAAGTCAGTTAAGACGTCGTACTAAATGGTTAGTATTTACTTTCTCAGTCTAAAATTAAGCAGTAAAACCACATTGTTGCTGCAGTCGCTTTATCTTAGCGGATCGTGTCACTAATTTGGGTAAAACTAAGTCAGAAGTCTTGTGCTTCATACTAATTAATAGCGTAACTAATACTCGTGTGCTTCACTTTGACTGTACAAACTTTTGCGTTGTTGTAGCATATGGCTATCAATTAATTAATAATCCAATTTTTGTTACGGATGATTAGCATATTATGGGATAAAATTTATACGCTGGTAAAGTAACGATTTAACAAATAATACTTTCTGTTGCTTATGTAAATACATTATTTATTTATTCATTTTTATTTTATTTTAATGCACAAATGATGTAAAAAGGCTGGCCTTGGCCAGGCTTAGCAAAGCTACCGGAAACTATACTACAGACACCGGGGCCGGGGCATTTTCTCTCTTCATCAGTGGGTTTTGGAAGGTAATCCACCACGCTGGTCCAATGCGGGTTTGTGGGTGGTTTACTAGAGCCTCGTTCGTTACTCAGCAGGGTTCACTACTGCAGGTGAGGTTGGCTAGCGTTTCGAAGATATTGTTTTAAAGACCCTTACACCCGAATATTAAATAGCGCATGAAGTTGACTGGTTTGTTATTTAAAGGTATCAAGTTAAGATAATTAAACAAAGCTTAATTTGCTCTTCAACTACTCATAGAAAGATTATTTTAGAACCTACATATTTTAAATAGCCTTCATTTTAATATGGGTTGGGAGCGGTTTTAATTTATTATGATACTCAATTATTAATTAAATATGATTTTACTCTTAACGTTGTTTACGTTACGAACAGAAAATTATAAGACAATTAACCAAAAACTTGAGGATTTTTAGCCAACTTTTTTTTAATTTATGCTTTTCATTACTTATTTTTAGGCGCATACTGCAAATTATTATGCTCAACAAGTGAAAATTTAACAAAAAGATATGACCGACTTTTAACAGCGTATAACTATTAAATATTGGTCGTGAAGCGACGATAGCGTTATTAAGGGCGTGTCCCCAGTCACGATACTTGAATTAGAGGGTGAGGGATGATTTATAGGTCATTTCCATATAGTTAAGCAAGTCGTATGGGAAACCTAGAGGTAGACGTATTAGTTTCGAGTCTTCAACGACAAGTTTATAATTGTTTACAATATTATAACTTTAAAACGAGCTCATTTAATCCTCTTGTCCATAACTTTAACTAACGACCAATTTATTTTTAGATAATTTAATGAACTAATAAAACGCATCTTTGCGTCTTCAGAGTTTTCGAAGCTTGTTCTTATCTGCATTTAGCACAAGGTCAAAGTAGCCTAAATACTTCACGTAAGAAGTTGTTTGTAAGAACGCTGTGCTTTCGACCTGGCTCCTCAAGGAGCAACTCGTAAATCACACAAGTCAAGTCTCTCCAAGTTTTCGACGAATAATTGCGAATATTACAACCCGTGCCATGGTAACAATAAGCGATAATAAAGTTGTCACTTTCTCGCCGGCAACGGTGAAGCGAGAATTTATTGAAACAAAGGTAAAAAACCTCAACATCGTTGCAAATTCACTATAAAATTTGTTATAATATATTCTGCATTATCATACAAATTATTTAAATCAAAAATATGTCTTGAATAAAGAACTTACTACTATTTGATCATATTATGTTAAATGAAAAGAAAAGATTAATAAATATTAATTGGAGTCGTATTGTTACTTAGATAAAAAAAATTGTATTGTTTAAATTATATCATTATCTGTTAATTTAAAAATCCATAAAGTAATTGATGTGCACGGATTTTTTTTTTTGGTTAGAATGAATGAAAGTTTTTGTTTTTAGTTGATTCTGAGCACGGCGACCTACAATCATTAGAGATAACAGGAGATATTCAAGCGCACAAGTGTACTCAAACATTGGTGCGATTTTATTTACTTTCATAGTCACTTTTATAGATAGGAGTGAAATCAGGCGCAGGACCAATTTTTACCAGACTTCATACCATATTCATTGTGGGTTCTATTCCCAATTCGGGAAAAATATTGCGTGATAAATATAGTAATTTTCTCGTATCTGGGTGTTTGTAAATGTATTTATTTAAGAAAAGAAATCCTATGTATTTATCAGTCATCTGGTTACCATATTACAAGCTCTGCTTAGTTTCGGACTAGATGATGTTGTGTTAATCATACGGAAATATAATTATTATCCTCCAAGGCATGAATCGTCTTCCTTTACAGGTAATTAGCTTGCGTTAACGTAATAAACTAGGAAATACCGAAAAGTTGTTAAGTCCCCACAGAATTTAAACTCACGACGTCGGATTTGTAAAGCCAATAGAGGCAGTCCATCAGTTTCTATAATGCTATTACATCGATTATTTAACATGAACACTTACTACAAGGTTACAACGTAACAGAGAACAGAATTGTTTCCAGTTTAAAATTAGCTTTTCTTTCAAACATATCAATATAGCGCATGCATGAATTGTCCATGCAGCATCATTGGTAGGTGAACTACGGTATAGTGAATAAAATCTTAGATCAACCTCAAAGTTTAGACTGTTGTCCGGAATTCTGTTGCAACAGAGTACTGGATTTAAGTTTCATGCATAGACGTTCACGTAGATAACTTCCTTTGCTTCTGCAGGAATTTGAGCAATACGGGGTATGTCGGTTATTGTTTGGGTGTGGATTCAAATCCCGCATGGAGTGAACGAAGTTGATTTTGGGCATGCTGTATAGTATTTTAATCTATAATATTTGATTTCAGTGACTAAATTATCACCGGCGATTCTTATTTTACAAAATTATTTAAGTTGTATACCTATGGAGTTTTTACAAATGAAAAATAAAATTCGTCATCTTAGTTTATATATATTTCTCCATAATTTACACACGATGGACTCGGATAATTTTATTTCTTCGATTAACCTACTTTTAACTTCATATTTATTATTACTATTGAGTGAAGACTTTGGTTTCTAACTCTGCAGTATAAGCGGTGACGTGGAAACATAGCTTTGCTTCCTAAATGCTGCCCCGCCAAACTGAGCGCAGCTATCCCACTCAAAAATGTGCCTTTTTATATGCAATGTATGACCGAGATTCTTGAATTGTCAATATTCAATGACAATTTCGAGAGTTGCACCATCGACATTGACAGACCTCAAAAGAACACGTTCGTTAAACATAACTTTCGCCTTATCCAAGTTCATCCTGATTCGTTGGGTGGAAGCATTTAAACTGTGCACCGTCTTCTCCGTGGACTCTTACGAGGTGAGGTGTGAAAGGTATTCGCCCTTGATGTTTATGAAATTAAGATTAAAAAAATAATAATAAAATGAATTAAGATTTCGGTTAAGTTAGATTTAAAAAAAAACGCAAAGTTTTTTGTGCGCTTAAAAGATATTATACAAGGAGATCTTGAAAGTATCTCTCTGCAGGGAACAGATGTTGGGGACGGCTGTTGACAGGAATTAGGCTACGAGTTGCGTGGCAGGAGGTCTTGCGTAACTAAAGTAAAGTATTTAGCGACAATTCAAATTTCTAAAAGTCTGTATATTATACTGTTAAGATTTTTTAAACAAAAAAAAATATTTCGATAATTTTTTAATGAGCTTTCATTAAAAAAATGAGTAATAAGTTTATGAAACGAGTTACGGGGTCGATTGTGGTTAAGCGAGCTTGAAAAAATTTTCTGAGTGTTTACACAAAACATTCTATGTAGTATATTTAGTGTAAATTGCATCAAATAATATAGAACCTAATTATTGTTATTTAGAAATTGTCTAAAACGTTTTTTTTTATGGTAGAAGTAACTCCACCACAAAAGCAGATATTTGTTAGGTATTAGTGTAGTATGGCAAATCCGCTTAGCTTAGGCATCCAGTACTCTTTGCAATGCTGACTCATAAAACATTACGAAATGATTTTTATTAGTTAACTATTTGTTTTTTTGTTTTAATAACTGTTTAGTTCGGCGCACAAATATTTATATGACATACCGAAATCATACCTCCACCTCATCTTCATCATAAGCCTGTATTTATCCACCGCTGGACATGGCCAAAAAATTAAATTGGTATTTTTTTTGGTCGGTCGGGCTTGGTTGGTCTTTTTTTCGTCAATTTTTTCTTTACTTAGGAAAATGTAAAGTTAAGCGGTCACTACGACCGCTTACATATATTAAATTTTGACAAACCTTTACTCTATCTACATTTTTTGTTCAAAAGACGATTAATGTTTTTGCAATTACGGGATATTTTTAAATTGAAATATCCTGAAATAACTGAAACATACTGTCGTAGAGTACAATTGCATTTGTAACCGTCCCTTGAAGTCCGGCAAACGGATGCAGCAAATTTTTGCGGCTGTTTAAACGCTATTATTGCATGGTTAAATAAAAAAAACCTTGTCCATGCATAGTTTTTAGTTGTTTTCAATTTCAAATGCCATGCTTTAAACAAAAAAAAAAATGCCTCGCTTATTTATATGTTACATATCAGTTTATTAACTATTTCCTGATATGCTTATATCAAGTTTTTTTGCTTTATATATATTAATAGAAAGAGTAACAGTCGATACAGACTAAAGAGGAACAATAAATGGGTATATAACTAAATAAACGTTGTTTTACCGCTTCTCCCTAACATTCTGATTTACTTTATGAAATTTACTAGGAAGTAGATGAGACTATCTAAATTCAAATAATCATATATTTTTTACCACGCTATATTTAATAAGTACTATTACATAATATTTAAAAGTCAAAAACAAGAAATTACTTCATTATAATTCCCAACATCACCGTTACAAGTGATTACGCTGCAGAGATAACGATAACGAGATTTTGATAACGAAGCATCTAATGACGATAATCGATGGGAAACATATTCGCAGAGTTTACTAAAACTGAGTTTTATGTAATCAGGTTTTTCTTATTTAAAAGGTTTCCTCCTGAACTAGCTTCTAAAAAACTCAGGTATGCAATAGGACAGAGTTAATTGAAGTGTATATAAGTAACTGGCGTTTGCTTAAGGTGTCATATCCAAAAGGGTACATAGTCCACATACAAAAGAACAGACATTTTCAGGTGATTAGAATTATCGTAGTTACGTTTTAATATAGTTCACCTTATATTTTTTTTACTACACTGAGCTTACAAGAGGCAACAGAATCTGAATAATTCAGAGTTTGAAACTCATAGCTAAATTCGAATATTATACAAGAACTGATCATCAATAACTTCATATTACTATGTCAAATTTCTAGTATGAAGCAACATTATTCGGTGAACTATGCAATGGCATGCAAATACTTTGCCAGTGTATCCGTAAATTCGGGGCGTAGTTTTCGTAGAATGTAGTTGCAATGGACTAGAAGTGTTAGTTTAGTGCATGCTGAAGTACAAAACAATGTCCTTTAATTGTGCAAAATTTGACCTATGCAGTATATATACATGTATTACATTATTAGATGTTATCCTTATGTAAGTTATACGGTACTTTAATTTGAATTGTATGTATGAAGCAGGGTAAATCTGTCTGTTTTTTGATAGTAAAATTTGATGATAAAAAAGTAGAGGAACAGAGTGTAATTTTGGAGCATTACGATAAAACATAAAGTTAAGCTGCACATTTTTGGCTTCCCAATATAAAAATAATCCTATTGTTAGCTTAATGATTTACGAACCATTGCGCAATTTATATTAGTCATTAGGGGTATAACGGCCGAAGCCTTATAAGGGTTATGGTGGACGGAAAGGTCAGAATTGGAAATAACTTCTTGATTGCACAAAGGTAGAATTAAAATATTTTTACGCAATGTTGACGTCTGAAATAGCTTCAATGACATCAATTAATGAAATCTAGTCATTATCAGCCTGTGTCAGTCCACTGCTGGACGTAGGCTTCCGATCCTCGGCTATTCTCATCCAGCCCACACCGGCCACTTTGCAAATGTTGTCACTTCATCTTGCCGCAGGGCGTCCCACTCTACATACGAAAATGTAGTATTAGAAATAAACAAGGCATGATGTGCATTAATATGCTCTATTTTGAAGTAATGCCTTCTCTGTCTATTAGTAACAGTAGTTTGTGCTAACTGGCGGACGTAGGTTTTTTAATCTTAATTAACTTATGTAATAAGGACTTACTGCAGCTGCTATATAAGAGAGAATTGATTAAAAAAGTAAAACATCTATGAGGCAGTTGTTTAAAAGTCAAAAGTTTCAAATAATTTTGGTTTTTAAAATACTCAGTTAATAGTTACAAAAATAAAATATTTAAATTTTACTATATTAGCGATTTGAGTGAGCTTCGTGGGTCGTTTTCTTCCTTTGAATCGTTTTTTGTTTCAACGATGCTCAGTCTGTAAGAAAATGAACATTCACAAAATGTAATTTGATATGATACAGATACGCCGTTCCATTCCTCCGTCAAATACAGCATTTGTCTCGGAACCCGAAATGTAATTTCGATCAAAAGCAAATTATTCCATCGAGCCGAAAAATAAGACTTTATCCGCGCATCTGAATAACATTCACATATTTAAGAATTCTGTATCCCGTATATTCAGAAGGAAAATACGTTCCATTATCTTAATAAACTTTTTCACATAACGGATGTTCTGAAATGTAATTTTTACTTTCATCATCATCATCATCGTTATCCTTTCCAACCTGTCAGACCTTTTGTCAATCCACTGCTGGACATAGCTTTTTTCAGTGAACGCCAAGACGGACGATCCCCTGCTACACGCTGCCAACTTAAACCGACTAATGCACGGAGATCGGCATTCCACCTGGTCGGAGGTCAACCAATGCTCCGTCTTCCCAAACGCGGGCTCTATTCCAGAACCTTATTGGCCCATTTTTACTTTATATATGTTATATAAATACATTTGATTATGATATTCTATTAAATTTTATGTACATTGTGTTTTCTGTTTTTTGAATTAGGGATTTTCTCATTCAGATAACGATTATATACCTAAAATTGTTTGTAATTACTATAAATTTGATTGTAAGAGATGACAAAAAAACTTTGGTCTTTTCAAGTCAAAGGTGTTCTTTTCCGAACTGGTGATAGCATTATTGACAAACAATAAATACTATGTACGGACTTCATTGTGAAATGATATTAAAAAAGGAAATTTCAAATTGTGTGGACAGGGAAACTGTACAGCTTAAATTTTATCACTTACTTTTGCTAATATAACAATCACATTTAAAATAATAATTATTTTTCTTTTTGATTAAATCAAAAACTTCGGATTCCAGGTCTTTTTAGAAAGTGTTGGACTACTTGTCGAGTGTGCCTCCTTTTAAATAATACTAGTATTGCCTATTGTATGTTTTTTATGTTATGTATGTAGCTAAATTTGTTTTAAATTCTTGGCTACTGGCCCAATAACACGACTGATACAGCCATACTGCATTATACGATTAGGTGGTTTTAATTGTACAAGAAATTATACGAAATGAAGATATAACATCACCAAATTTTTATTTAATGCCGTTGCAAAGCAGTAAACTTAAAACGGAACATTCAAAGAAAATTTTCAAAAACTTCAGTTTTTGCGCCTTTAAGATATTACAATATACAAGAAGATCTTGAAAGTGTCTCTCTGCAGCGAACAGATGTTGGGGGCAGCCGTTGCCAGGAATTAAGCTCAAGTCGCGTGGCAGGAGCTCTGCATAACTGAATTAAAGTTTTTAGTGAAAATTCTAAATACAGAACTTAAGTGTTGAAAACAAGAGAAAATATTGTGGTATCGAGTGAGTTGTGAAAAAATATTTGTATCTATATAATCAAAAGAAACATGGATGGGCATTTAGTGGGTATGATCCAATAGTTTTAAGTTTAGTATAATAAATTCGCATAGCTTAGCACCCTATCTATGTATCTTGCAATGCCCACCCGTCGAACCTTCGATGCTTTTACAACATTTACGTAAATAATTTAAGTTTATTATATTTATTTATTTAGGAATCTCCCTTTCTTCCTAGTTCCAATGCTAGATTGCATGATGCTTCACCTTTAAATTATTCGAGTATGTGTTTTGTGTAAACTTCCTTTTAACTGTTTATCATTAGGTCACAGGCCTCTTCTATACATTTCATTTTCATCCATCCATAATAATAATCTGTCATAACTATTCGTAAAATACAAAAACGCATTGTCATATAATAGGTCGCTCTAGTAACTGTCCTTTTGCAAAGCCGGCTACAAAGATGAATCAAATTCCAAATAAATAATGAGTTACTATGGTTATTTGTTTATAACTTTTACATTTTGAATTGCTAAAGCTTAAACTTATATGGATTACGTCGTTTTTGTCTTAGATGAAACTGTGCTATTGTGAAAAATGTGAAATTTAAGATATAGGTTTATTTATTGCTTTGCACAAATTTCTAAATGGTAGCATTTTATAGCGTTCAAAGAAGTTGTAGAAATAAAACTTTGGGAGGATATAGACTATATTTTTGTGATATATATTTATGTGTACGTATGTGTAAATATTTATGAAATACTAGCGACCCACCCCGGCTCCGCACGGGTGCAATACTACAAATCATATACATTCATTAGCCTTTCTCTACAATATTATGCATGAATTCTACATATAAACCTTGATTATCAATCACTCTATCTATAAAAAATTTCACGGCAAAATCTTTTGCGTAGTTTTAAAAATTTAAGCATACATAGGGATATAGAGACGGAGAAAGTGACTTTGCTTTATACTATGTAGTGACTATAATTTATCTCTGCATCAACTTGAGGGTTGACTGACAGGAGATTTCATTTTGATCATTATAACAAACAATATAATAAACAAGACAACCGTTCAGTATCGTAGAACATATAAAAATTTAAGAAGATCTTATTAATATCGCTTGCCGCCTGATCGACCCATATCCATTGCGTAGCTGCGCATCGCTTTAATAATGCGATAAAACAGGCGAGTACGTAACGAAAAATGACGTCATTATACTTCTTAATACCCCCGTTAGAAGGGATCCCGCTGTAGAGGCACGATAACGAAGCATCTAATGACGATATTCGATGGGAAACATATTCGCAGAGTTTGCTAAAATTACGTTTTTAAATAAAAACGTAGTATATATTTGTGCTACAAAAATCTCATTTTTAAGTAAAATTATATAACTCCGACGATAAAATAAACAAAAAGTATAAAACAAATAAATAAAGTTCTCCAGTCGATTACGACTACGGCGGCCGATCTATATTAGAGATCAGCCAACTATGCAGGGGATATTATAGTGCATAAGTGTACTCGCAAACACAGGCGCATTCCCTGTTCCTTTATGCTCTCAAAGCCCGATGGGACAAATAACCGACACGACCGGAGTGAGTAAGGCGCAGGGCCGACTTTTCAGAAAGTTGGGTGATCAGCTCAAAGTACCCTAACCAACTAGGAAACAACAATGAAATTTTTGAGTCCCCGCTGGATTCTAATCCACGACCTCCGGTATTTAAAGCACACGCCCTAACCACTAGGCTACGGAGGCAGTTTCAGACAAAAAAAGTATATAAAGATGATGTAACTATCAAGCGATTTTATTTGTTGATGATGATGATGATGATGATGAACTATCAAGGTAACACATAAATTGAAACTAAACATATACAAAATTTTCCTTGAAAAATTAAATACGAAACTGTGGTTGAATTTCGTGAATGGTTATGGTGCGCTAGATGACCGCGCCGCCCCATAGATAACTGTTTTACGTCCACCAATGAATACGTAACGGTTATGACTGGCCTGAACCCCAAATATTTTAGGGTTAGGGCAACACCGTTGAAACGGTTTATGCCGCAATTAAAGGGTTCATAAAGGTGTACGTTGAAATACGATGTAATATGGGCCATACGTTATACAACCCCTAACTACGACCACGATGCCATTAAACAATCGCGTTTGCACCATATTCTCATTACGTTTTATTTACTTTTGTTTATGTTGGTCACGGATATCGCCCGTTAAGGTTAGTTTGTTCTTGCGTTATTTGTTTGTTGCAATCAGGAATGCTTTTGTAAGTTTGTCTGTACAGTACTTGGGGTGTAATTGTTATAAAACTAAGGTACACATATAATACACATATAATTAATTCAACTTTCTACAACTTTATTGCGTTCACTTTACACTAAATTTTCAACAGGCAATTTTATTGTACAACAAAGTCTGTTAAATGTCTGCGTCTAACTTGTGATTGAAGAATTGGCAGCGTTGCCATCTGCCAACTTGCATGCTCCGCGGCTTGGCAAACGCAACTTAAATGATGGCAGCTGTGTTGGCAACGGATGACATGATGGCACATGTTTATTTGTTTCTACACTCAAACGATTAGTTTTAAGAATTAAGCTGAGAGAAAAAAAAATATGGAGCGATAGATGAGTATGTATTATAAAAGGGGAAAGATTTGTTTGATTTGAATAGGCTTCGAATCTACCGAGCCAATTCGAAATATTCTTATCTAATCACCCTTTCATAGTTGTATTATTCATGAGTATAATAGACTACTTTTTACCCCAGAAAATGTCATTTCAAAATCTAAAAATAACACCGGCAGAGCCGGTGATCACACTGCTAGTAGACTGTAAACTTGTTAAATTTCTTATGTCATATTAAAACATTTTAAAGCCAAAAAACTATTCTCATTAGAATTTGACCATCACACTGTCAACCAGGGTTGGTGGGTGGACCGACTTTACAGCCATCGACCATCGATCATCTTACATTTCAGACAATTGGGATCGCCAATGATCCTAAAATCTCAAAACCAATGAAATTTGTTGAGTCAAGATCAACGACCTCTGATTCACACGCCTATACCACTGCTCGAGGCAGTTAAGTGTTCGTATAGAAATGCTTATTATTAGATACTAAGATCTAATAAAAATATGTATGTCTAAGACATAAAAATCTCGCGTGACAGTGTTCGTTACCATACTCCTCCGAAACGGCTTGACTGATTCTTGTGAAAAGTTTTATGTATGTTCAGTAAGTCTGAGAATCGGTTGCCATTTATTTTTCAGACCCTTAAGTTATAGGTGATCCACCCCATATTTTTATGTAGTTTTAAATATTTTATAAAAATACAAACAAATCTAAATTTTTACTTTTCTATAACCGGGTTTGGTTACAGAAATTTTTTTATATTATTTCATTTTAATAATTTTGTAAATTTTTCTCGATTATGTTCTCCGATGTAGGAATTATTTATAGTATCAAATTAATTACATGGCAAAACAACGTTTGTCGGATCATCTAGTAACAAACAAATATACTGATAAGACCATGACACGACTTATTTCAATAAAAGTGACGTTGAAACTGAGATCAAAAATTAACTTTTAATTATTAATTAACTATTAATTATGGTTTAACTAAATTTATTATTATTTAAAAATATGTATTAATTTTTAGACGCGATACAAAAACTAACTTTTATTTTAATCTAAGCTCACTCACTGAAAATGCAAAGTGAGAAAGTTACGTATTCAATTTAGTTACGGAATCTGTTGTCCCCGCGGGTGTGCTACATTCGAGGGGTAAAGTTTCTGGCGTGTAGTTCGTTGTTGAAATTATGATACTTTGTAACGGCTTAACCCTGTTACGGCCATGTAGTATGGTGATCAGTTCACCTAAGCGGCCTTAGGTTTGCACATTTTATTTTTCCCATAAGAAATTAAGTAGTTTTGAACTATTTAAGCAGCTTTAGTTAGGAATATATCATCATCATCATCATCAGCCTTTGATAGTCCACTGCTGGACATCCCCCTAGTGCACCCCTATCCATTGGGGGGTTTTGGACCGTATCCCACCACGCTGGTCCAATCCGGGTTGGCGGGTGGACCGACTATTTACATGCCAAACAAGTAATATATGGCGTTTCTTAATAATGGAACAGATACACAGATATAAATGATTGGTAAAAAAGTTCTGGACAATTGCTATGTGGTTTTGTTGTGAATTAGGCTTGAATAATGTTGACACTTGTTTCGTTGTACTTAATTTGTTTAAATCACAACCTTTAGTGCATTAAATTATTCAAATCGAATCGAATTTCTACCTGTTACTGAATTGTATTGTAATTTATTGCCTTATTAATAACATAATAATTTAAATCCAGATGTCTTTCGATATTAATAACATCCGACATTTTCGAGACTGCGATAGCTCACGGCGATGTGCTTTGATACCTCGGATGTTAATGGCTACCGGATCCTGTTTCTGTAATATTAATGTACGCCGATGTGGTTTACGACAATAATTTGTAAATGAATACGCGAATGAGACTTAAAAGTAAGCTTAGCATATGGTTCAGATATATTTTTAGTTCAAAGGTAAATGAAGACAAATCCTAATATAAAAACACGATCAAGGCATTGGAAATCAATTGTAGTTCGTTTTTAATGATCTAAAAATAACACTTCTTTAATAGTTTATAGTTTAAGAAATACTTATTTTTCGAACGAAAAAATTAAGCGGAGAGATAAATAGGTACGAAAATACAAATGTGTTCCCGAATGTATCAGTCAACATTGATTGTTACCATTTTAGTGTTTTTTTATTAACTTATTGGTAATGCCTAAGATGTAATAAGTTAGCTTCTAGAAGTTATTGAAGTATCAAACTAACATGAGTAACACCGCATAAAAAAGTCGCTGCTGCCGCCACAAACAGCTGTTCAGAATTTCCGTTCTCCACTTTCGAAATGCCTTACTGTTATTTTGCCTTTGTTTCCTCTATCTACTGGTACCACCAGTAATACATCGTGCGTGCTGTGTGCATAAAAATGGGTATTTTAAAATGAAGGAAGTTTAATTGTAGTTCCGTTCGTCTAATGGTCTGGAATACACAATTGTCTGCTTTGTGGGACAGACGTGAACTGTGAGAATGTATGCAGCAGGCAATTTCAATAAGCGGAAGGAATGACTGGATTAGTCACGTGTTTATTAAAGGAGTTTATGATATAAGGGACGCAAAAGCTTGTTATAAACATGAACGATATGTCAAAAATTTAGAAAGTGATAGAATTTTTTATATTTACGAAGATATTTATGGAAGAATTATTAATTTTAGACGAAACCTATTTTGGTCAATAAACGTATCTAATTAAATATTTATTCTTGAATTTTTGAACTCTTACCAGTATCCATGATCAGGGTCAGGCTAAGATGGAAGATGTATCTCAATGTGTTCGGAATAACCGTCAGGGATTTTTTATTGAAATTTTAAAAATCTCTCTATTTTCATAATTTTGAACATTGCTTTGGCAAAAAGTACTTATGTTGTTTTGTGACTTTGTAGTTTTTATATGGGTTTAATTTTTAAAATTATTGAAATACGTAAAAAGTAGATATAACTGGAGTAAAATTAAAATGTAAGTAAAATTATAAGTACCTGCCTCAACTAGCAAGTTAATGCTAAATTCAAAAGATTTCCACACTCGAGAGTTTTTGCAGATTTTGAGTTCTTTGTTTCCATTAAAATGTGACCGTATCTACTACTAACAATGATGATAACAATGACATATCTATTATTTAATATTTATAAATTCTGCATATTTTATGTGATCATTAAGAAAGTTTTGTAGAACAAAGACTACAATAAGGCTGATATTGTCTAGAATACTTCAGCCATTCTTAAAATATCAAGTACTGCTGCGCCAATTATTTCGATTTGTTTCCCGTTTTCCTACATTCTTAAATAAAAGCCGATAAAACAATGTTTCAGTTTAAAAGTGTTTCGTAACCGCAACAGCGGAAAATTGGTAGCCATTAAAGGGTGCTTAGTTTTTTTTCTCTTGCCCCGCAATCGGTAATTAAATGACAATTACCGGAATCCCGAGGAAAAACTCTAAATTACGTTCAACTTATACGGGACGTTTGCATTAATAGCTTTGTTAATTGTTTTCTAGGTAGCTTTAGCCATTAATGGGGGTCCTGTATAGGTCTCTCATTATTTTCAATGTAACACTTTTGCGTTCTTTACATTTTTATGGAAATACTAGTGGTCGGGAAGACTTTTTTTAATATTTGATTACAATATATATGACACAATAAAACATTTAAAAATATGTTAATAAATTTTGTAAAACAAGTAACCAATTTTTTTCTTCAACGACTGTTTTTTCAGTTTTCAGTTGGGCTACCTGAATGGAAGCAGTCGCCGACACCCATAAACTTCGGCAATACCAGTGGTATTACCTACGCGCTGCCTACAAGGAGACATATAATACATAAAGTTTTGTATACCCAGTAAATGCACTAACCGGAACAGAATAGTGTTTTCACACTACCGCTTCGCGACAGAAATAGGCACCGCGGTGGTACCGCACCCGACGGTCCCCTGTAAAACCTAGTTAAATATAAATATCCTTTTTAAAAAAAATTTTTAAGTATTTTTACAGATTTTTCTTATAAAGCCTTTTAAATGAACCCTATTTACTCGATCGTAAACATTGATTACTTGACATCATAAGTATACACTGAATTACGATCATATGCTAGACTTAAAAATAGACCTGTTGTGGCGGAACTGCGTGGCAGGCGGTTCGAAATTAATAATGAACCGTTTAATACGCGGAGCAACCTGTGATTTATGCTACCAACTAATCATACACTTCGTCCCTTATTTAAAAGTATGGAATGGCTGAGGACAGAAAAAGTGGGTATTTTTAGTACTCGTTTAAGTTTTATAAACAATGTTGCCATGATTGCAGACTTCTTTCAGATTTTAAGAATTCATCAACTTGTTAGATTTATACGTGTTTAAATTAATATAAACATTTACATTTAGTAATCTAGATTTCTTTGGTCTTAAATAGCCAAATCGAATCAGAGCTTTTAAAATTTGGGTACATTTAGAGTGCTATATTTGACAATATTTTTTACAAATTTTATGTAACATACTGTCAGATTTAAATAATCAAGTATATTTAGTTTGCAGTGGGAAAGGTTTTACTACAGGCAGGACTTATACGATCACTGTTACACACGGTTTAATTCATCATCCCATTACCGGACACACATCAATTGCTACCATTTTAGTTTTAGGACACATTGAGCTATACTAGAAATAGGAGAGTCGTGGAATTTATGTAAACAACCTTATCTACCGCAATATGTAGAATTGTACGAATGAAGTTGTTATATTATGATATCCGAAGTACATTGTGACACTTAAGATATTTCATCAATTTTATATCTTGATTTTTTGTTGACCAACTTCTTAAAAGAAGCTCGGCTCCGAATTGAGTACAGTAGGTACTCAATTCGGCGTCAAAAATCACAACCTCCTGCGATTACACTGCAAACGCTTCCGAAACCGTGAAACATAGTCTAAAACAAAGTTTGACAAAGCTGTACTTATTTAATTGTTCTATAATTTAGTCCGCGAGCGCATATATTACAATATATATTGTTTTATAAATAAGCCATAATAATGTAAAACATTAGTTTCAAATTGCATATTCAAACCTCATTTAAAGTGATAGTGTAAGCTAACATTAATGTTATTACATTTATAAAATTCTTTATTCTATGTGCATAAAACGTGTGATACATGACATTTTGATTGAATGAATAACTAAAGAAATATTAGAGATTTACAATGCAGTGGTTACGTTACTGGCATACTGTTTGAAGTCGGTTATATTTTTTGTTAAAATTCCACTTGTTCGGGTTTAACTGTTTGTCTCAATTCCAAGCCGTATTTTTCTGTAATCTTTTTTAATATTTAATAGATATAGTTATCTAGCTTCTACAGACCTACAATTGTACAACCGAAACGTATAATATAGTATTGTTCCCATGTTAGTCATTATTTCAATATGCGATTTGCGGAAACCATTAAGTTGTCGGTGGCGAGCGCGGATTTATTACCGGTAATATATCTTCGCAACATTAACAACATCTTTTATCTGTGCTTCTACGGAGAGATGACCACAGGCTATAAATAATCTTTTTTTAAATGCGTGATAGACCTGGCCGTTAAAGAAATTCCTTTCGAGTTACTTCATTTAAGAGCACCGTTAAAACAAGAAAAATATATAACAAGCTGCCATCTTCGACTTTTTTTTGTCACATAAATGAAATACCCATTCACTATCATTCGCACTTTGGTAAAAATTGTTCGCTTGCGAATTAAGATAAAGAGACATATTGATTACAATTAATTGTCAATCAATTTTTAAAAAATATATTGCTAAGAAGGAAAAAATCTCGCAGTCTTACCTTTTCTAGTTTTGATTAGGTTTAGTAACTCATAATCATCATCAGCCTCATGTCAGTCCACTGTGCTGGACATAGGCCTCCCCTAATACACCCTTATCCATCAGGGGTTTTTTTTTGGACCGTATCCCACCACGCTAGTCCAATGCGGGTTGGTGGGTGGACCGACATTTTACATGCCCATCCGACGCATGGATCATCTTGCTTTTCAGACAATTGGGTGTAGTACCTGTTTAATCTAAATCGCTAGTCCATTTTTTTTTAATTCAAATATTTTTATCCAATGTAGAAGAGTTACACTTTCTTATAGATTATCAAGTAAATTACCATCTACCACTACTACTGTTAACAACTGAGTGAAAAGCTTCTATTTCAATAAATATTTTTTTTTTATTAAAGGATTAAAAGTTATCCATTATTTATCATCTTTTCTTCTTGTTCAGTAGATTTGTGTTGATATTTAGTTAATCAAGTAAAGCCCTAGAAACAAAAAATCATTACAAATCAGTATTCAAACAATTTTTTTAACCTATTATTAGTTAATTTAAAAGAAAAACGTAGAAAAAGCTTTATTGACAACTATGTGGCTTTTGTAAAGTAAAACCGAGATAAGACTTTCGATGATTGCTTCATAAAAGTTTATGTATAATTAAGCATTTAAATATAGATTAGTATTAAAATGAAACGCTTATGATTTTTTTAGTTAATTGAAATAACAAGACAAAAAAACCTGTCCATAAAGTCTTCGGTAAAAAAAAAATCAAAAGGTTTTCGATTTCGTAATGAAGGAAGCTTATCTAGGTTAAGTGAATGTAACGGTAACGACCGTCAGACTCACACTGTGACCGTTAAAGCTTTTAATTGACCACATCGTTTACGCTTTTTAGGATCTCTCACACACCATAATTACTGCTGGCTAGTTTCTAAAATAAATTTGACATTAATAGTCATAAAGCTCGGCTGCGTCATTTTCTTTAATGTCTAGATTATAAAATGTCGCCTTGTGACGTTGCTACTTTAGATATATCGGTGAAAGTACGGACAATGTCAATAAATCCATCGGATATACTGTTATTACCGAAGTAAAATGGAATCCTTTCGTTTCTAAATTCGGGAGGCGTATAATACGGTTATTAGATATTATCTTCAGGTAATGGGACAAACAGAGGCAGTCATTTGATACGGAACTTAAGTGTTACTCGAATAATATCGGTGGAAGATTGGAATTTGAGATTTTGGGGTAAATTGAACACGGCAACCCTGCACGTAAGACCGGGTTTACTGTTTAATTAATCGTTTCTCAGTACTATAATTGACAGATAATCTTTTACATCCCGCTGAGTACTTGTGTGTTTATAATTTATTTGTAAATTTAAATGCCCTTTAGTTCTTTTTAGGTCCAGTAGTAGTATTAAATATTTGTTATTATTTACTCTTAAATTATATTTAAAACCTTAATAGGTATACAAGCATGACTACCAATTCAGGTTGTTTAATTATTTGTGGACAATCCAGTGCAATGGCTGACTTCAAACCTAGAGGCATTCTGTACCAGTTATCTATATAATAATTTTTGTTAGTAACATGTTTTAGCAAGATATAATAAAATAATTTAGTATAGTTTGGAGTGCCGATAGAATGTGGTCGAAGAGGAATTCTTGTAAATGCTATCGTGAAAAACTTATCCACGTTAAAAAATAAAAAAATGTTGAGTTTAAATTAAGATGACTGACTCAAGAAAAAAAAAGTATTTATGCACTGTAAAGCGATAGCCCCTTTCCATCTTGAAGTTGGTAAATACAAAAATGCTCATGTTATAAACGCATTTTAAGTTATCCGAAATATTATTCATAAACCTAGACTTAAATGTCCAATAAAACTACCACCAAATGTGAATTTGAAGCCCGCAATAAAACGGTAAAACCGAGATATGTGTATATAAACAGAAAACATTTTTATAGCGAGCAATAAATTTCCAATGCGTAAACATAAAGTATGGCGGAATTAGCATAAACGCTTTATCGGCCTTAGTTCACGTGAAAAAAGAAGCCAGTTTTAGGGCCTTCATACTACATCGAATGCGTCACGTCACCGTCTTTATGACCTAAGGTACATAACAATTTGGTATTTAACGTTTTTTTATTACTTTATTTTGTAACAACTTCACTCATATATAGTTTATAAAGTTAACAGTATTAAATTTTTCGCGGCCGTTAACTGTCGCTGCAGTTTCTAAGCGAATTTTTGTTGTGTTAACAAAATGTAAACCTGAGTTAGTTTGTTAAGATTTTATTTTTCTAAATGTATCAATACTATATTTTAATAAAGATATAGTTTATTATGAGAGTAATCATTAATATTGATTATACTTCAAACTAACGTGCGTTTTATAATAAATAATTTGACACGCTGGCCGATCTTTATATTTGCTAATATTACAAAAATAAATTTGAGTCTTTTTGTAATTACGCAACGACCGCAGGCTTGAGTAAAATAAATGTAATGAAATCTTTAATTATTAAAATTTGTCATCAAAATTATTACCATTACCTAATCAAATAGATCTTTTTTACATTTGTTTGATCTTTATCATTTTCTCTGATGGATGTTGTCCCGCTTGCTCAGTTATATTGCTCTACAAATCAAAACATAAAAGTTGGCGACTTTACTACTAAGTGCAATTAATAAACACTGCGGTGTTAATACTCTAGTTAGTTTTAGGTCCCAGGTAATCTTTAAATTTGGCTTATTATTGTACTGCTAAATATAAGGTTCATCGGGCCACTTTGCTAATGATTAATAGAAAAACTTAAGTAAAGTATATCCTCTTTTTTGCATTAATATCTCAAATTTGTCGTATCCTGAATATGCTCTTTAAGTATATTTATTTCTTAAATTAATATTAACTCCTTAAAATTAAAAAAAAAAACTGGTACAATTATCAATTTTTACTTGCATAATATATTGAAAAGTAGGTTCAGCACTTAAAGCTTAAAAATGTCCTTAATTTTCCATAACTTATTTCTGATAATTTTAAACTACGGCGGCCGATCTATATTACAAACCAGCCAACTGAATTTGATGATATTGTAGTACATAAGGCCATCAATCTCACCATCTTTTCTGTGTTATTTTAATGGTCTGATGGGACAGAAAAACTGATACGACCAGGGAGAGGTAAGGAGCAGGACAAACATTTTCCATGTCCATTCGAAGCACTGATCAATTTACTTCACTAGCAATCGGGTGGTAATTCGCGTTGCCCTAGCTAGGAATTGATCTGACTCGGAAGCAACATTTACAAGTTGTTAAGTTCTCGCTGGATTCGAACTCGCTACCTTAAGCTACTCAAAGAAACCCGTACGCAAGCAACGACAACCAAGGCACCGGCAGCAGTTCAAAATATAACGAAAAAACAACATAATTTCACATGTATTATGTAAGTAAAGGTTACTGGTTTAAGTTTTATTAAACAACACAACATTTCTTTCAAATAAATATTTTTATTTAAGGTCGTTTTTAGTGTTGCTCGTTTTTATTATTATTAATTTAAAAGGGACTATAAATCTGACCGTCTGTTGCTTAATAGCAAATGCTATTTTTGTTAAAATTTTTCATGTAAATAGTCAGTGTTAATAGCGTTTTTTGTAACATCGCTTTTTATTTATTACAATATATAATATAATAAAAACCTCGACAAAAAGAGGCCAAATCTAACACGCAATCTGTGATGTCATTATAAAACACTTTCTCAGATTGGAATATAAATAAATAAATGTGAAAAAACTATAAACTAATTGGGACCTAAATCGAGCAATCGTTTTATTTCTGGCCCATTTAACGTAAGCTGATTAACATTTCTAAACAATTAACGTTAAAACTTACAACACACGGCCCCACACTCTAATTGGGTAGACAGAACCATAGAAAAGATAATCTATTCAAAGACACATTCACTTGAATTAATTAAGCCATTTGAAGCTCCCATTTTGGTTTTGATAATTAAGTCGTCTACTCAAGTTTACTGTATAGTTTCATCGTACTTTTCTACCTATTTTATTTCATACAAGCTATTGCGCGCGACATTGTATGCGTGGTAATATATAAAAAAAATATTTTTATACGATAAAAGTAGCCCAAGTTCCTCCAAGAAACATCAGCCATTTTAATTGAACCATTCCAGAGATTAGTCAGAACAAACAGACTGATAGACAGACGCACGGAAAAAATTAAAAAAAATATTGTTTGCATAATATGTATATCGGTTATATATCACAATGTTATAATTTAAGAATAGTTGTTTTGATTTTACAAACAAACACTCTCCCTTAATTTATTTGTATACAATTTTTAAATCAAAGCGTTCGCACATTCTAAATGAGAATAACTGCTAACGAAGAAGAAAATTTCGCCTATTTCTAAACATATACCTTGAAGCTTGACCTTGCGGAAGTCCGTGGAGAAATTAAATCTTTTTTGGACTGAAAAAGTTTCTCGGCCGCTCCCAAGTCCCCACGGTTGACTAACGAGTCGATTCACGGCGACAAAAGTCTGTATAGCGGTCCGCTACCGTTGCTGAGGAAATTGTAAAGGTTTCCGTACGTGCGAATACGTTGTATGATGAGGCGTGTTTCATTTCTCATAATTCATCATTGCTTTGATGTTTATGCAGGTGAAGGAACAGACATTTTTGTTTTTTTGCCACTGTAGACTATCTATTTTGCGTAGTAGTTCGTAACTCGCCGAAGGGTTCGGGGGAATGGGTTCGATTCCCTTCGGGCAAAACGTTTTTGTCGTAAGCATAGTGTTTTTCTCGTGTTTTTATCTGCATATTATTTATATGTATATTTATTTAATAAGATAGTGGACAAAAAGTCTATGTATTTAGTTATTAGTCACCTAGTTTCGAAATTACAAGCTTTGCTTAATTTGGGACTAGATGATGTCGTGTTATTCTTTCAGAAATATTATTTATTCATTCTTCAACTTCACAACAAAATGAGAAGAATCTTTTATTGTTATTTAGTGTATAATGCGTTGCTGGGTTCAAAATGTATCTTTACCTAACTAAGCATAAATTCTATGCTTATCGATGCAAAATTGGCTTAATCACTTTGTCCTTAAATGACACCGCCTGACTTAGCAGCCTGGTCACAAATAGCCGAGTCTATGCCGGATATATCCGGGCGAGAGTGGCGTTCCATGTAAACAAGGCTCCCCCGGGCGGCGATCGTGCCGGATTAACCGGATGCGAGCATTTTTTACCTCCCTATCGCTAACGAGAGACGCGAACGTGTCGGAAAGCCCCGGCCGCCGGATAAGCGATAGGTGCACCCGATAGTAATCCGTGTGATGAAAATTCTATCCGGGGAACCATAGTCGCAATGCCTGTCAATTTGCAGCTAGGCCGTTGAGGTGGATATGTGGAAGGGTTCACGAACAATGATAAAGTATCTTGGAGTAATAAATTAAATATTTTGGAAAATAACGTTTATATTTAAAAAATCACAATGTTAATTAATTTTATATTGAATGCACTGCCTACTAATAGAATGCTCGCTTCAAGGTTTTTTATTTTAACTATTAGACAAACTAGCCTAATGGTATGGGCTAGTGCTTTATAAGGTGGACGTCGTGAGTTCGAATCCTTAAGAGAGTCATCGACTTTTCATTATTGTTTTCTATTTGGTTTGGACTATAAGACCTGATCATCTGATTGTCTGTAAAGTAAGATGATCGATGCGTCGGATAGGCAAGTCAAAAAGTCGGACATGTGCCTGATCTCTGTCCGGTCAAGTCGGTTCCTATCCATCCACCCTATCGGACTATAGGAGTGGAGGAAGAAAGAACACGTGAGTTTGCGCGTACGCTTTAATACTATAGTGTCTCCTGCGTAATTGGCTGATCTCTATACAGATCAGGAGGACATTCAACAAGGAAGACATTAAAATAAATAGATGATTAAATGATATATATAGATGAAGTAAAAAGTGACTTGCTGAAATTATTTGTCGTTACTTTTAGGACAGAGGCGTCCTTTTTGAAACAATTTTTGATAATCAGTAAGTGAATGAAAAACTTCTAGATTCTGAATTTTAGAATTTATTTAAATATGCATTAGAATTTTAAGGTACAGGCACTAATTTATTTGTTGGTGTGGCTTTTTATTTCTGTAAAAAAGTATCAAAATGAAAAGTTCATATTAATGTCAGGTATATGGCATTGCCATAATGTTTATGTAAATGCAGCATTAAATACTTATCCGTTTCCCACTTCGAAACATCTGATGCCTTATTTATAAAATAGTTAGTACAGCTGAGCAGGTCATCAAACAACACGTTATATAAAGAGGTTGTTTTATTGAATCTTGCAGAAACCTTTGGTTCCATTTTAATTTTGTTCGACGCTAAAAGAAATAAAGTATAATTATTTATCAAAGATAGCTTCGTTTTAAGACATAAATAATATTATTATGCATTATTAGTATTTGGAGATTCTTCAAACACTCATGTCCCTAGATCGATTTGTATTAGTTCGTTCAAATAATCAAAATGTCAGTGTTAGTTTCTCGTAACGTCAATTTTATATATGTGTTTTTTTTTACATTTGTTGGAAAACTTACAGCTAGTATAAAGTAACTGTTTACAACAAAAAAAAGCTGAAGGCCAGTTACAAGTTTCCAAATGTATGCAACAGTGACATTTTACAAAAAATAAAAAATAAAGTAGAAAAATATAAAGAACAATAAGAAAACCACAATCAATCTTTCTCAAAAATATTCTTCATAAGTTTTTTTACGTAACCACGCTAGTAGTATAAAAAAGTCAACATCGTATTCAATAACTATTTTGTTAAGACATCTGCAAGCTCTTACGAAGAAGGGGTTTTGTCTGTAGTTAGTTTTGGTTGGCAAAATATGTAGTAAAGCTAGTTTTCGATATGCACTCTTAATCCTACGTTGCTTGTAGTTCCGATCAGTCGACAGTGCCATTTGCAATGCTCATAAGAAAAGTAATGTCCGCTATGCGGCTTCTTTCCTCTAATGCAGAAGAGAGAATGTGGAAGTTTACTAAAGATAAGTAATCTTACTAAAGTTAGTACTGTTGACAAGCGTCTAATTCGATGCGTTTTATAAGTCTTCTGTATTTTCAGTCTTTCGTATTCACTGATAGTCTTCTTCAGTATCATTAAATAAACATAATCATTACGTTTTTATACTTTTATATAAACAACGATTACGTTAAATTATTATGTTTGGGTATTAATGTACATAAGTATATATCAAGTGGAAAAAGCTATGCTGTATAAGAGCTGGTTCAAAAATTGATTCCGCGCCAGCCCGCTGCGACATTGTCAACAATTAGAATGGGCTTATATTCATAAAAGTCACTGCTAATGACACGTGAGTTAGTGGGATATAACCCCGAGTGGCGTATTAGGGGGGCCCACTTTTATTCGATATAAAACAGCATGCGTAATATAGGACCGTCGAATAAATCATCGCGTTGAATAGCTTTTTAGAAGGTACGACCCTAATTCGTGAATTACTATTCATTTATAATAACACACATGAGACGCTTTTTGTTATCGGACAGGAATAATTTATTGCCACCTCGGATTGAGATGTTATTACGTGATAGAATGGTAGTTGATGAAATGTTAAGCTGCTGAGTTTTATACCGTTAAATTGTATTGGATTTTGTTATTGAGTTATTATGATAAACTATATAATAGATAGAAGAGTAAAATTACTAAAAGCGAAAAATTATTAAAATAGAATAGGACGACGTACACTGAATTTTACTTTGGGTCACCTAATGGCGAGTAGTTTCCATTAAGTTCCAGGGAAAGCTGGATTTGTCAGTCCTCGACCTTTGGCCGGTCCCTTGGGTCACGAGACTTTCGTTTGGGTAGTGTTCTACATAATCAGGCCGTAAAGGCACTCGCCTTTGTATTTTGATGACGATAAATATCATAATCGTGTAAGTGGAGCAAGATCTTTGTCATTATTCATTTTAGTTACAATTTTTATTTGTGCTAAATTAAGGTTTCGATTGTAGGTTATTATTAGATTGATAATTGTATCTTGGGTATTTTTTTAATATCATAATAGTTTATTTTATGTATTTTATGAAATAGTGTCGGATTAAATACTAAAACTCATCGTACCATTTTTACCTTTGTAAGGCAAGAGTTTTTAGGTTACATGTCTTACCTATATATATTATTTTGAAAGACATAAAAATTAAAACATAAAGATAAAAACGAAACTATTAATACTAAAGCAAATCATAAATTCGTTGAAATAATTAGTAAGTTGCAATTTTTCTGTATTTGAAATTTTAATAATTGCTTTATATGTGACTGTCTTAAAAATTTAAAGATTTCAATTCATAGTTACTGCTAGTTGTAGCCGCCGTCTTCGTCTTCTGGTAATATAAAAATTTGTAAAACTTTTTTTAATTAGCTTCAGTTACTCCCGCTTACATCAGTTATCTCTTAGCGAAAGCCCCGTTAAAATTGGACCAGCCATTTCTAGATATTAGCTGGAGCAAGCAGACAGACAAATTAAAAAAGAAATGTTTTATGTACTGATTAAATATAACAATATACTCATTATATAACGGTTATTTTAAATGGGAAGAAAACAGATTTCACATTAAATAAACCAGTCAAAAAACAACATCACATTACTTTTATACTCTATTTGTGCGATAATCACGTTTAGCATGGATTAAGGCATTCAGTTGCACAATCTGTGTTAAAATTTTGATTACAGTTTGTTTAAAACTTGTTATTATCACACATCTCACCAACTAATAATTGAATGATATTTTCTTTAGGTTATCTGTTAATTTTGTTACAAAACGTTACCAGTAGCGCCATCTATAGTTATTCTGTTTGTGCCTTTGTTTCCTTTTAATAAAAATATTGTCAGTAAATGTGCAGCTATTATCGTTTGTCATTTGTATTGTCAAATCTCTTACCTAGAGACATTTGTATTTTAAAATTAAATTACCTAGTATAGAAATATATTTCGTAGTCTAATAACAATGATACAAGGTGTTATATCATAAATATAGCTCCGTGCGTCAAAATACACGATGTTAGTTAACTAGTTTTTGTGATGGTTAACAAATGTTATTAATGGGCTTATCACGCAACCGGTATTTACCGGTAGTAGGTCCCATTTTTACGGGGGACCGTCTGGGTGGGTACCACCGCGATGCCTATTTCTACCGTAAAGCAGTAGTGTGAAAACACTACTGTGTTCCGGTTTGAAGGGCACCGTAGCCAGCGTATTTACTGAGTAAACGAGACTTAACATCCTATGTCTCACGGTAGGCAGCGCGTTGGTGATAACAGGTGGCATTGACTGCTCGTCTGGCTGCGTATGCAATAAAAAAAATATTGCCTCAATAAGAAGATAGAATACCGTGGCGTACAGTATGTAATATGTTTGTATGTAATATGCAAGTATATTATGTATATAATATGTTCTCACCATTAACATGGCCTAGAGATAGACTACAATTGTATTCTTATGATTTTGTTCTTAATTCCATAACCAATAAGACCTTAATGTTTATTCTGATATATTTTAATTTAAACTAAACTATAGCGACATATTTCAAGGCAAAGATTTTGATATACATTTTAAATCTTGAAGCAGTCAGTCATCAGTTTGACCTTCGTCCGATTTCATATAGAAAAAAGTTATGTTATTTACACAGTGACATAATCCTTCTACGTCGAAATGTCACAACAGCCGTTGCATATGCGAGGTGGAATAAAGGAGCAATACGTCAGGCGCCCAGCTGACCAAAGCTGACCCTTGTCAGAGCACAGATGCTAGTGAACCTTCCAGTTTATGAAACAATGTACATAGAAATTTTAATCTTCCTGCCTCGAGTGAGACGAGGCCGGGCACGTAGAGAGCTATAAAGGGAATATATAAGGCGAAGGAGTATATCAAATCGAACGAAGGTAAATTTAAAATTATTAAAACTGTTATTGAAGTAAATTTTATGCTAAAAATTATTAGGTATGTACTTGTTGAAGAATCCATTGTTTTTATTCTTCTAAAAGATATCGTAAAATCTGACATGCAATGAAGTATAAACACGTATATATATTAATATACAATATTGTTAATGGTTTCACGAATAGCCAAAAACCACGCAAAAACAATACATAAAAAAAACATATTCACTGTTTTATGTGTCAATTGTTACGTCCTAATTCATATCTGAGTTATTATTATTGAAGACAAAGATTCACACGTAAATTGCCTCAAGGAATACTTAGAATAACTAATAAATTTAATGGTACCACACACTGATACAGTTAGCCGAACTATTTAGATTCATAGTGTTCTGTTTCCAAGAGTTTCTAAACCAATGTAGATATAATTTACGTTTAAGTAGTTGAAAATTAACTTGCCAGTTCCCTCGAATGTCGATTTACGTGGATAGATGTTGTACAGTTGGGGGACATCAATTTGGGATTTGAGAGATTTACTAAAGTTTAGTAAGAGTCTGCTAAGTTTAACGAAATAATGAAGTAATTACAAATAGTTTAGCAATCAATAATAAATGGCTGTGTTATAAGTAAAAACAGAATCTAGAATGTTCAGAATTTAAATTTGAGTTTGATTGTATGGCCAGTGGTTTTTTTAATTGGGAAATGCAGGCCAAAGATGGATCTTGTCATCATCTGGGCCATTCACTTCCTATAATCTAGGGAGCTAGGAGATCTTAGGAGTCGAATACAGGACTTAGATTCCTTGCCCGTAGCACCGGTCTCTATTACAGGCTTCTACGTTAGCCATATTTTTGCCGTAGAAGAAAGAGAGTATCCGTCCACACCATATCTACAATTAGAGAAAATATCCCTGTGCCCATTCCCGCATCCTTAAGGGCGCTCACAAAATGAACTTATTCAGCATACTTAGAGCAGCCTCAACTTGCTTATTTGGATAGTCAGGTTACCATTAGCCTTCATCAGCCTTATCATGCTCAATTTCTGTGACGTCACATATAATAATATAATAATTATAATTGCGATAATTGCAACATAGCGGAAACCTATTTGGATCCTATTAGTAAATACACGTTATAAATGCATAAATACTTAGCCTAGTCCTACATAATAAGCCCAAATAGACTATAAATTGATGTATACTGTATTCTATTGTCTTTATATTCTTATTTCAATTTAATATTAAAGTAATCATGGGGTTGACTTCTCATCCATTCAGATTTAGCTGAATATCAGTTTTTACGCACAGTGACTGGCATCTGACCTCCAATACAAAAAGAGTAAGCTGCATTTTAAAGATGCATTAGTTGTCAATAAGTTTGAAGGCACTGACTTCCTGTAACGACTGCCATCGATGTTTCTCTTTAAATTGTAGTCACTATATCTATATTGGCTGTAATGAAGTCGCTAATGTCCTCTTCAAAAAGAGAAATTTTATTGCAATGATAATGAATTTTATTAAATTTCGCACTAAATTAACGATCATAAAAACATTATACAAACAGTTAAAGGCAGTTTATTTTCGATTCAAATATCACTTTAACTATGAAATCTTGTTGATAAGTATAATTTGATAGAGGGTATGAACAATTGAAACTCGAAAAGGTATTTAGGTTTGGAAACGTGAAAGGTAAACCCGTGAGGCAGTTTGTGATGGATATTAGATTAAATCCGTTGTCCGATGCAAACATACATTACACGTCGGTAAGTTTTGTTTGAGTGTAGTCCCAATTATTCGGATTGAATTCGAGTATGCGGATATGAATATACCGCAGTCTGAAATAACTTTGGGAATTACTTCACGACTATCGCTCGAATATTGTTTAGTTAATGAATCTTTGTATTAAGCGCTGATTGTTAATCGTGGGTTCGAATTCGTTTACGTAGTATAAATTTATGGTATCAATATAATAATAATCGCCTCCGTAGTCTTGCGGTATTGGCCTTTGCTTTATAAACTGGAGGTCGGGGATTTGAATCCGCTGGTAAACAACTTTGTGTTATCGTTGTTTTCTGGTTGGCTAGGAAAATTTGGGCCGATCACCTAATTGTGTGAAAAGGAAGATGATTCATGCGTCGGATGGGCATGTAAAAAATCGGTCCACCCACCTACTCGCATTGGACCAGCGTAGTGGGATACGGTTAAAAAACCGTTCTAATGGAGACGGCGTGTGTTTTGGGGTGCCTATGTCCAGCAGTGGGCTAATACAGGCTGATAATGATGATGATAATTAACAGCTTCGTTTGCTTTTCTTAGCTGAATAAGACGACTAAAATCTAGTTGAATATCTTCAAACCCATGTTATACATGCATCGAAGTCAAGGCGCAGTAACTGTACAATCTTCCGTTTGAACAGTAATCGGTTCCTTTGAGTTTACATCGTTCGGCGTGGGAGCGATTATTGTATTCTTTTCAATCCTGTTGTACAAGAAGTTGTACACCTGGTAAAATTGCCATTGTATCGGTACAGGGCTTAAAAGGCCCTGTAGGGCTTTATAGGTTAAGGCCTCGACGAAACAACGTTAAAGACATTGCTGTTGATATGAACTGAAAGGTGTATGTCAACAGCTTGTTTTGTTTAAAAGTTATAGCTTTATCTTTTTCTCCACCAAACCAATATAATTTATGCCGTTGGCACCACAAAAATAGTACTTTTCTTAGCCACACTGCAAGCGAGGCGTACAGCAAGGTGTTTCCGATCTGGATTCGCACTTAATGTGCTAAAATTTGTAAACTATAAGATGATGATGCATGAAAATACCACAAAAAATAATTTGTTGAATATGTAAAAATAAAATAATTGCATAATTTTATGAAACGGAAGAATTTATATTTTATTGTTTTTTAATTTTTATAAATTATTTTCTTCTCAATTTTTAGGAGTATTAAAGTTGATAATATTCTGTCAAGAAATTACAAACTGATGTCAAAAATATTTTTCTTTTCGCTATTTACATGTCTTAAAATAAATAGTATAAATTTAACTAGAAATTACTTGAGATATAAACTTAAATAAAATACATTTTACACGATAAAGAAAATAATTCTTACTATCACCACGATCTTCTTAGAAACTGCTCGGCAACATAAAATAACTGCGCAGAATCCCGCTACAAGCGTAATAGTCGTGCATAAAGACTGCAGCGAGCGTATAAGGAGCTAACGCTTCGAATGTAAATCTTACACATCGTTTAACAAGCGAATTACGGGCGGGGTTGCTTTGTCTAACACGGAAAGGATATACTTCAGCCCGTCTGCCAGCTAGTGCACTCGATAGCGCCTTGTGGAACACCCGGCTGTGTTTGACAAATGGATATAGACGTGTTTGTGCAACACGGCTGGCTGTCACGATTATAACTGTGATATTATAATCTGTACGCTTAGTTTTGGTGACACTATTAATGGTTTGTTTATTGTGTTTTCCATTTAGTTTTATGTTATGATGATGTTTACATGTTTTTTCGTTTGCGGTACTTGTTATTATATGCTTTTCACGGTACAAAAAAGTTAAGAAAGTAGGCGCCAATTGTTTTAAAAAATGGGCCCTAGAAAAGTGTCATTTTCGTCCGATGACCATAGTGGTAAATATAATAACATAGGAAATGTCGAATTCAACCTACTTATGAAGATTATAAAACTTAATAAAAAGAGAATGTTGAGTAAATTCGTCATTTTGTCCCACAACTCCGTAGTGTAATTTACAATCAGTTATTATTTAAACATATTTGTGTTATTAAAACGCAACGCTGAGAGCAATATAGTTAAAGTAGATATTGGTCTCCAAGACATCAAGAAGACTCCACGGACGTATTGAAATTCAACATTATTATATTTAACCTATTTAACGCAATCTACTTTAAGTCATACTGGAAACTGCCTTTAACTTTAGTTGGTAGTAACATTCAAATTCGAATAATTGTACGTATAATGTCTCTTTTAACATACAATCTATGCTCCTTCTCGATATACGTACATGAAACACGATGTAAAAAGCTATAATGAGCAAAATGTTGTTTGATTTATATTTTTGAAATATATACGTATCTTTATATCTAAGGATATAATTTTTTATATTGCTATTTCGTAAAAAAATAAACATTTAACTGTGTTAAGAAGTAACGAATTTCGCCAACAGTAATAACGACCTACCACTGTGTAGATTTATGTGCGGGGATTTGGGCCACTTGTTAACTTGAATGCTACTTGTAGCGGCCGGCAATTTGTCTTTATATCGACAACTTTATTAGCCTCCGGCGAATGTACTTTTAAATCAACTAGGCTTACGAAGAACGTGTTACTAACAGATATTCGTTCTCAGTTGCTATATAGAGCAATTCTTTTCATTTTTGTACGCAATTAGTCAAATTAGAAATTAAAAACGAGGCAAATTAAGTAAAAGTATTTTTTTCCTAGTTTCAAGATTGGTCTCTACATATCTTCAAATGTATTGTACTTGCCTGAGATCATTCATGACTAATTATTAACATGTTCAACGAGTTTTAGTAAAGACCAACCTGCATATGTCTGTATTTTTAAATTTTTTATTACGTTTTCGATGTGTGTGTAAATGCTAAAATCGCCACCGTGGCCTAGCGACATTGGCCCTTGCATTATAAACCGGTGGTTCGAATCCCGCTACTTCGTTAATAAACGTTGTATTATCGTTGTTTTCTGGTTGGTTAGGACAATTTGGGCTGAATACCCAATTGTTTGTAAAATAAGATAACCCATGCCTCGGATAGGCATGTAAAAAGTATATATATAAATATACATATACTTTAGGAAACGACATGAAATTTGGAAATGACAAGTGAAATTTCGCCATCGTCAGTTTCACTTGATTTAAATAGCCAGAAAGTAAGAATGTACCAAGATCATCGAATTGTACCTTCTTGGCCATCCAATGAATAAGAGGGATTTTATTCGGCAGTTCCGAAATCGATGAAGTATTTTTTGGTTTTAGTGATAATGTCCCCAATCCGATGGAACCATGTTTTGCACGATAATATCCTATTATTATTTAATTTTATTATGACAGAATTATCTCCTGATTTGAGATACTTTACCAAACATTAATATAACATTTCATTTTTTTTACAAAAGAGTAAAGAATTTTACTCTTGTCTTGAACGCAATGAATAATTCACTTGCATTACCAATACAAATTACGGAGAGTTCCGCAATCGATTTTTCGCAATTATTCATAAATTACTCCATTAAAGTAAGCGTTCCGCGTCAATAATTTCGTCGCATCAAAAATGCTGCTCAGAATCGTGTCCGGGACACATTAAGAGATTTTCGCAGAGCGTAATAACAGCGCCCGCGACATTTCTCGGTAATTGGTTAATAACAAGGAATGAACTCGATGTATTCGATGGAACGGATTCATAAATGGACTTCACAACGAGTGGGCGGGGGCGGATCGAAAATTATAATACAGCGCGCACCTGCCGCAGTGGACACGTATCAACTTTTTGTTAATTTCACTCAATATTACGCGATATCGTTCAAAGTCAAAGTCAAAGTCAAAATTATTCAATCAATTTAGGCTCTACTGAGCACTTTTGAACGTCGAAAATGTTCTATTAACCACCGGTTCACAAACTCAGACCCGTCCAGAGAAGAACCGGCGAAAAACTGTGCGGTCTTTTTTTTTTAAGTATTAGTATTTGCAAAATTTTACCAATACATAATTTTTTTTAGCTTGCCCGGGGATTTGCAAGTGCAGAATATCAACTACTTCCACACTCTTGGTCCTCAATATAATTTATAACAGAACAGTAGGCCTTTTCTGTAAGCGTTGCTTTATCTATTTACGAAAACTTGAATCATTCAGTTGCGTTTGGCTGTCATTTAGTTTATTACACATTCATATACTTTTATAATTGAAAAATTTTTCGGTTCGGGTCAGTCTACTTCTTTGGTTCTAAAGAGGTTTTTTTAGTTCTATAGTGATTAGATTTAAGCGAAATCAGTTAGTATCTGTTTTGAGATTAGTTATTCGAGTATCTGTTGCTTAATATTTTTTTATACTCGACTTATTATTAATAAAAAGAAGTAACATACAGGGCTAAGATGCGGGAAGAGTGATATGTTAAGCTTTTTGACTATTTTTTTAGTAACCTTAGTAATTAAAGCTTATATTTAACATAAAGAACTGTGTAAAATAAAGGTTAACAGGTTGATAATAGCAATCTTATATATGTTGTCTTTGAATAGTTATCATTTGTGCATATCCATTCGCCATTCTTTTTTCAGGAAAATAATAAACAGGTGCAAATTGTCGATTCTTGATTCCCATTGAATTGAAAAAAAATCATAAAAATGCCTTTTAAATACGACCTTTAATGTCAAGTGCTAATTGAATTAACGCGATATTGCTTTCGTATACATCATGCGTAAAAGAATTCTCGTTAAGAAAATGTCCGAAACAGGTTCAAGTTGGTCACAAGCAAAAGGTCGATCGACCTTTCTGAGTCGATTACTCAAGACGATATTTGAGACTCGACATTTGCCGGGAGTCGCAATTTAAATACCAATATCGTTAATTACAACGTGCATCGATTTATTTCATGCGAGTAATTTGTTTATTGCCTCACATTCTACACTTGGTCGATGTTTTATACGTAAAAGCTATTATATTAATGATGACTGCGAATTGGGTCAGATAAGACTTGAATGGTTTCGCCGTACGTCGCTTGTATCATGTACGATACAAGTTTGATTAAAGGTAGCTGTCCGCTCATTTCCTTGAAACCTTTAACCACTTAGTTTTCCAAGTGTACTTGGTCCGTCTCTGTGATGGACAGTGTTATATCATGGGCTCAAATTCGGAGCGTTTAATAGATGTACAGAGTACAGTTTTGAAAATATTTACTTTTTATTTTTTTCCCTTATACCATCCCATATACCATTTTATAGGACTGTCTGACACAGACCGTCTCAAAGCTAAGATGTGTTCTCGGACTTTATTATAGACCATTTTAAGAAGTACATTTATGTACAAAATAGTTTAAGTCTATCTTTTATGGTTTCGGCAGCGTTTGCAATTTAATCGCAAGAGGACGTGATTTTTGACTACGAAATTTAGGTTAGATATTTGAGGATGTATAAAGTTATTTATCCTCAAATATCTTTACATGATTGAGTGAATTATGTACGATATATAATTCACTTAATCAAACAAAAAAATTCGATTCTCATCAACGTGTACGACCATAGTTAACACAACGGTAAAGTTAGTCGCACCTCTGCATCAACCAATTCAACAACTATAAGCCGACTAATAAATCAGCCCTCGAAGTGGGTGCTAAAATCCTCCCCCACTGGGACAAGCGCTGGTCCCAACTCGGACCGAACAATGAAAACTTCGCCGCACTAATAAGCGGCACTCGGATGCCGAATTAACTGTAGTTAGCGTTCCAGTTATGCAACGTCAAATATTACGCCCGGCTTATAGGTGGAACGGCTATATGTAATGTTGTTATGACGGTAATAATTTTCAAAGCAAAATATATAATGTTGTTATAATGTATTTCAGGCTAATGCTTTAAGCAAAATATATGCGAGAACTCATTGTAACGATAGGCAGGAGCAGGGATTTTTTAAAGTTTTATATATTACCAATGGATTAAATTACTTTTCCTAGTTTCAAGATTAATTTGTGCATGTCATCTAACGCAATGTCTTTGCTTAAGTAATTCAGGATATAATATCATAAAAATCGACATCCGAAAAGGTTTTACGAAAAATTTTGCAGTATAAGAAATTTTAAAAACATTTTAAATTAACTTAAAATAATACTAGAAAATATATAAAGATATTTTAATAACCTAAATGTTTCCTTGTAATCTCACTTAGTAATAAATATTTCTCTATATTTTCGAGAAATATAATGATAAATATAGGCTAAATATTATTTCAAAAGTGTTCAGGGAACTTTCTATCCATACCCACACATTAAAACGTCAAATTATATATAAAAAATACAAATTATAAAGATTACAGGATGGTAACAATGCTATGAGCAAAATATGTGCGAGGACTCAATATAACATTAGGCAGAAAACGGGATTTTGCATATATTACCAATAAAGAAATAAAATATTAAACTCAAATGTACCGCAAGTACAAAATTAATGTCAATTTAGAATTTAAATTTGAATAGAGCTTTAGTCTGTCTTTTTTTTACGGGGAACTTTGTAGGCAAGTATCACGGCGGTGTCTATTTCTGGCGTAAAGCAGTAGGATATTTATACCACTGTCATCCAGTTTGAAGGGCATCGTCATCGGTATTACTGGGTGACGAAGACCTAACATTTCATGCCTCAGGAGGATTTGTAGCGTTTAAGGGGCGTCTCTTATAGGTAGGGCGTATTTTCTTTTTTTTTCTATTGCCTACGCAGACCGACGAGGAGTCGGGCCACCTGATGGGAAGTGGTCATCGACGCCCCATAGACATCGGCAATATTAGTGGTATCACCAACGCGCTGCTTACCGTGAGATATAGGTGTTAATAGTGTTGTCTTGTTTACCCAGAAAATACGCTAGCAATTTATTTTTACTAGCAGGTGAGGGTACTGTTCGTCCTGTCACCATTTATTTTGTAATTAATTTATATATTATTTTAAAGTAAGCAAAACATTCGTACATTAATGAAACAGTGAAAACGCATGAGTATCAATTTCACCGTATCTAGAATTAAAACGATATTAAATTGTATTCAGGCTATATACAAACAAATGAAACCGTAAAATTCTTAAGATATATCACTTAAGGACCGCTCGATAGATAGGCAGATTCAATTTTAATTAGCGTTCTCGCTGCATTCTTCTTTTACACACTTTTGCTTTAAAAATCAGTAAAGTTATTTATATTTTTCTTATTTAAAGTTATTGCTTATTACTATAATCCGTTATAATTTTTGAACAAGTATACCTAGTAGTAAAAATATATTTCTAGACATTAATAACAATCGTATGTAATCGTTAAAAAACAATAAAATATAACTAGTTCTTTCATAATTAATTTTAATATCTACATAATCCACGATTGCACGTATGGAAATAAATGACAGTAAGTGTATCCGTCATTATGTAAAGTATTTGTTACAACCTTTTCTAGACAAATATCTCAATGACAGTGTTTTTAAATGGCAAATATCTGTGTAAATTACTTAAAAATAATGGAAAGCTACGCATATTTATTTAAACACGATACTCAACGACGCTACAATAATCGATTTTCTATTACGATAAATCATCAAATGAAATCTACATAAAACTTATCAAGCTCAAATTCAATTGCCGAGAAATCGATCAGAAAACATTCAGACAAGCCGCTGAATCACCATAGACAATGGGACCGAAATTTTTAATCTGCCGCCGTAATCGTCAGCATCCGATGAAGTCCCGCAATCGTAATTGAGGGAATGGCGCCGCGGGGCCCATCTCCTGTTCCCGACTGAGACTCGATTAAATATTCTAATCGGGACGCCTCAATTAGATTAAAAACCAATTATGCCCACGTACGGGCCCCCAGTGGGAAAGGTTGGGATTGCATCGGCTAGGAGCGGAATTGGGTGCGCTTTTCTGGAAGGATCTTTTTGTGTTTTAGATAAAGACATCGATCGAATTTAATTTGGGGGATTTGTTTTCGTGTTGAAAGTAAATTGATTATTGTACAGCGATTTTACACCGCCTGGTCTGTAACTATGACTTCCATGCTAAAGGGTGTAAGTTCGATTCCAAGCACGGTAATAATTTTGTACTATCAGTAGATTAATAATTCGTAACAGTTATGTATGTTTTAATGCATTGCAATTTATCAATTAATTTATTTTGTTTATGATTTTATAATTTTTTATTTTGAAACTTCAATCTTTGAAAAGTTTTTTTATCGTGGTAATTTTCGTGGAAGTTTGACTGACTTCCCAGAAGAAGGAGGTTCTTAATTCGGAGTGTATGTTTTTTTATTTTTTTATATAAATGTCTTGCTCTGCTCCTAGAGATCCGATTTAGTTAATAACTTTTTTTTATAGGTATTAGCTGTCATATGGTCCCATTTTTATTACATATTTTTGCAATAAGTAGTTTAATAGATAATTAAGAAAATAAAAATATTACTTCGTCAACAATCACAACCTCGAGCGATTAAAGTGCAAAAGCTGCTTCAACCTTAAGAGACAGACTAAAATGTTTTTTTTTTTTTTATAGCTTACGCAGCAGACGAGCAGTCAGGCCACCTGATGGAAAGTTGTCACCGACACCATAGACATTGGCAATACCAGTGGTATCGCCAACCGCTGCCTACCGTGAGACATAGGGTGTTAAATCTCGTTTACCAGTAAATACGCTGGCTACGGTGCCCTTCAAACCGGAACACAGCAGTGTTTTCACTACTGCTTCACGGCAGAAATAGGCACGCAGTGGTACCCACCAGACGGTCTCCTGTAAACAGGGACCTACCACGTTATACATAATTGTACTTCTTTAATTGGTCTACAATGAAGTGATTGCATATATCTATGTTTTAAGAATCGCCCGCAATAACCATTTTTATGGAAACATTAAAAAAAGTTGCAATGAAATATAATCAAAGCTAATTTAAGGCAACACAGTTTAAGTTTACATGAGAGTTAATACATTATAAGAAATCTTTATTTTATGTTCATAAAACATGTCACACACAAGATTTTGATTAAATGAATAACTTAAAATAAATCGGGATTTAAAATGCGGTGACAGATCTCGCACGAGTATTTCGTACAAAGAGCACGTTGTTACCTGCCTATATTGCGTAAAAATGTTGTACGCTGTTTGAAATCTGTCATATTTTATTGTTAAAATTTCACTCGTTTCTTTACTTTTACTCCGATTTTAGGTATTGTAGTAATGGGACAAGACATTTAAATATGTATAAAATATATATTTAAATATCGTCTAGCTTTTTTAAATATAAAAAGGATGATTCAACCCATCCTGCCTGGTTACACTCCATTGCCTTCGACTAAGGAGAAAGTTCCAAGAGATTTCTATAAGTCATGAACACGACCGGCTATTTTTATTCAACTAAAAGACTCGAAAGTTATATAATACTTTGCTGAACGGCTTCAGTTTCCTCACCCGTATATAAATACCGTAGGATATGTTGGAGGTAGTTTCGGAGCGTTTGTCGAGTATAAAAATTCGCACGGGCGTCCATAAAAGCTGTTCCGACGTCCGTTGAGGCAATAAACTTTTTCCAGCGTCACTCATACATGTTCATGAAGTATATCCCACTATTCTGAGACAAGGGCCAATCTTGATAATGTGCCGTGGCATTACGTAACGAGTGCGGGCGTTGTTTTTAATACAACACTTTAAGGTGTTTTCTTTTATTCGTGTAGTTTAGATTGCCGTTACAATACGTATATTTAAATTAAAAAGACAAACATTTATAAGTTTTTAGCTGTTACGAAAAGATTTCTCGTAAAATTAAGATTTTGTAACCAGCCGGTATGGGGTCGTCATAAATAGCAATTTTGTACTGTTTAATTGTAGAGCCTTATCGTAGATTCTTGTTATAAATATCTGATCGTTAAATACAACTATGTGTTATTTTTTATTATATAAGACGATAAGTACTAGAGGGAATCTATATATGTATTTCTTACACGTATAATATGGTACAGACATAAAATTACTTGTCGAAACTTGAACTCTTGCGACAAATTCACGTCAATTTTAATCTATTTCGGCAACAAGGAAGGAAATTTAAGCCACGTCACTAAGCAATCTACTAGGATCAGTTTCATTACGTAAACCTTTGCCCATCGAAGGATTTTTCCTTTAGCAAATAGTTAATGCGAGAATGTTAAGAATAATTTATTTACGCAAAGATCAAAGTATTAATTTAAAAGTTTATATAAAGGAAAAATTACATAGGTTTTTTGCTACGATGATTTAATTTGATATATATTATACAAATATATAATATCAAATAAAAAAAGTTACATCAATAATTTATTCGTCTAGCAAATTTAAAAAAATGATTTTTATATAAGTTTACTTCTCATAAGTTGCATTATTCTAGACCAAATAAAGCGAAAACGACTGTCAATTTCAATCGTTCATTTTAAATATTCAAGTTTATTTTAATTATCTATTCAAAGCCATCCGGTATAATTGAAATAATTGTTCGATAAATGCAATTCAAATACAAATTATCTGCCTGAACTTTAAACGGATCTACGAGATTTGATTGAACGCAATGCTTGATTAAGTTTTTTTGTAAATTATTGTGCAGTGTGCATAGTCATATTCCGTTAACAAAAATAAGAAATTTTTTAATAATATTATATAGCTATGAAGTTTTGTTTGTAATAGAACTAAGAAACTGTACAACCGCTGTTCTATTTCTTTAGTGTGATTTCTAGAAAAATATAAATTAGAATAGCGAGCTATGTACATCACTTAGGAGCATTGATTAATAAGCCTAAATATTGCGCTAGGGTCTGGGTTCGAATCCTTTCTAAAAAATTGATTCTCAGATAAATTCATTGTATTTTTCGAGCCTTTTTATTCACGCCTTTAGTTATAATATATGAAGCAGCATAGTTTATTTGCTTACTTATCATTCAATAAATTGCTTTGAATAAATTTTAATTGACTTTTATGGTATATATTATCCATATACCAACGTTTAACTGTTTAACTAAATAGTTTTGGCCACAAGGATCCCGCACAGAAACCATTTTACATTGTTGAACTAAAAAATACTCAACAGATTTTTTAAATTCGTAACGATCTACTAAAACGGCAGAAATATAGCACTAAAACGGGTAATAGCGTAAAACCCATTATAACGAAATAGCGCAAGATAGCAGTGGTCATGTAACTGCTATAATTGCCGCGCGCATTCGGAACGGTCGGTGTTAGGTTAACGACTCTAGTTTTTAGTGACGTACCTTCGTATTAAACTTTAACCGTTGCGAAATAATGTTTGTCCATATCCAACACTAAAACGTCCTGCGTCCATTATAGGTACGCGTTAATTTCGCCTTATCTTAATGAATTCTCAGGTTATTAAATGTTAATTAACGATTTGCACGCCATTTTCGTTTAGTTACTCATTATGGATGTTGCTTTGGAGATTGTTCTCGTGTTTGCGGTTTACAATGTAGGAATTTTGGCAGGTATGTGATAATCTCAATTTATACTGATACTACAAATTAGTTAAGTGAAAGTGATGTGCTCAATATATATAATGCATACACCAGAAGTACTTTGTAACTGTAACGCATAAAATTGTTTAAAAAAATATATCAATAATAACTAAAAAAAGTCTCATAAAATGGAAATAAAACTTGACAAAAACCAGTCAAATCTAATTTTACCCTCTAGTATATGGATATAACATTGAGTTCGAGAATAATTCTTAAGTTTTCAATTCAAATTTATAGTACTTGCTGCAAGCATAAAATTATTTAAATTGAGTACCTGCTGTAGTTGAAATATCCATTAAAATTTATAATGCACCGTGCGACATTAATGTTGCCATTAGAGAGTGCTCTTCATTTGGAAAAGTTCATCTAGAATTTTAATTTCTACATAGCACTAGAATTTATCATTATGAATTTGATAAAACTGAACTTTCAGTTCCACCTGAGGCGTGTTTTGCCAACTTCAGATGGGATGACTGTGGTCAACAACCAGTACCAGTTATGTATTACTGGAAACCGGGGTCAAGATGCGAAGTTGGCCTCTGGAGGGGCTGTCTCCCGAATCTAAACATGTTCCAGGACGAATACGAGTGCGTCGCAACTTGCATATTTTCTGCCAGAGCCGGCGCCGAGGACTATCATGATATATATTCTTCAATAGAAGGGTTAAAAGATGTTCAAACGACAGTCAATGCTAACTATACAGATAGTACTACTGGGGACACTGATGTCACTAATACTGGAGGCACTGGAGTAACTAAATCTGGCGATGACACAAAAGCTACGGAACTGGTGTCTACTTCAGGAACTGAATCTGGCACTTCGGGCACAGGAGAAACGGCTGCTGCAACGTAGTTTTAATATTTATAATGTTATTACTGAACACAGATGTTAAATACAGTGAACGTTAAAGCTAAGGCAGAAAAAATATACGATTATAAAACAGTTTTAAGTATCTTTGTATTGAAAGAGAATATATTTTCTACAAGCCATTTTGCTACAATAACAAATGGGTAAACGTTTAATAAATTTAACATTATCAACGAAGTTTTAATGTACATCAGATGTATTAATTCGAGCGTATTGGTTTGTATAATCCAATTAGAGTTTCGATAGACATAACACGGTTTAGATTATCTTGTTATGAATGACGGTAGATATTAGTAATTTGCGTTGAAATACAAATGATAGGCATCTAATTTTGAATGTTAAGTTACGAGAAATTAATTTCTGTTTGGGAATTCATAGAAAGTTCGATGATTCTCAAATGTTGTGTATATGTCGTGTTCATATTGACATATTAATTGTAACGTTTACGATTAAAGAAATGAAGAAGAATGTCATATTATTATTAAGAAAATTGTGATTATCGTTCATTGCTGTATTCTGGCGCTCATCTATAAAATAGTCTACGTTTATAGGCGTTAAACGTGCAATATATCTTAGTATTTAACACGCTTAAGGCCTACATGAAACAAAGTAATTCATAATAAAGTGGACGAATATATGTATATAAACTAAATATATACT